>OZ035880.1:22908848-23508848 GCA_964034835.1 Muscina levida
ACACGTTTTATTTCTACTTTGGGAAATACTCTCCCATTCCTCCTCTGTTGCTGGCATCTGTATCAATAGATATTGTTTTTGATATGTTTTTTATGCAATAAATTAGGGTTTACCTATAAAAATAATACTTTATAAAATGCAGTGCAGTCTTCAGGCACAATATTGCATATCGATAATCTTGATCTTTTAAAACAAGAACATCAGACTTGCATAACTGTCCCCAGTCGCTAAAATTCTCAAAGTAATTGCCAGGCGTTCTCCGGGGCATATAGATTACCGCATATTAGTAATGGCCTTTTCTATTGATGGGGTGACGAGATTAAGCAAATAATCAAAATCGTCTGGTGACATTCGCACAAAGTTTTTGTATAGGTCAGGATCATTCCTTTTCAATCGCTCCCTAAAAGACACATACACACCATTATCTTTCAAAAGAAAAGGTCGAAGCCAATGTTCCTTTTGTTTTCTTCGTTTTTGGATTATTATCAGCTATTTCTTCCTCCAATATTGAAAATGTTGATGCTATGATGATTATGTCGTCGTCCATACTTATTATTAATAAATTATTTTTCAAAAGAAGCAAACAGCTTTGATCGGTCGATATTTTCAATATAAAAGTGTAAATTAGCTTCAACAAATTTTGATCAAATTTTCATCAAAAGATTTTGAAATATATTGAAAAAATATTTTGATCAAGTTTTTGGAACGTGTAAATAGAACATCAAAATAAATTTTCAAAATTTTGATAAGACTTCAAAATGCCTTCAATCGTGTAAATCTAGCTTAACTCTTTGAGGGTTATCCAATATCAAACGATAGCAGTTGACCTCAGCAACAAAACCCTAAACTCCATTTTGCTTCAATACGTCACAATTTTTTCCTAAATTAAAATTTTCCGGGGAATATTTCCTCGGAAAATTTTAACACGCTATCTCCCACCAGTATAGGACATTTTAGGCCCAATTTTGAAAAACATCTTAAAAGTTAACTTTGGATGGATATTCCATACAGGTGGGAGCTAGAGGGTTAACATTTTTATTCCACTAATGTAACATTCGTGATCAACAATTGGTGGCATATAAACATTATAATATTCCCTAATTTCGCAAATAGAACAATGCCTTAAACAAACATTTTTTTAAACCTTTCACAGCTATGGGAATATTTGTCACATAACGTAGGTCTTTATTACATCGTGGTTAAAAACCAGAGGTACTAATTTGCCCAACAAAAACATATTGTTAAAGCGCTATTGGTCTATATTAAGAAACAGACTTTCGAAATATTAACAACTAATATAAATCTCACTTCTTTTTAGGGTAACATAACGTAGACATGCGTCCTGTTGGATTGTTAATATGACGCATTTTTTACATATTGCAGAGCTAGCAGAGAGCTATTCAAAATATTATATAAAATTTAAAAAAAAATTAAATTTTTAAGTGTTTTTTTTTCAATTGAATCGTATGATCGTAACTTTCGTACAGCTGGAATTACCCATATGGGTAATTTGCAATTTTGCAGTCCATTAAATCTACACGGAAACTAAGAAAAGCTATGGACATTATAATTTAATAAAATTTAAGTAATCGTTTTTACTAATACAATTCAGAAAAAAAATTTTCCCAACTTTTAATTTTTCGATCACAGTTGACACTTCTATGGAAATACCCATATGTCTTCGAAGACATGAACTATTCCACATAATTGTTTTGTTTTTGCAATCATTTTCCCCGTCGAATGCAATCTATTTAAACTTTAATACGTTAATTTATCTTATTTCCTTACCTTTGCTCAATCTGGCAACCATAACCCTCAATGCAATCTACAACGTCACTATTGTTATTGTTATTTTAAGATATATAAAAATTCCACAATGAACTAAATACTTTGCCGGTCTCTATATCGCTCTCTTCTCATTAAAAAAAGTTGGCTCTCACTTTAAATATTTAAGAGTATTCGATACAGACAAACTCTTGAAAAACTTTGTTTATTTTCTTTACCAAAGAGTTGAATTTATTAAAAAAAATAATCATTGTAATGCGATTTAAGTGCATTGTGCATGTGTTATTTGAACATAATACCTCATAATACCACTTCTAAATACCTCACTGAGGAAGTATTCTAGATTGATTTTATTAAGTAATGCTGATACATATTGATATAAATGGACAATATAACAAATGCATATGTAAATTGCCTTCAAAGATTTTAAATTAATTGTTTTTGCATTTACCACGTAGGCGCTGCATCGGTTAGAAAATAAGAACTTTATATAAGTCGAAATCCTCATCGAGCCAGGCAGTTGTTGATTGACTTTATCTATCGACTTTGAGCAAAGAATTTTTCGTCGCGCATATCGTCGACATATAAAATTCCCACAATAAAATTTGCTTCCTATATCCCTAGGATATCGATGTGAAAATTTTGTAAAAAAAAATTGTTTTGTAATTCAGATGAATATTGTATAACAAATTATTAAGCAACTTTTACCCAAAGATGTTCCACAAAAAGTTAAAGGCGTTTCACTTTTGAAAGTGGTTGTTAATCAAAAATCAAAATTTTTGCAAAAAAAACATGCATTTATTGTAAAATATGTTATAATATGCAAATAAATATGCAAAAACACGTATTTTTCGTAAAATATGCCAAAAACGATTGAATGTCATTTGAAAGAAAATTTCATGATTCGTAAAGATAACTTACCGTTTCTATTTTAAGATGTCTAGAAAAATATACGTTTGCAAAAAATTCCTTGCCCTAGCCATAAATAACAATTATTTTTGTTGAATGATGGCGATGTTTTATTTCAACAGTTTTATTAGCGCACCCTCCTAATTTTTAGCCAAATATGGTAAAATATTGGCATACATAGGAAAAATACGTAATTTTCGTAAAACTTGCAAAATATGCAATAACGATTGAATGCCATTATAAAGGAAATTTAATGATTTGTAAAGATAACTTAACCGTATCTATTTTAGGATATCCAGAAACAATATGCATTAGTATTACATTCCTTGCCCTATTCCTTGTAAATTTTTAGTAAAATATGCGCATAAATATGCAAAAAGACGTCTTTTTGTAAAATATGCAAAATCGATTGAATGCTATTTTAATGAATATGATTTTAGGTTGTCTAGAAAAAATATGAATTTGCATAAGATTCCTTGCCCAAGTCATTAATAAATAATTATTTTTGTCAAATAATGACTATTTATTATTTCAACAGTTCAATTAGTGCACCCTCCTAATTTTAAGCTAAATATGGGCATAAATATGCAAAAATACGTATTTTGCGTAAAATATACAAAATATGCAAAAAGCATTGAATGCAATTTTAATGAAAATTTTATGATTAGTAACGATAACTTAACCGTTTCTATTTAAGGATATCCAGAAAAAATATGCATTTGCTTAAGATTATTTGCCCTATAAATAACATATGTGACCCGGTAAGTTAAAAGGGACCTATGCTCAGAAAATAAGTTTTGGAGAAAAACGACTTTGAAGTTAAAAAGTTGATTGATTTTTATCAAAAGTGTGTAATTTGAAGCTAATTTCTGCCAAAACTAATGCAGCTAGAAAGCTGTGGTTTGTTGCATTAGAAAGTGCGTGATGTCTACTATAAGAATCACCAAAAAAGTAAAAATCGATTTATTCGACCCATAGGTCCCTTTTAACTTACCGGGTCACATATGGACTTTTCAGCAGAAAGGGCTCAAAAATTAAAAATTTTATAAACTATTTAGATTTGATTACATTATGTTGAACATAATGTAATGAATTATTGAAATATAATGCATTTATGACGTATTTTAGTTGTTATCATGGAAAAACCGTCGGTAAGTATTTTTAAATTTTGTTTCGATCAATGCAGTTGGAGAAAAAAACCAATAATTGAAAAAAAAATTTATTTTCATCATCACAAAAATAATAAACTAGAAAGATTTTTTGTATTTTTTTTCCAAAGTAACAGGAGAATTTTCTAATTCTGCTATAATGTCGTGACCATGTAAAAGTATTTGTTTTAAAAAAATATGTAATGTGATATGAGTGTCACACTGGGTCGATATGGACCTTAGTGATCTTATCTTTGGAGGAGATGCCTGCATTTCAACCATATTCTTCATATGTATGGGATATGGTCTGATTGAGACTAAATTTTATGTAGTTTGTACCTATCACTCTCCGACAAACCATCCGATTCGAGAATGATACCTTTTTTAATCATATGTAGTATATCATTCGCATTTTATTCGAGAACGATACTCGCCAACGATTCGGGCGTGATATCGCGAACGGGAGAAAATCCACCTTAGTTCACCAATCGTAAAAGCGATTCTTTTACTAATCCAAAAGACGATTCTAATACAAATCGAAAAAGCGATTCTTTTACGAATCGTATTAACGAGTTCCTTTCAAGTTAAAAGTTCTATAAATCATCCTTATTATTAAGTTATTCCTTCTATTCTTATTCTCTTCTGAGGTATTAAAGATTAGCCCAAAAATTTTTATAAATTTACTCACATTTTTGGTTAAAATACATAAATAGAAAATTTATTATTAAAAAAAAACAGTGGTTACCAAGAATGTTAAGTCTTAAAACGTATAATAACATATAGACACTAAAATAACTTGAGCTTAAACTTTTCGTACTGAGGAAAAATCCACAACAAGCCTCGCAACTGCTCCGGAATCGCCCCTAGGTGGTTCAAATAAGTGATCGACCTCCAGTCATTCCCACCCTAATATTTTTCCAAAACGTACCTACCCCCATCTTCACCCCCTAAGGGGGCTTCCATACAAAAATCACATATTTATAAAATTTGCTTTCACCGCTCTAACTGCCCTAAAGCGGCTCGTAGAGGAGTCAAATGTATGACTGACCCCTAATATTTTTGCAACCCCAACAGTTTCCCCAAACATATCTACCCATTCCATGGTTTTTATATTAGCTCCAGCAGCACCCTTGTTGCTTTCTAGAGGGATAACATGTATGACCGACCCCCTCTAGTATTTTCCTCCTAACATTTTTCTCTAACATGCCTACTCCCTATCTTAACACCCTAAAGAGGCTCTCATATGTATGTACTGGCCTTTACTATGGCCAGTAGCAAATTTCTATAGGCAATTTTACATATAGAAAAAATTTAGTTTATAAGAAAAATTTAATTTAATATTTTTGTAGTCAATTTTGATTACTTATTAAGTAATATTATACAAAAAAATGTTAATAATATTTAATATGGCGTCCAGAATCACATTTATATTCTTATAACATTTTTTTTTTTTTGAATTTGTATATTTAATTTTTTTTAACTGTTGCTATTTTTATTTTTTTGTTCTTTTAGTTTCACTTTAGGTATTATTAAATTTTTTTGTTTTTATTCGGTCTGTTAAATTGAACGTTGATTTAGAATTTATTTCAAGCTCAAGACCATTGTATGAAAGAAGTTATTTATTTAGCAGAATGATATTCTCATAATCCCTAGTCTGTACAGCTGTTTTGGAAAGTTAAAATATTTTTAAAAATTTTTTTTTTGGTTTTTCCATAGTTATTATTTCCCAATTGGTAAAATCATAACAACTTTTCTTGATTATTATTTATATTATTTTCAATATTTTTTGCATTTATCACTAACCCAACAATGGAACGAATCCAAATGGAGCCACAACACACCACAAATCGCACAAGATGAAATAACCCGAAATCGAATTTTAATTAAGAATAACTTTTTTCCGTAAATAGATTCTTTAATACGTTTAAAGAAGTAACAAGAAAAATAAACCGTACAAGAAATCCGTTTAAAGCAACAGCTCCCGAGCAATAGTCGTATGACTCTGATTATGACCAAAATCATAAATATCGCAAAAAGACCACAACCACTAACACCACCACCACAGTAAATCGTAAATCACAACAGCTGAAATAGATTATCGATTGGGGGTATGGGGGATTATAAATGATAATAAATGTGCGTTAACTATTTTAAGGAAATCCATAATGAATCGCCAATATTATTATCATTTATTTGGCGTTCAATTCGAAGGCAAAACAAAAGAAGGCGCAGATATGACTGAATTGGATGGCAAAGCAGCAGCAGCACAGTGGGGAAAAATAAGGCGGGTAATAAGTAATAAATTAAAATAACTTTAAATTAAATTGAATTAATTCTAGAGGAAAACAATAAAGCATACCAATTATATAATAACAACTTTAATCTACAATATGCGAAATGTATCCATTTTTAATCCCTTTTATATATTATATAACACAGTACAACATTTGTCAGCTCATTTATTTGGGACTCAATTCTGAGAACTGCACGTAAAAGAAGCCCCAAAAAGAAAAAGTTCTGCATCATTCGTTTTGTCAACTCACATGCCATAATAATTTAATATCGATATGAAGTAAGTTAGTATCGTTGATTAACCTTAAAAAATTGAAATATATAAATGCCCATAATAATCTACTTATAATCCCAAATCAAAAATGAAATTAGGCCCCAAAAAAATATATGGAAAACAACAACACGAAATTTTATGATTTTTTGGGGCCTAATTTCATATTTTTATTGGGGTATATTTGCATAATGCAATTAGACCCTAAATGTCTGTGTGACAATAGAGGCGCTATGAATATGGGCCCCAGGAAATTGGACCCCAAATTAAAAAATGAAAATCGGCCCCAAATTTGGGCCCCACGTTCATAATGAAAATCGGCCCCATTTTTGCAAATGAAAATTAGCCCCAAAAAATGAACCAGGGCCCCAAAGGAATTATGAAACAGAGCCCCAATTTTTTTGGGGTTCAATTTCGTAAACAATATTTGGGGCTTATTTTCATAATTAGTCTGCAATACGATGACATTGATGAAAATGCGCCCCAGAATGAATATTTAAAATCATAATTATAAATCTGCTGTTTGTTTGTGGTGTAATGATATGAATTGTACTGAACAATGAGTAAAAATTTATGTGGACCCATATCAATCTAAGAAAATAGTATTTTTCAAATTTTATTTCCATAAATAATATTTAAATTAATAACAAAATTTTACTAAAAATATGACTCTTTGTTTCATATAGCGGCTTACTTAACATAAATAAAGAAAATCAGTTTAATGTCATAAAATTTTTATTTTAAAAATATATGAAATATGTATTAAATTGAAATGAATCGTTTTGCAATGTAAGCTAATGGGTTGTTGATAAGTGTTGGCATTTGCATTATGTTAAAAAAAAAATCGAGCGATTTTTTATAAAAATAATTTTATTTTATGTTTTGCTAAATTTTTGTTTATTGTAAAAAAAAAATTAAAGCTTGTATTAAAACAAAAATGAAACAAACTTAAAAAAGCATAATCAATTTAAAAGAGATTTGTGAATGAAGTACAAGCGCCGCAGGTAAAAAATTATAAATACATTTTTTAAAAAAATCGCGCGATTTTTTTTCTAAAAATAATTTTTTTTTATGTTTTGCTAAATTTTTGTTTGTTGTCCAAATAATTTTAAAGCATGTATTAAAGCCAAAATGGAAGGAACTTAAAAAGGAATAATATTTTTAAGAGTGATTTGTGAATAAAGTACAAGCGCCGCAGGCAAAAAATTATTTTTAAAAAAATCGCGCGATTTTTTCCAAAAATAATTTTTTTTATATGTTTTAGCTAAATTTCTGTTTTCGTCCAAATAATTTTAAAGCATGTATTAAAACAAAAATGAAACAAACCTAAAAAGGAAAAATATTGTATATGAGTGATATGTAATGGAATTAAAAGCGCCGCAGGCAAAAAATTATTTTTAAAAAAAATCGCGCGATTTTTTCTAAAAATATTTTTTTTTATGTTTTGCTTAATTTTTGTTTATTGACCAAATAATTTCAAAGCTTGTTTTAAGACCAGAATGAAGGAAACTAAAAAAAATACTTTATAAGAATGATATGTGACAAAAGTACACGCGCCACAGGAAAAAATCAATTTTACAAAATATCACGTGAGTTTTTTAAAATTTATTTTTATGTTTCGCTTAATTTTAGTTCGTTGACCAAAAAATTTTAAAGTTTGTTTTAAAACCAAATGAAGTAAACTTAAAGAACAAAAATATTTCATGTGTGAATAATGAAACTAAACCCCAAAATATGAAGTCAGGCCCCAAAAATAAATGAAATTCGGCCCCAAAATTTGTTTGGGGCCTTCTTTCACTTCCCTATTTGGGGCACAATTTCATAATGAAAATGCACCCCACACAAAAAAATGAAGTATGGCCCCAAAAAGCGAAAATAGGCCCCAAATTTTCGTGTTGTTGTTTTCTATACAATTTTTTGGGGCTCATTTTCACTTTATTTTTGGGGCTCATTTTCCTGGGGCCCATATTCACTACGCCGACAATAGACCCCAAAGATTTTTTTGGGGCATAATTTCATAAAATTGTGGGGCCTATTCTATTTCCTTCGGCAAAATAAAAAACCCTTTTTTATTGAAAATAATATAGTTTATTACCTTTAAACTTATTTGTAAACTTGTATAACATCTTGCACGGAGAAAAAACCATCCATTTTTCT
This sequence comes from Muscina levida, assembly GCA_964034835.1. Classification (NCBI taxonomy): domain Eukaryota; kingdom Metazoa; phylum Arthropoda; class Insecta; order Diptera; family Muscidae; genus Muscina; species Muscina levida. Next base: position 22,917,411 of record OZ035880.1, read on the forward strand.
CTCAAGAATTTTTTCAACCGTTATCTTCGCCTCTTCTAACAACAACGACGCTTCACCAATTACAGACTTCATCTCAGCTGTTTTGGCATACATATTAATAGGGAAATAAAGAAATAGTACAATTAACTCACAAAAATTAAAAACACGCATTTCTTTAACAAACAAAAGAAAACCAAAAATTGCTCGATTTTTTTTAAAAAAATTCGTCTGCGGCTCTTTTCTTAAAAAAATAAAAACATGAAACATTTAAATTTTCTTTTTTCTAAAAACATGAAAAATTATTGTAAAAAATGCAATAACAAAAACCCGTGATTTGTATAAAATAATTTTCCTTTAAAAATTAAAAACATGAAAAATTAAAATTTTCCCTTTTCTTTAAAAACTAAAAACATGAAAAATTTAAATTTTCTTTAAAAAACTAAAAACATGAAAAATTATTTTAAAAAAATCGCGCGATTATGTTGACAGCAGGTTAGGCGTATGTCGTATATTTCGACATTAACCACAATGTCTCGTCAGCGCCCTATTGGCAATAATAAATAATTGCCAATAGAACTGATCCCAAACCGAACTATGACAATATCATAATTCTTTACAAAATAATTACTTTAAAAAAATCGCGCGATTTTTTAAAATAATTTTTATAATTTTATTTCACAGAACAGACTATTTACAATTCTGCGCAAATCTTCATATTCTTCATTTTCATATAAATATAGACAACGTAAAAATTGCACTTAAAAATTCGAATCTCTTTTATAAATTCGCAAGTTTTGTGTTGCCTACTGTGTTAACTACTCAACAAATATTTCGTTATGTAACTAACAATTTAAAACCCATACAAAATAGCAAAAATATAAAAAGTCCTTTTAGAAACTTCAATTTTTTTACATGTTCTAAAGAATTTGGCTACGGTGCTTACCCTGATTTAACAATTTACATTACGCTATATATTCGTATATATTCTTACCTTCTTGCCATACAAATGAATAAAAAAATAGGAAAAATATAAGAACGTCAAATTTTACGTGAGGGCCAAAATATGTATCGTATGCGAAGACTTTACGGTCAGTATAGTTTAGCTAATATACAATGATTAGGAACTGAAGAAACTACTTATAATTGGAATTATATATTTTGTTTGGTGATTTTTCATATGAAAAAATACTTTTTTTTTAGCAATTTTCATAATTGGTTTAGGTAAATTTTTATTTTTTATTTTGGCCAACTTTCCATTTTCATTTCTAATTTTGGGTAATTTTTGTTTGGGTTATATTTTCTACCGCCGTTTTGGGGCCTGTTTGCGTGTTGTGTTTTTATATACGAACTGTGATTTTTATTTGAAAATTAGACCCCAAACACAAATATGAAAATATACCCCAATTTTATACAGAAAACAACAACACTATAATTTGGGGCATATTTGCATTTTTTTGGGGTGTATTTGCATACTTTCAAATAACAACTACGAAATTAGGCCCCAATATATAAATTTTGGGGCATATTTTCATTCTATGTTTGGGGAACAATTTCCTGGGGTCTATTTTCATAATGTAATTAGACCCCAAATTTGGGGCCTAATTTCATTTTCACTTTGGGGTGTATTTTCGTGGGGCCTAATGTCATAGCGCCAATCTACTTCGTAATCCAATTTCAACATTTTTAATAATTTTTTTCAAAAAATACCCCAATTTCTACATTAAATATCTCGGCGTCTATAAGAGATAAGGTAAAATTGAACACATACTATTTTAGGTCTTCACTTCCGCTATTGAACGGCATATTACTACTTAGCCTGTATTCAAAAGAAAAATATTCAGCGGCAACAAACTGATTTGAAAACAAATTCGAACTTTGTGGCTCACCCTAATGCCTAACTATCGATAAAAAAATTTTTCACAATATATTCGTATTTTTAGCAAAAAACAAATGTAAGGTGAAGCTAGATGACCAACATCGCAGTTAATACATATTTTTTACGAAATTCGAAAAAATGCCATATAAGAAACACCCTAATGCTCTTTGTGAACAATTAAAGGGGTGGAGTATTCCAATCATATTGGCTGTTTGCAGAAGTTGTTCAGTTATACAATAAGTAAGTTTTTGGTGAAGATAGCAAGTAAAAACTTTGCACAATGGCCCAAAACTCCTAAATATATGATTTGTTTAAAGAAGATAGTGTGTTTTGAGAGTCATTTAATTTAATAGACTTGTTCAGATTGCATGGGTTTGTTCAGAGAAGTTTTTCGGTGTTACCAAAACTATAATTTCACTGAATAGAGTATGCAAAAAATCTGGACTCCCTACGACTTAAATTCAAAATAGTGAAAAAATTAGAATTTTTTCGAAGTTTTTTAAAAATAATCGAGGGAAGTCTAATTTTTTTTGGGAAATTTTATTATATTATTTTCTTAAGCGGACTATTAGCTACAACTTTGCTTAAGAAGCGAAAGAGCTAGATTAAAAACTGTACAAACTTTTGGCCAAAAACTGATGTCACCTTTTTTCAAGGGATCCAAGGGATTTCAAAAAGTTACGAGGGCCTAAAAAAAAATTTTGGTAGCCAATCTAGCTAAACTGAGCTAAGGTTTTACTCAGCTCCGGTTGTACTATCGAACCTATATAGTCTCGTTCGGGTGTTTTTTTCACTGTTGCACTGTGTTATTTGTTGTTTTATTAAATGTCGAATGTAAGCTATAGTAGATTACTTAGATATGCTAGACTTAAGTAACAAGAAAAAGAAGTATGCTAATCTGTTCCTTAGCACAGCTGTTATGTTGTAAAATAATAACTATATTAATCGGTTCAAGAATAATTGAGTTTATCCGTTACAAACATTTTCCAATTAATCAATTTTATAAATAGTATCATGCCAACCATGGTGGTTAAAACACAAACTATTATGACCTATTACTATTATGATCAAGCGCTGTCATTGCCATCTATACACATATCTTCAATCGGTGGTCTCATTAATTTTAGCGACAACAACTTCTAAGTAGTGGTTTCAACAGGAAAGCTTCTCAAAAAGCTTACGTTGAAAATCGTCATTAATTTATGGATTTCTTTGTATGAGTCTACAAATAGAAGCGTTTAAAATAAAAATGCACAAAAAACTGTATCTTTCTTTATGTGTAGACTAACACACCCTCCACTGTGCAAAGCCGACAGAACGTATCATGGGAAAATACCTCCAAACACCACCAACACTACTACGGACACACTAGCAGCCACTAACGTCAATGTACTCTTACTTCTAAAAATTTAGAGAAAATTGTAAACAGATAAAAATCCACCATTGCAAATTCAAGTTCAAACAATAAACCTATGCTGCTGCTTCCAGCAACAGCAACCAACAACATTCTAAACTATTTTACCTTTTCCAGGTACATCTACACTGCTAACAGTTATGTTTCAGCTTTTATGACCGCTAAAGAGATTGCAGCCCGCCAATCGAGCACATCACAAGTTTGCCGCAGCCGCCGACGCCCTTGATAATGGTTGGCAGAGGCCCTTAGGTGGATGAACGTACGCACGGTTAGTTTAGGTGGATGGCGACGTACGCCATTCGATGGCTAATAATTTAATTGAAATATTGCAGCTATTGCGTTGATAATGAGATTAGCTAATATGACCGTGTAGTGAATGAGTGCTGCCTATGAAGTTCAGACATTATAAAATCAAATTCAAGTAGCTCCACTTAAGCAAAACGGCCATATCAAAATCACAACAATGAAAAGAGTATGTGCGAGTGTATGTGGAGAGTATACTCTTGATACGTTATGGGAAATTTGTGGGAAATGTGATAATAGGGGAAAACAATATGCGATGCGATAACGACAATAGACAAAATGCATATAAAATTGCATTGTGATAACAATAAATCGCCGCGATGATGATATGCTTGAAAATGTGTCAAAAGCAGTGGTTTAGAATTATTTGCGATAGGTTGTTCTGTTGCACAATGGGATGTATTGCGCAATGCTAAGTAAATTAGAATAAAATATAAGGGCAATTCCACATAAAACGGCCCATATACAGAAAAAAGTATAATTCCATATTTTAAATAAAAATAGGTCAATTAATATGTAAAAACGACAATTAAGGAAAATGGAAAAAATTATTTTTTTGTTTAATTTTTATCAATTTGGCAATAGTTTGAAAGGAGAATATAACGAACATTCTCATCTCCATCTTTATACTCAATGACTTACGTTAAGATTTTCTTATACTCCATTTATCTTGATAAGTAAAAACTGTTATCTCCGGAAGGATGAGATTTGGTTTTGATTTCTCATAAGGTTTCGGCTTTATATGTTTTATATAAAAGTTTTATGAGGAAGTAGAAATATGCGAATTTTGTGTCACACCCGTCCCCTTAAATATGACAAAAGTTTAATAACATTTTTACTTAACATGATATAACATTAATACAGTGAAATTTTTTGAAGATTTATTTAAATATTTGAGCATTTAGTTACACAAAACATTTGGTCACACCCGTCACTGGGTAATAACTGAAGACTGCCATAAGCCAAAACAAACACAATGTTTGGGTTTTCTTAAAAATGATTGATATTGATATGAATATTTTTTGCTACTGGCCATGGTAAAGTCAGGAAATACTAGTGGGGGTCGGTCATACATTTTGCCCATCTATGAGGAAACATGGGAGCGGCTGGAGATTATAAAAAAAATAATAAAAATAAACAATTTGTATGGAAACCACCGTATGAGTTGAAAATAGAGGATAGATATGTTTTGAGAAGCTGTTGGGGTTGCAAAAAATATTGTGGGTCGGTCAAATATTTGACTCCCCTAGGGGCTGCTTTAGGGCAGTTAAAGCGGTGAGAGCAAATTTTATAAAAATTTAATTTTTGTATTGAAGCCACCTTTGGGGGTGATGATGGGGGGTATTTACGTTTGGCAAAAATGGTTAGGGGTCGGTCACCTATTTGAACCCTCTAAGGGCTATTCCGGCGCTTGTTGTGGATTTTACCATAATACGAAGAGTTTCTCGTTAATAACCGGGGGCTCGATTTTGATTTTAGACCCAAATTTTCTAAGATTACGATACTGATTACGATACTCATAAACGCTTGGAAAAAAATTGACCCACTCTTAGGACGATATATACGATAGTACAGATAACGAATTAATATATGTGTTATTATTTTCATTTATGTTTGTTATATAATTGAACTCTATAAAAACTAGAATTTCTTTGTACTTTTGGAGTTTATTTTACTTGGTCACACCCGTCGTAAAATCGTGTCACACCTGTCTATTTTTCTAAAAAGTTTTTTTTTTATTAAGAAAAAGTAGGCATAAATTTAGAAAATATCAAATTCCTTATGTCACACCCGTCGTTGTCTTCTAATGAACATTCTGAGCAGATATCAAGTTCTTTCAGTGTCTACCTGTTACTAAACGTAATAAAACTTAACATTCTTGGTAATCACAGCTTTTTTTTTAATAATAAATTTTCTATTTATGGATTATAACCAAAAATGTGACTAACATGGTCACACCCGTCGTAATGGAATCGCCCATAAGAGATAAAAAATGTGTTTTTAAAGATTTAAATTAATTAATACATAGGCTATAATTAAACTACAGGAGCGATATAGTTACATTCTTTATTAGTGAGGCAAAAAACATATTATATAAGTTATCCCATTGGTTGCTCCAAACGTATTAATATTAGAAATGGATTGAATATTTCTGAAGTACGACGAATTATTGGCTTTCGGAAGAAAAAAGTGACAAATGGATAATGTAATTTCCTTTTCTCCAAAACATTATTTTGTTATATAGAATTTAGATACCAAAATAGGCGGAATGGTACCAGAAGGGGCGTGGCTGGACTTCCAATTTGTTTTCCACAACTTTACCACAACAACTTGGTCACGATCGCGTTGGGTGTGTTTATATGTTTATACCCTCACTAAAGTGGACGACATGATATATTTTTATGGGAGGTACCAAAAGGGGCGTGACAAGACTTCCAATTTTCTCTCCAATACTTTATCATGTTATAGCTTAACAAAATATAGAATTTGGTCACGATCGCGTTGGGTGTGTTTTTAAGTGTACTCCATCTCTACATTTGTATGGGAGGTACCAGAAGGGGCGCGGCTAGACTTCCAGAATTTTTCCAAAACTATGACTTGTTATAGCTTAACAAAATACAGAATTTGGGAACGATCGTATCGAGTGTATTGATATTAATACTCGATTTCTAATGTGGGCGAAGTGGTACATTTGTATGGGAGGTACCAGAAGGGGTGTGTCTAGACTTCACATTTTTTTTCTCCAAAACTGTATCCTGCTGCAGCTTTACTAAATACAGAATTTGGGCACGATCGCGTTGGGTCTTTTAATAATATGAATCGATTTCTAAAGGGAGCGGTACCAGATGGGTATGGTAGTTACCAGATGGGGTGTGGATAGACTTCCAGTTTTTTCTCCAAAACTCTATCCTGCTATAGCTTTACTAAATAAAGAATCGTACCCAAGATCGCGTTGGTTTTCTTGATAATATTGCTCCATCTCTAAAGTGGGTGAAAAGGTACATTTGTAGGGGAGGTACCAGAAGGGGCGTGAATAGACTTCCAATTTTTCTATCTAAAACTTTTTCCTGTTATAGCTTTACTAAATACAGAATTTGGGTACGATTCCGTTGGGTGTATTGGAATTATTACTCGATTTTAAAAGTGAGCGGAATGATGTATTTGAATGGGAGGTACCGGAAGGGGCGGGGACATGTAGCCCATTTGCAATACCGTAAGTAGTTTTGGGGAAATATTAACTCGTGCAAAATTTCAAAACATGATCAAAGAAACATAAGGTCTTAAGTGACTCCTTCAAACGGCGAAAGACCTTTATCATTGGTCTTCACAAACTTGTTAGACGTTGGCAGACGCTGACAACCACAACAAAACAAAGGAAGAGCTATTTTCTTCCATTCTTTTACGCCTTTAGATGAAAATTCACTAAATGTTAAGTCCATATTTTTGGGAAAAATTTATAATACGATTCTTGTTCCAACCTATTAGAATTACCAAAAAAATCTGTATAACTTCCAAAGTTTAGCTACTTTATTCATTTTTGTCACACAAAGATATCAAAATATAAGGAAGTTAACAAGAGAAAAAATTTTAAAAATTTTTTTAAAAAAAAAAATAAGAAAAACCCCATTTTAGTTTTTGGATATGTTATATATATTAAATAGAATATTTTTTGTTTGGAAAAAAAGACTTGATCTTCGAAGTGTTTTCTAAGTTTAAACTTTTAAAAATTACACTAAGTTTAAAAATTTTTTCTGTGTAATATAAAATTTGTACAGTGTATGTTTTCGAAAGCTGACTTATATACCTTTCTAATGGCACCAAGATCTTTCAATTCGGTTGAGTCATCCCATAGTAATCGCAGCTTAAAAGTACCTATTAGCGTAATTTTTTCAAATATTTCGATACCTTGCCAAGCCCACATATTTTCAAAAATGCAATTTCTTAAAATGAGGTTGTGTTTCTATAGGTAAAATCTAACTGTATGCAAAATTTCATTAAAATCTGAGAGGGTCGGGTTTAATGAATATCGGTTTTGATATGAAATTCATCATATCTATTTTTTTTAAATATTTGTCAAAAATTTAGAAATTTTTTAAAATATTTTTTTTTTTTGCAAATACATTATTTTTTTTATCCTCAACAGTTTTGCAAATTTTCAAAATAAAAGGAAAACTATAGCCGAAATGTGAAATTATATTTGAAATCCGCGCGTTTTTATAGTTTACCCAAAAAAACGTTGATATTTGTTTACAATATGCTCTACTAATCCACTTTTATATTTCTACCAAGTTTGTTTTCTTATCGCCAGATGTGGCAAAAAAAAGAAAAATCTGTGTAGTTTCTGTGTATTCGTTCAAAGTACAAAGTTTTTGGTTATTTTTAGTTAATGCAATTGCTTCCGTATTTTTGTATTCGCACACTTTTCACACAGACACACACCTGTCCTTTTTGATTCGCTTCAATGCAATGAGATATACCTAATGTCATCTCCAGTTCAAGCAATGCACATTTTATCTAATTTTTGTTTTTACGATTTTCTAGTTTTTTTCACAGTTAATGTTTGTGTTTATATTTAAGTTTGCGCGAACTAAAAAATATGATTTATTGTTTTGTTTATTATTTTTTATTCCTTTTTTTATATTTTGTTGTTGTTTTTTGTTTTTCTTTTCTCAAGTTTTAGATTCGATATTCGACAAGTTAACGATACAAAAGTTTATTTATTACTGATGTCTATTTGTCGCTTAATTTGTTTATTCTTCGATTGTCTCCTCTGTCAATTGAATTGGTGGTCGGTCCACCCTACCGCTCACCGCTCGATTGTGTTTATATTGTGGCTAATATCAATTTGTTTTCTTCGATCTCTCAGCCTTTGCAATTGAGAGAGAGAGAGTGAGCAATACCATAAAATGTTACTCACAGCCTCAGCAAGTGTCACTGACAGTGTTTTTTTTTTGTGCTGAGGAAGAGAAATCTCACACTTAATTTCTCTGTCTTTGTGATATGCATCTACTCTTGATATTTTTGAAATTGATTTATTGTTGTTTTGTTCAGAGATAGCATGGCGCCGCTTCCTTAGTTTCTTCGTTCGGTATTATGATTTTATACTAATTTAATTTAGAAACTATATCAAAGCAGCGAACTATTTTTACATCACCCTGATTTGTGTACACTCTCCGACAGAAGACAAAGACGACGACATTAAACATGCATTCTATGAGCGCCTGGAGGATATATATGACCGCTACCCTGCACACGATATTAAAATTGGTATGGGCGATTTTAATGCTAAAATATTAAGGAAAGATGCTATTGGTTCAGTAGTTGGAAAATTCAGTCTATACAACAACATCGCCGATAATGTATTTAGACTGGGTAGCTTCGCGTCGGCAAGAAACATGCTATTGAGTGAAACCACATTCCCGCACAAAGATAACCTGGATATCTCCTGATTTAAAGACAAGAAACCAGATTTATCACATGGTAATCACAGGATATCGAAAACTACAGGGGTAGAGGTGAAGCCCGAAAGTTCTACCAAAAGGTTAAAAGCAAAGGTTTTTGAACAGGGATCCCCACTTGTAAGAACAGAGAGGAAATCTGGTCACGGACACATATATGGAGGGAGCACTTTCGATGTCTACTCGTTCCCAAAGGCAGCATAAGTGACGAAATCATACCAATCATAGACGACGGAGTAGATTGTCCACCACCGAGTCAAAACGAGATCAGCACGGCGATCGCAAGGTTTAAAAATAAAAAAAGCTGCGGGAGCCGATGGACGATGTGGCTCAGAGAAAGCATGCCCGACTTTTGGAATCTGAATGTTCTATTCCTATGCTTAAGAAAGGCAATCCATGTGTATGTACCAACTATCGCGGGATTAGCCTTTTAACCATTGCGTACAAGGTCCTGTCTAGTGTCATGTGAAATACTAAATCCCATTCTGGCAAACCCGATTGGACCACGACCGACCAGATATTTACACTACGAAAAATCCTGGAGAAGACCCAAGAAATGCAGATCGACACCTACCATCTGTTCATCGACTAAAAAGCTGCACTCGACAGCCCGATAAGGCAGAAATTGTTAGATGCTATGGCTGAGATGCTATGGTTTGAGTTTATCCCCGCGAAGCAAGTACGACTTTGTGGGACGACCCTGACTGACACAAAGTCTTCAGGAAAAATTGGCAAAATTCTGACAGAGAAATTTTTTACCTATCGAGGCTTTTGACAAGGCTGTTCTATGTCATGTGATATGGATATGTAGACTTTCTTTTTTGATCAGTGGCTAAACTTAATTTAAGCACTAGAGAGATATAATTTGTTACACAGACCGCCCCACCGCCCACTGGTCGAAAATAAAAGATTTCGTCTACAAATTTGAACTTTAAGTGTACTTGGGCGGTGGGGGCGTGGCAAAACTATAATTTAGCCCTAAAGAGATAAAATTTGATATTCTGATAGGGCTCCACGAAAAGCCCCCCAATGAAATAACGCCCAGGAAATAACCCCCAATGAAATAAACCCCAAAAAATTGGAAATAACACCCAAAAACAGTGAATGAAATAACTTACAAAAATAAATGAAATAAACCACAAAGCGAAAACGAAACAACACCCAATATTTGGGACTTATTTCATATGAAATAACACCCAATGATGAAAAAGAAATAACCCCCAATGAAATAAACCCCATCAGCAACAAAAATGAAATTATGCCCAAAATTCATAAAATAGTCAGTTTCATCAAGGATTTCATGAAGTCAATATGGACCAACAGCAAAGTCGCAAAATTATTGAAATGAATCGTGTGGATCGTAGATCGTTGTAGCCCTGCTCTATTTTTGCAGTTCGGAAGACAATTTGCCTTTTACGTTTGGCCTTTACACAACCACCTCCACTGTTCACAAGCAAATCAAACTCTCTGCTTTTATTGAATTCTTCCTTTTGAAGAACTCTTACATAATTAAAAAAATTCCATTCTTAGTATGTACTAATCGAATTCTCAAAATGAAAAAATGCTCGGTGCATTTTGTTGATCTTCTATCCGTCAATATGAACACAAATGGAAATATTTGTAAACATTCAAAAAATATTGTAATATATTCACAGGCTAAAAGTTTTCTTGTAAAAGGCCTATTTTTATATAATTATATAATTATAACCCCTAAAAACCAACAGCTTTAAAAATGAAATAACCCCCGAATAAAAATGAAATCACACCCAAATTATTCACGATATGAAACAATCCCCAAATTTAAAAAATTGGTTGGGTGTTATTTCATTGGAGATAATTTCATAATTTGAAAACCCCAAATGAGGAATGAAATTATTCCCAAAGAAAAATGAAAAACGGCCCAAAAAAATTGGGAGTTATTTCATATGAAATAACACCCAAAAATGTATGAAAAAAATTTGGGGAATATTTCATTTCTCGTTTGGGCGTTATTTCATTGGGGGGCTTTTCGTGGAGCCTTCTGATAGTACTCCACAACATAATTATGAATATACAGACGAAATTTAAATTTACGATAAGTGGGCGGTGAGGGCGTGGCAAAAATATATTTTAGTCATAGAGTGATACAATATGAAGCACTGATAATGCACGACAGAACTGGTTGAAATTTGCAGACGAAATTTTTATTTTCAATCAGCGGGCGGAGGCCAAACCGTATATTAGCCCTAGAGAGATACTATTTGATATACAGATAGTACTCAGCAGTACAGGTTCAAACTTGCTGAAGAAATTTTATTTGCGATTAGTAGACAGATGGGGTGCGGCGAAAATGTTTTTCGTTTTATCCCTAAATTGATAAAATGTAGTACACACACGGATGGGGGCGTGGCAAAATAGTTTTTATGGATAAAGCACAACAGATATAAAAATGTAGACGAATTTTTTATCGTGATCAGTAGTCGGTTTTAATTTCCCAAAAGTGTTTTTTTAAGCTAGAATAATAATATTTTATTTTCCAATAGTGGGCGGATGGAACAGTATTTAATGCATATATATATACGGCAATGCAGACATGAATATATAGACAACATTTTTAATTTCAATAAGTGGGCGGATAAAGGCATGACAAAGGTGGAGCTATAACTATTTTTTGTCAATTTGATACACAATTAGTACTCCGCACTATAGCTATGCATATGAGGGCGAACATTTTTTTTTTTTTTTCATAGAAAATTATTTTCATTCAAAAACAAAAATGTAATTCATTGCAAACAATACTTTCATAATACTTTGTACATTAAATGTTTAATCATTGGACAAAGGGGCGCTCAGAGGGTTCGCTTTATACATATTTGTGTAAAAACTATATGCAGTGGTCCGAGATTATTGAAAGTTGGCACCGAGCCAACATAATGACTAATTTAAGAAAAAAATTTAATTTCATCAAAATCAGCCACGCCCACCGTCCACCACTCACTCATACAATCCTTATCGATTTTTTCGCATACATTTTTTCTATCCGCACAAAAGTCTTCAAATTTGATACATACACTTTCCAGAATAAAAAAAATGCATGCCAAGTTTCATCAAAATCGGCCACGCCCATAGCCCTTACAATCCAAATCGATATTTTAGCATAAAATTGTTCCTATCCGCACAAAAGTCTTCAAATTTGGTACATAAAACTTCAAGAATAAAAAAAGGTGCACGGCCATGCCCACCGATCACGCGCATATAACCACAGATGGGTTTTTGCATAGAATCATTTTTAGAAAAAAAAATGTTGCCTATCCACTCAAAACCGTTCAAATTTGGTATTGACGCACTATAACTTTCGAAAGGCGCAACCAAATGTTTTAAAACTTTGCACGAGTTAATATTACCCCAAAACTACTTACGATATTACAAATGGGCTTCATGGCCACGCCCCTTCTGGTATCTCCCATACAAATGTACCATTCCGCCCACTTTAGTAATCAAATAATAATATAAACACACCCAACGCGATCGTACCCAAATTCTGTATTTAGTAAAGCTATAGCAGGATAAAGTTTTCGAGAAAATAATTGAAAGTCTAACCACGCCCTATCTGGTATCTCCCATACAAATGTACCATTCCGCCCACTTTAGTAATCAAGTAATAATATCAATACACCCAACGCGATCGTACCCAAATTCTGTATTTAGTAAAGCTATAGCAGGATAAAGTTTTGGAGAAAATAATTGAAAGTCTAGCCACGCCCCGCTCCCACACGATAATATTATCGATTGTGCCCAAATTCTGAATTTAGTAAAGCTGAAGCAGGATAAAGTTTTGGAGAAAAAAATCTGGAAGTCTAACCACGTCCCTTCTGGTTCCATACAAATGTACTATTCCGCCCATATATATACGTAAGTCGTGTTTCTCAACTGAAACCATCCTACTGGTTTTTTTTTTTTTTTTTTTTCAAAAATATAATAAAATTGTTCAAAAAAACCATAAATACACATTTTATATTTAAACATTTCTCTGCAAAACTGCATCATTAGATTTATGAAATTCAGTGGTCGACAAAAAGGGGTTTTTGACAACAAAATACCACTGTGGGGCACTGCAATACTGTTTTTTTTTTGGCAATATAAGTTTATATTTGTGTACAGATACTACTTAGAGCTATACATATGTATGTATTTGCAGACGAATGTTTTAATTTCGGTAAGAGAACAGAGGGTGCGTGAGTAAAGTAAGTACGCTGCACATATTGTTATCGAGCTTAGGAAACGTTCCTAAATTTTTTTTTAGTTATTATTTATTATCTTTAGTATTTTCAAGACTTTTAAAATTTGTAATCCTATCCTATTAATATTATAAATGTGAATGTCTGTCTGTTTGTATGTTTGTTGCTCAATCACGCCAAAACGGCTGAACCGATTTCAATGAAATTTGGAAGATAGGTAGTGTACTATATGGAAATTGCCGTAGGCTATAAATTTTTTAAATAACGGAGTGGGCGTGGCAAAACTTTTTTTGAGCTAAGGTGATAAAATTTGATACACAGATAGTAATCGGCAATACGAATATGAATATGCGGACGAAATTTTAATTTTGAACCAGTGGGCGGAGTGGACGTGGCAAAACATATTTTTAGCGCTAGGGAGATAAAATTTGATACAAAGATAGTACTCGGCAACATGACTATGAATATGCGGACGAAATTTTAATTTTGAACCAGTGGGCGGTTTAGATAAAATTTGATACACAGAAGACTCTTGGCAACATGAATATGAAAATGCAGACGACATTTTAATTCAAGATCAGTGGGCGGAGTGGGCCTGGTAACACTTATTTTTAGAGCTAGCTAAACGTATTTAGGTAAATGCTAACACAGGGTAAAGGGTAATAGTGACAATGATATCAGTTGTGTAAATATGTCTTTAAAGTACTCGGAAATGTAGACATGAATATACCGACAACATATTTATTTTCGGCCGGCGGGGATATGAAGATGAATATTTTTTTTCCGATCGGTCGGCAAAAGGGAAGGTGGGTAAAATGTTTTTAGGACTATATAAAGTAATTCCCCTTATTATGTAGGTCGTAGTCGACTTTCGATAATATGATTTAAATTTAAATTAGTAATAATTAACATAATTGTTTAGTGTTGAGAATTTTTTTATAATCTAATGAAAAAGAACATGATATGAGCAAGGCCAGTCATATTTCAGTCTCACAAACGACATCAGCGATGCCATATTTTAAAAAACAACAATGATTCGACGTGACTACGACATACATAATAAGGGGGAATATTTGAATTCAGATAGTAACTTGGGGTACCGAATTGTTTACAGAGCCTACAAGAACGACGTTTAAGCTTAGCCCTTTAAGTAGGCATGCCAAACATATTATACGTATTCGTCAAATAAGCAATAGCGAAGCATTGCCGGGTCCACTAGTATTTAAATATTTTTAATATTTGTAATATTTTCATTATTTTTGAAACTTATGATATATTTAATAGTTTTAATATATGTAATTGTTTTAAAATTTGATATTTCTAAAATTTTTATTATTTGTAATATTATTAATATTTGTAATATCTTTGGTATTTTTGATATTTGAAATATTCTCATTATTATTAGTATTTGTAAAATATTTAATATTTTTATGTTTCTAATATTTTTTTTTTATTTTTAATAATTTCAATATTTTTAACATATTTATTTTTAATATTCTCATTATTTTTTAAATTTTTAGTATTAGTAATAAATTTAATATTTGCAATATTTTTAATATTTTTTTATATTTATAATATTTTCAATATTTTTAATATTTGTAATTAATTTTAATAATTGTAATATTTATAATATTTTAATGTTTTTAATATTTGTAATACTTTAATATTTAATATTTTTAATATTTTTGAAATTTAGATATTTTTAATATTTTTGATATTTTTGATATTTTTGATATTTTTGATATTTTAAATATTTTTACAATTTTTAGTATTTTTAGTATAAAATTTTTTAACATTGTTATTTATATTTTTAATATTTTTTTATTTTTAGTATTCTTAATATTTGTAATATTTGTAATATTTGTTATATTTGTAATATTTGTTATATTTGTAATATTTGTAATATTTGTAATATTTGTAATATTTGTAATATTTTAAAGATTTTTATATTTTTAATATTTTTAATATTTTTAAAATTTTTAATATTTTTAATTTTTTTAATATTTTTAATATTTTTAATATGTTGAATATTTTTAATATTTTTAATATATATTTAATATTTTTAATATGTTTAATATGTTTAATATTTTTAATATTTTTAATATATATTTAATATTTTTAATATTTTTAATATTTTTAATATTTTTAATATTTTTAATATTTTTAATATTTTTAATATTTTTAATATTTTTAATATTTTTAATATTTTTAATATTTTTAGTATTTTTAATATTTTTAATAATTTTTATTATTTCTAATATTTTCAATATATTTCATATTTTTAATTTTTTTTTTATGTTTTTAATATTTCATATATTTTTAGTATTTTTAATCTTTTTGTATAATATTGATATTTTTAGCATATTTAATAAATTATTAAAAAAATAATTTGAGTCTGATTCTATGATTTGAGGGCCGTTAGAGGGAGACTCGAACGGTGAACTTTACTTTTGGTATTTATTTCTTAATATTGCATAATTTCATATAATATGAAATCTGAAATAAATGTCAAGAATAAGACTTAGTCGCTTTTCATTACACAATCTGCCTTCTGCTTTGTATATGACTGTCTTTGGTTTCTAATTTTTTTGATATATATATCTATACGGCACTTGTAGTTAACTTTATTTAACTTCTAAATTCCTTGATTTTGTTTTTGTTTTTTTTTTTTTTAGTTTTTCTTTAATTAATTTTTTTATCATATTTAACTGTAGTAACACTTTTAGTAACTCAAGTATTTGTTAATTAAATGCCTTACACTTTTATACAATTCTGATTAATCGATTTTCACTCAACTCTTCTTCTACTGCAACAAATTAATATTGAATTGTAGTTTATTTTGTTTATTTTTTTTTTATACGTTATTCATTTTTACAACATCACTTACAAAATCACATTCCGATCATTTTGATGCGCAGACAAAAATGTCCAAAAATTCTTTTGAATAAATTTCAAATTTATTGACTTTGGCGCGAGAACCACGGAGGTCAAGTAATGCCGCGACTGACAAAAGAAACGCACGCACACAATGACAATGGTGATGATGACCAGAAGTGGTGTTGACAACGACGATGACAACGACAAAGACTACTACTACGGCGACAATGACGGCGTTAGCAATTTAACGTGTGTTATTGTTAACGTGAAATGTATGAATGAATGGATGAATGAATTGAAAGCAGCCAAAACCAGCAGTTGAAATTGCGTGGAAATGTTCTGAAAACAAAAAAAAAAACCATACATATTTGTAAACGAGGCGGCGGCGACGACGGTGGCCGCGCCGGTATATCGAAGGGTAGTTGGGGGAAAGAAACTGGCAACAAGACACAAAATCTTAACTGACTAATAATAATGGTCTAATGCACAAATACTACAATGACAACAGTAGTAGTAACAACAACAACACAGTCACATCAATAGCGCACCAGTAGCACTGGCACATTATGGCATAAAGGATAAACCGGCAAAAAGAACAACAAGGACGATGATGACGACGATGATGATGAAGTGAAAGAAAAACAAATACAAAGGAAATCGAATGGCTCAAGGCATGTGACACTATTTGATAAAGCTGGCACAAGGATAATAATGATGATGATGACAATGTTAATGATGATGACGATGCTGTTGATGATGATGACGTCGCTGTTAACGCTGCTGCGTCGTCCAACTGCAGTGGTAAATACGTGTACCAAACACACACACACACACTCTCTCATGCATCCAGCCTCTGTTACACACATCATATGACACATGGCAGCTAACTCTATGGCGCACAAGAAACAGTGACAATATAAAGGAAACACAACACACAAAAGGACAACAAATCGAACCAAGAACATAACTAAAAGGACAACAGTAGTATTTGCAGCAACAACAACAACAACAACAGAGCAAAGAGTGATACACGGTCGTATCACTAACAGTAGCAATAACAGCAGCAGCACCAGCACCATCACGTTAGATGTTAAGGCGCCAGCATCTAACTCAAAAAAAAACAACAAAGTAAAATGATAAAGAAATATATGAAACCGTAACAATCACCAAAACTGCACACACACACACGGGCACGCGTTATAGAATCTCCACTGTTACACCACTACAAAGCGGCACTGTAGATAATACAGAGATGTGGAATGAATATGAGTAAAGCGGCTCATCAAATAGTGGCAACCGCCAAAGAGACCATTCAACATGAGAAAGAACGGGTAGACGGACAGACTGCCATGAAGCGCAGCACACTTTTAATGCTGGCCATCATTATAATGAGAATAACGATGATGTTGGTGATGATTATGATGTTAGTGAGTTAGACAAACACATACGAAAACATGCATAGCCCAATGTTTATATCCTTGTTTTTTCTCGCTCGTATGGTTATGCGTTTATGCGAATGACTGAAGAATGTTTGTGTATTTGTAATAAAAACCATTAAATTTAACTACAAATATTACAAATACAAAGGAATATTATTGAAACGGCTATAACTGATAATGTAACATATACATACATATACATATGTATGTTAAAACGTTAACAGTCTGTCAAGGATGTCTTCGTTTGAATTTGAGGCACTGTGGTTGAAATTGATTTTGTTTGATACAAATTCCTTGCATTACAAATACAATACAAAATCGTGTTGGGGATTATGTCCGTAGGGGTTATGTCCGGGCACCGTGCTACTATGGGGGTCAGCAGTAGGCGGATAGCTGAACGACCTACAGATATGTAGGTTAACTACGATTAATAAGTAGTCCCCGACCAGAGCGGTAGAGACCGAGGGCGTACTTTAAAAGTGTACATGTGTCTGATGACGAATCTATGACATGGCGAATCAGGGCCGCCATTAAATAAGCTCTACACCACATGTGGTGTCCTCTAGAGAGGTACACATAGAAAGGTGATGTCTCCGTGGTTCCCCTAGTCAAGCCTAAAATCCATATCGTCTGTTCCATATTGGGCGGCTTTCTGGTCAGCGTCTGTCTCAGAAAGAGCGGCTGAAATGTATCTTAGCAGTAGGTATAAAATGCAGAACCTGGTGAGCTGGTCTTGCCACCCGCCACCAGTATAATGGCAGTGAATAAAATGAGAAATATGAGAAAAAGAACCCCCCAAAATGTTGACGACCACCGCAAACGTTTTAAGGACCATGATTTGAGAATATGGAATGTTAGAACTCTTTACCGACTAGATGCCTCTATTCAACTAGCGGATGTCCTCGAAGTGTATAAGGCTGGCATTACTGCTATACAGGAAATTCGGTGGACTGAATATGGATGCTTGCGGATGAGGATGTGTGACATGTACTAAAGCAGCCACGCGGATATGCATGAGTTTGGTTGTGGATTTTTGGTCGGCAAGAGACTACGACACCTGGTCTCTAGGTTTACTCCTGTCAGTGAACGAATCGCCACCATAAGATTGAAGGCCCGGGCCATGATGTTAAAATCGTGCTGGGAGATTTTAATGCCAAAATAGGCTGGGAGAATGTCTTTAGCCCAACAGTCGGAAAATTTAGTCTGCATACTGACACATCGCCAAACGGAATTAGACTGATTGATTTCTCTGCAGCAAGGAACATGGTAATTAGCAGCACACGATTTCACCACAAAAACATTCACAATGCAACGTGGATATCCCCCGATCAAGTAACGAGAAACAAAATTGATCACGTGGTAATCGATGGAAGGCACTCGTCAAGTGTCTTAGACGTATGTGAAGCCCTTTAACGATAATACCTGGTACGACGATGAATGCCGCAATGCCACCCGGGACCAATATGCTGCTTACATGGCCAAACTGCAGCCAATGGGAACGCGAGCTGATCATGGAAAGTGCAGGGAGAGTATTGAAGAATACAGGAACAGAGGTGAAGCCCGAAAATTCTACCAGAAGATAAATAGTAGGGAACAAGAAACAGATCTTCTCTCCTTTAAATACAAGTATGGTCATCTCGTTACAGACTCCGAGAGCGTACTGAGAATATGGAAAGATCACTTCTGCAGCCTATTGATGTCTGAAAACTCAGCCGATGAAGACTGTGTACCAATCTGAGATGATAACATCGAGTGTCCACCTCAGAGCCAAGCTGAGACATCAACTGCCATATCCCGTCTAAAGAACAGCAAGGCCGCTGTGGCTGATGGTCTTCCAGTTGAGTTGTTTAAGGTGGGTGGACATAATCTTGTTTCAAACATGCAACAGGTCATAGAGAATATTTGGCTTCAGAAGAGCATGCCAGAGGATTGAAATCTCAGTGTGCTATGTCCTATCCACAAAAAAGGTTCCCGTAGTGAGTGTAAAAACTACCCTGGAATTAGCCTCTTACCAATTGCATATAAGGTCCTGACTAGCATACTGTGTGAACGTCTAAAGCCAATTGTGGAAAACCTGATTGGACCTTATCAGTGCGGCTTTAGACCAGGCAAATCCATGACGGATTAGATATTTACACTACGGCAGATTCTGGAGATAACCCATGAGAAGGAAATCGACACTTACCACCTCTTTGTCGATTACAAAGCTGCCTTCGATAGTCCCATCAGGCATCGACTATACGAAGCCATGTCTGAGTACGGTTTTCCTGCGAACATAATTCGTGTCTGCCGGTGTAACCTTACGAATACCAAATCCTCTGTTTGGCAAGGATCTATCTGCGCCATTCGATGCGACGAGAGGTCCTAGACAGGGTGATGATTTGTCATTATCGGTCGGACGATGCGAGAGGTAACAACTGTCTACTCATCTGTCGAAAGGGGGTCAGCGAAAATGGGTTTGGCAATGAATGAGGACAAGACGAAGTTAATGGTACCATCGAACAAAGTGTCCACCCGTTGGGGACGCAGCGTGAACGTTGAAAACTATTTCTTTGAGGTAGTGGATGAATTTATCTACCTCGGAAATAAGGAAACTCTAGCGCGATAGCTATTCTAAGAGCCTAAAACGTAACATATTTCCCTATACGATACTTACTAACTTCAAATCAATATTAAATTATTGTGGTATGTAACTTGACAAAACGAATGATGAAGAACTTCTTCTTTTTGGGGCTACTTTCACTTGCAGTTCTCAGAATTGGGAAAGGCATATCAGCAGGCCTTCGCTGTAAACAGCAGCTCCTGTGACCTGATCAATCTTCGAACTGTTAATAAAGACCGAAATGGAGTCACCATACCATAAGGATTTCATACCATTCCGATTCGCATTCGTCGACAAGTAGGTTCCGTTTGTTGTGAATCTAAATAGAGCGAGTGTTAATTCACAACAACGCGAGAAGCTAACCCATATCTTATTCATCGGGTGTAAAGGGAAATTAAGTCTATTTTTAAATTAATGTGTGGGTTGATGCCAATTTCCAGCTTCCCTTAGTCTGATAGCCCCTCGGGCTGCAATAATCTTGACGTGCAAGTCAGTGGGCGGAAGGCCCACGTACACATCCAAAGACGCTTGCGGTGTGCTCCTCCTAGCCTCTGAAATCCCGATTGCAGACGTCCTTTGGCCCTTGCTGAGCATTTTTAAGAAATAACTCTTATCTAAGCCCTCCCTTGACCAATTTAGATTCTGAACCGCTGAGAACTTTAGTTCTACACCACTCAGATTCGGTAACCTGAAGGACTTGACCTTATTACCTTATACGATATATATATATATTATATTCTGAGGGTTATGGAACATCATACAAACTTTTCAATGGTAGTTTGCATAAAGTCACAGGATGGCAGCTAAAGTTGAGTCACCTAAATTCAAGTTGCGTTCCGTAAAGCCAACCACGTCATGGAGAGCGCTCTCGACTAATCTTTCAGCTATGTTCACATGTTGAGAGTCGTTCAAGGTGTGAGGGCTTAAAGATGCATACCTTATATGCATACTAGGGAGGCAACGAAAATCCAACTTTGAATTTTCGGTAATGCCCGAACGGACTATTGTGTCAGTTGTTATAAAACGGCTATTGTCAAAATTTGAGCAATATCGGACGGTCGGGCATTTTTAAATTTGTGACCTATGTTCAAATCCTAAGTTCCCCCACTGTGTTCGTCTCAATACATAACACACAACAACAGGCAAAACCTCCAAGCAAGAAATAATATCTGCCGATAATAATCCGAAGAGTAGCATCGTTTGTAATGTGAATTCAATTTCGGCTGTAACGAGCTAAGAATGCAGCAGCTCTAAAGACATTCGTCGATAATAATAATACCGAAGATGATGAAGACGACGATAAAGATGATGGTGTTCCTCATCCATCCCCATCCCATTACCACTGGCAGGTGGAGTCAATGTTTGTCATTTCCAGCCGTGTAATGTTAAAACATAACAGATGTAAAGATGGACAGACAGACAGACATACGGATGGCAGAGGCTAAATAAACGAAGCATAGAAACTTAGGAGCAGAACACAACATAACAGAACATTCAGTCACTGCGCCAAAATCATTTGCGATTTGTAATCATTGAAGCGTTAATAGGACGTTTTTGTGTGTTGCAAAATAAAACTAATTTTATGTGTGTGTTAGGAACAACAAAGCGCAATAGAAGCCATTGGAACAGAACCCAACGTAATGAACCCTTTAACCGTATAAACATTTGGCAGAGTAGACGACGACGACGACACAAGCTGGGGAATGACAAGCAGGATGGCAGCAGTCGGCCGGCCTGTGTTACAGGGAGTAACGTACTACCATTAGCGTTGTAAAAGTAATGTTTGAAAATAGAATAACAACAAAAAAAATAGAATTTTTATCAGCCACACACACATAGGTTGATACATCACAGCAAATTCTTTTGTAGTCCTGCTCAACTGTCATCATAATCGTCAGTCCCATACTACACGCTATTGTTACGCTGAGGATGAGTTATATATGAATGAGCAGGAGCGCAAAAAGTATCATCACAGCCAGTAACAATAATGACAGCGTACAGTGATTTCTTTTATTTTGTCAAAATGTTGTCACATAAAAGCTTAGACAAATCAAAACAGACACACATAACATATAAGAGTGCAAGGATGATGTCCCGTACTATTATGTGTTGTCATTCCAATTGGTTACTTACACACGTAAGAGAGAGACTCACACACACACACACACACTCGCTTACAGAAATATCGTCACACACACATACGCAATTGCTCTACATCACTCATCAAAGTCTTGTGCGCATCTCTTTTGTTATTGGTGAGACAAACTAACACAGACAGCCATAAATGTCCTTTATACGTGTTAGACTGCTCTCATTTTTTTAAACTAAACTGACAGAAAACAGTAATCAACGAGGGTAGTATTTAAAAGCACAGGTAATAAAGGAAGCACAACTTAAATAAAAATTATTATTGATTTGGTTTTTTTTTTTGTAAAAAAAAAATCTATTTAGACAACATGCGCATAAATATACAAAACCACATATTTTTGGTAAAAAGTTCAAAATATGCAAAAACGATTGAATACCATTTTAAAGGAAATTTCATGATTCGTAAAGATAACTTAACCGTTTCTATTTTAGCATGTCCAGAAAAAATATGCATTTGCATATAATTCCTAGCCCTAGTCATCAATAACAATTACTTTTGTCGAATGAAGACGATTTTTTTTCAACAGTTCTATGAGTGCAACCTCCTATTTTTGTAATTATATATGGGTAAAATATGGACATAAATAAGCAAAACACGTGTTTTTCGTAAAATATGCAAAATATGCAAAAACAAATGAAATCAATTTTAATGAAAATTTCATGTTCTATTTGTGCACCCTCCTAATTTTTAGCCAAAAATGGGTAAAATATGGGCATAAATATGCAAAAACACGTATTTTTCGTAAAATATGCGAAATATGCAATAACGATTTAATGTCATTTTAAACGAAATTTCATGATTCGTAAAGATATATTAACAGTTTCTATTTTAGGATGTCCTAAAAAAATATGCATTTACATAAGATTCCTAGCCTAGTCATATTTTTAGGATGTGCAGAAAAAATATGCATTTGCATAAGATTCCTTACCCTAGTCATCAATAACAATTATTTTTGTCGAATGATGACGATTTTTTATTTCAATTTTAAGCTAAATATGGGCATAAATATGCAAAAATACGTATTTTGCTTAAAATATACAAAAAATGCAAAAAGCATTGAATGCAATTTTAGTGAAAATTTTATGATTAGTAACGATAACTTCACCGTTTCTATTTTAGGATGTCCAGAAAAAATATGCATTTGTATAAGATTCATTGCCCTGTTCCTTGTCAAATTTTGCTAAAATATGCGCATAAATATGCAAAAACACGTATTTTCGTAAAATATGCGAAATATGCAAAAATTATTGAATGCCATTTTAATGAAAATTTCATCATTCGTAAAGATAACTTAACCGTTTCTATTTTAGGATGTCCAGAAAAATATGCATTTGCATAAGAAAATATGCATTTTGTCGAATGATGACGATTTTTTATTTCAACACCTCTATTAGTGCACTCTCATAATTTTTAGCCTAGTATGGGTAAAATGTGTGCCAAGAACGTATATGAAATGGTTTCTTAGCCATAGTGTGGACCTACAAAAATGTTTAACACAATAAAAAATCCTCGTAACAAAGGAAGATTGCGTTTAATACAATTATGTTTGTTTCCTTCTATATGTGTCTGAGTGTTTTTCATCTCTCTCCATATCTCTCTTTGATCGCAATAGCCAAGAAGATGATTGTGATAATGATGTGTGTGGCAAATACTCATAAAAATCTATGTTGCTGTTTGGCTCTAATAGAAAAATAGCCTTCGGCAATTGTGCTCCCAATGAAAGACAACAGTAGCAGTAGCACATCATCAACAACGTCAACATCATCGTCGTCGTCATCATCAGCAACATCTACCGCATCACTATTAACACAATGGACATATGTGAAAAAATGAATTTTTATGATGTTGGTTTCTGTTTGTGCTGGAACAAAAACATCACAATCACAACACTAAAGTTGCTGAACTCACAGAATCCTTACAGAGCTGATAACGAGGAGAGAAATCGCTATAAAAAACTATGTATAAGCGACGATGCGATGAGGCAGCAGCCCAAAAAAAAAAACTGTTGTATTGAAGCTCCTGGGAATAATTGAGTTATTTCCACACAAGTCTATTAATGACTCAACGTCAATGACCTATGGTGGGTAATAAATCATTAGGGAATAAAAGTTTGGCTAGTGTCGCTACTAAGATTGTTCGGGTTATAATTCTTCCTTGGGATAGTTGTAAATATATAATTAAGAACTTTGTTTTATTTTTGGTACCAAGAATGCAAGGACTCGTGCCGCTTGTCTAAGAAAGTTTTAGTGGTAACAAATTGTTGTACTTTTGGTATTGAGAGATTTTGTCATATTTTGAGGGACAAGTAAAACAAGTAAAAATCCACATTATTGAAACGAAGTACGTATGATTAATATAAAACCAGTATACAATTTTTGTTACTCATACGTTGTGCATACATAATAATTAAGGCGGCAGCAAAATACATGGACGAAATTTTAACGATGATCAAACTATTATAATGGTTGTTATAGCTGTTTTTTTAAATGAGGCGTGGCACAGCCCACTTCCACTCCGACTGTAATTCATACTGTACCAACAACACTTACAATATCATCACAAAATATATGGACGAAATTTTAAGGATGATCAAACTATTATTATGGTTGTTATAGCGGTTTTTTAAATGAGGCGTGGCACAGCCCACTTTCACCCCGACTGTAATTCATACTGTACCAACAACACTTACAAGATCAGCTTTTTACCTCTTATGGTTCATGAGATACAGCCTTTAAAAGTTATAAAATCTATAACATTCCCACTGATCCGATGCAGCCCATTTTTTGTTGGATCAGGAAATTTGCTGCCAAATTAGTCTGACTTGATATTTTGCATGGATAAATTAATAGAAATTTTTCATTTAAGACATAGCTGCAATTCTGCTGATGAATGAAATGAGAAATCATCAAGGGTTCTTAAGTTATAGCTGAAAAACTAAGCGAACTAACATCGAGATAAGTCAAAAATATAAAAGACACTAAAAAAAGTTTGACCTGAGAACGCCAGACCTTTTGTGGTTATAAATATTGGCCTTCGATAGCTCAGTGGAAGCGACGTATATGTATAAGCAATCCGAAGATGCCGGGTTCGATTCCCGGCCGGGGCACAGACCAAATCAATATCGATGAAAAATTACTTTTCAAATACTTTAGAGTGATCCAGCCAACAAAACTCATCCTAGATGCTTCCACTACAAAAATCCAGATTGTGCAAGGACCAAGGAATTAGAAAATTATTTATCAATCAACAAAGCCAGCTGACGCCATCTTTGAAGGAATTTGGCGTTTAAAACTTAAAACAACATCTAACAATTCCTTGACACAAACCTTGTTATCAAAAAAGGAACGAAACAGAGTTGCCAACAATGATCGTATGATAATCCGAGTACATGCCCGATCGAGCTACTTCCTCCAGCTTTTACAACAACAACAGCAGGGTTAAAATAAACTGACCCAGTACCTTCGCCCTAAATTGGAATTTCTTACACTGCTGGTTTGGCTGTTACACTGTATTATCGACCCATCGTCTGATGTGCAGACGGTAGGTAAAGATCGGCATACCGAAACTTTCATATGCCAGAAGAATGTGTACCGTAGTACCCTGGCTGGCAGCTTGTAGGACTAGATGCCAGAGCTTACTCTCTTGTCCAACTCGATCGATCCGTTCAAGAAAAATCGGATACTACTGTAACCACTGTACCATTCGGAATAATAGTCCTTGGATAAGTTACTGGTAATAGGTACGGGAATAATCGTCCTGTAGTCCTTTTTAATGGGAATTTAGTTGATTCGGAGTAGTAGTTTAGCATATCCAGAATTGTTCGATAACTTAACGACACAGCCTCCGATTATCAACACAGATGCAGCGACAGCCGATTTAGCCATGATATTAAAAGTCCATTCGTTTATAATGGCCCCACTAACACTAATCAATGCTGATCTTTGAATTTTTGTCAAGGAATTCAGAACGTATTTCTTTTGAAGGGACCTCTACGAAACTACGACACCAGAGAAAGATATTGGTCTAACCATTTGTTGTATGTATCCACCTTAAGAGACACTCTTCAGCGCTTGCCTATGGCACCTTTACATCAGATAAGAGCAATAGATGAGCCTCTGCCTTCGCGTTGGATTTTCAATGCAATTTCCTGTCGAGAATAATCCCTACATACTTGACTTGGATCTTTCAACTGCAATTGCGGGCCATTTATATTTTATTTTCGATCGGTGGGCGGAAATTGAAGTGAAAACCCCGTTTTTAGGGCTAAAAACTGTAAAAAGGGCGTGGCACTGCCCACACAGCTCGCTATCAGATATGACTGTATCTCATAAACCATAAAAGGCATAAAGCCGAAATTTGGTATATATGTTTGCCCAATGAATGGATCGTTTGCATTGTTATTTTTACTGTATGGAACTACCCATAGGGCTTCTATTACAGGCTACATGAAAACATAATTAGACAAAGGGGCGTGGCATCGTCCACACAAACTGAAAGTTCAATTGGTCATATCTCACGAGCCTTTATAGGTATGAAGATGAGATTTGCTACATATGCTACTGACACAAGGAGAGTTACGTCTTGCTGGGAAATGGGTGGTGCCACGCCCCTTTTGTAAAAATTCGTTATATCGGTCATTAAATGGCCCGATTGTAATAACATTTCCACAATTTCTATCACATGACTCACTGATCATTCTAATCCCTTCCGTGACATAGGTAAGATGTAAAAAGGCTAAAAAAGGGATAAAAAGGGTACTATCGCCCAGAACAAAGGGGTATAGGCAGAATTGTATAGAATTCGTACTTTTAGAGGTAAAAATACCAAAAAATGGTACATTACCGAGACCATGCGACTGAAGCTATTATCCCGAAAATTTAAATGGTCACGCTCCTTATAGAATTAGACAGCTACATCAAGGAGTCTTCTTCGAAATTTGAAATGTTAAGGGGGTAATGTTAAAGCCAAACAAGGGATAAAACTTGTAATATGGCCCAGACCAAACAGCAAAAGGTAGAATGACGAAAATTGGTGTTAATAAGTTAATATAATTAGTTTATAGAATAGTTGACCGGTATGATGGAATTGTTCGAAATTGGTACTTTAAGGGGTGATATGGTCGAAGGTATATTCGCGAGATTAGGGGCGAATATTTATTTCATAGAGCAGTTGTTCGATCGGAAAATTTTTTTTCGAAATTCATATTTTTAGAGACAAAAAGGTCGAGAAATGGACCCAGACCCAACGGTTATTAGCAGAATCGCGAAAAATGGGTTGAATTTTTATTTTTTTGAATAGTTGTGCGATCTGAAGGTATTTTTCGAAATAGGTACCTTTAGGGGTAAAAAGATAGAACAAGGAGTAAAACTAGAACCATCACCTAGACGATGCGGCTAAAGCCAGAATCACGACAATTTATAAAGGAATTATTATTTTGGCTGCACTAAGAGATTTTTTTACGAAATTCGTACTTTAAGTATCTAGCAGCGAAAAAGATAATTATGGCGAGTCATCAATATTATATTTTAGTACTGTCATCCAGTTTCTAGCATCGAAAAACATAATTATGAGCGTGGAATCTATGTTATCATACCTCCAGAAACTATCGCTGATACATAAGCTACAACTCTTCACAATTTAAGAGCATTTCAATAGACATTAAGAAAGCCTATAACGCACACACGGACACACTTTAATATGTCTGTACAAAATATCTTGCATTTTTGTATTCCTTCTTGTTCTGACATTAGTGACATAAACTCTTAGGTTGTTTACTTTAATTCGAAATAGGTATACAGAAATAAAAAACAAACAAAAACATTATTGGATAGCATTCTAGATGCAACAGACGTACATAGCTGGATTTGAATGTTGCCAACAAGAAATTTGCTTTGATAAACACGCAGTCACACTTATTTCGCTATGATACGCGTATATAAATAAGTTGAACCAAACTTTAGGTAACATATTGTTTTTCTATTTTTCTCTCCTACTCCTCCTGTTCTATCTCTCTCATAAAATTATGCTGCAGTTTAAACTTTTACCTCCAACAAATACCCGCTGCTCACACATACGCTGTCGGAAATTAAACATTTGGCAGTTTGATTAAAAATTCGAAATAATTCGACCAGACATAATTGTAACACCCGCCATAACAATTAGATATAAATTGAAATACCACTACGCTACCGCAGCAGCTACCGAGAGAGAGAGAGAGAAAGAGGAGAACAAACAAAAGTTAAACTTTATCTAAACGCAGTAGTAGTTGGATCCCCCCTCCACATTGCCATTGTAAGCAAAACAACAACGACAACAAAAACCCGCCTGGTAAATGAAACCCTCATGATACATTTTAGAATTCGACTGCCCAAAGCCGAAATCCTTTCACACTGCAGGAACAACAATTGACAATTCGCAACATCGAAATAATGAAATGAAATGGAGGACGATGAAGTGTAAAAAAAACCGAGAGACCTAAACTCAAAACAAATACGGCAAAAAAGGATACCGGAAACGGATAAGCTGCAAAGTGTTTTTTTTTCCACTCTCTGTCTTGATTTCAATCCCATTTGCCACCCACTAAATTTTCACAATGCGCGCACTTGTTTCGAGAGCGATTTTGCCGCCAGGGGCCGGAGGAGGACAGCATTTAAATTTTGAGCCGTTTAAAATGCTGATTGTTGCGGTTGCTGCTGGCTGTCGGTCGAAGTTTGGAGCTTTGGCATCCACTCACCCGGTTAATACCAGCATAAACAACAACGACGGCAGCCAGCAACATTTGACAAAACCAGACGCAACTGTTCACTGTTGTTTTTGTTGTCATTAAATGTTAAAATCCTTCAATGTTTTTTGCATTAACCGTTCGGGAACGACGGGGGCCGTGAGAGCGGTTTGAGGTCCTGGAGAGCGGTGATTTTTTTGTTGAGGGTTATATCGGTGGCGGAACGGCATTTGTGGTCATTGGGGCTTTTCGGTGACAACTGTTTGAATTGCGTAATATTAGAGACGACATGCGATATGAGACATACACACACACAGACACACGGCAACAAGATGCAGTGGAAAAATGTGTTTCAATTACAAATGGAAAATGATGATGGCGCACACACGGGTTTTAGGCCAAAATTAAATCTTTTTCCGGTGGGTGAACAGTGTAACATATTTGAAACGTACGAGGGAGGTGTGTTAAGTTCAAAGACAATACAAATAAAAATATGCAAAAAATTAAAAATACTTAAATTTTAAATTTGCATTTTTATTCTTATTTTTTTTTTCAATTTGTAAAATTTTACTTTTACAAATTTAATTTAATTTTTAAATTTAAGATTTAGATTTAAAAATTCTAAAAATTTAAATTTTAATTTTTTACACTTTTAAATTTAAAATTTTAAAAATTAAAAAAACAATTTTTAAATTTTATATCAAAAATTAAAAATTTAAAATTACAAATTACAAATTACAAATTACAAATTACAAATTACAAATTACAAATTACAAATTACAAATTACAAATTACAAATTACAAATTACAAATTACAAATTACAAATTACAAATTACAAATTACAAATTACAAATTACAAATTACAAATTACAAATTACAAATTACAAATTACAAATTACAAATTACAAATTACAAATTACAAATTACAAATTACAAATTACAAATTACAAATTACAAATTACAAATTACAAATTACAAATTACAAATTACAAATTACAAATTACAAATTACAAATTACAAATTACAAATTACAAATTACAAATTACAAATTACAAATTACAAATTACAAATTACAAATTACAAATTACAAATTACAAATTACAAATTACAAATTACAAATTACAAATTACAAATTACAAATTACAAATTACAAATTACAAATTACAAATTACAAATTACAAATTACAAATTACAAATTACAAATTACAAATTACAAATTACAAATTACAAATTACAAATTACAAATTACAAATTACAAATTACAAATTACAAATTACAAATTACAAATTACAAATTACAAATTACAAATTACAAATTACAAATTACAAATTACAAATTACAAATTACAAATTACAAATTACAAATTACAAATTACAAATTACAAATTACAAATTACAAATTACAAATTACAAATTACAAATTACAAATTACAAATTACAAATTACAAATTACAAATTACAAATTACAAATTACAAATTACAAATTACAAATTACAAATTACAAATTACAAATTACAAATTACAAATTACAAATTACAAATTACAAATTACAAATTACAAATTACAAATTACAAATTACAAATTACAAATTACAAATTACAAATTACAAATTACAAATTACAAATTACAAATTACAAATTACAAATTACAAATTACAAATTACAAATTACAAATTACAAATTACAAATTACAAATTACAAATTACAAATTACAAATTACAAATTACAAATTACAAATTACAAATTACAAATAACAAATTACAAATTACAAATTACAAATTACAAATTAAAAATTAAAAATTAAAAATTAAAAATTAAAAATTAAAAATTAAAAATTAAAAATTAAAAATTAAAAATTAAAAATTAAAAATTAAAAATTAAAAATTAAAAATTAAAAATTAAAAATTAAAAATTAAAAATTAAAAATTAAAAATTAAAAATTAAAAATTAAAAATTAAAAATTAAAAATTAAAAATTAAAAATTAAAAATTAAAAATTAAAAATTAAAAATTAAAAATTAAAAATTAAAAATTAAAAATTAAAAATTAAAAATTAAAAATTAAAAATTAATAATTAAAAATTAAAAATTAAAAATTAAAAATTAAAATTTAAAAATTAAAAATTAAATATTAAAAATTAAAAATTAAAAATTAAAAATTAAAAATTAAAAATTAAAAATTAAAAATTAAAAATTAAAAATTAAAAATTAAAAATTAAAAATTAAAAATTAAAAATTAAAAATTAAAAATAAAAAATTAAAAATTAAAAATTAAAAATTAAAAATTAAAAATTAAAAAATTTAAATTAAACTTCAAAATTTTAAATTAAAAATTATAAACACACAAAATTTCTCTAACACCCTCTTTGAACATTAGTTCTGTAGTATACACTAATGCCAACATTCTCTCCCCTGTTTGTAACTGGTAACATATTGGACTGGTAAAGCAACTTCATAACTAAAGCGAAAATACAACAATACATTCCAATTTCGACAACAACAAAAATATAGCCAAACAGCTCGTTAAACCTTGTCGACAAATTCGAAAATAAATAAAACAAAATACAGGACCAAAAAAATATATAAAGGGCTAGATGAAAACAAACACAACATTTACGATGGGGTGCGATGGTTTGCAGCGACTACCATTCATTTGTCAAGCACCCAAAAATTCACTAGCAATAAAGAGTTTATCCGCCTTTTTTCTGGCCAATTGCAGTTACGACATAATTTTCTGTTTATTTGCAATTGTCCTACGGTGGCCGTGTCTGCACCAATTGCTCCCCTCCCGTCCTAAGCCTCAGGGTCATCGTCATCAGCCACAGGCAAAGAAGATTGTAGTCTGGAGGCCACATATGTTGCCAAAGTGTGATACAGGAAAAAACAAAAATATGTTTGTCTTCCTATGGCGGACAAGTTCATAATTTTACGATTGTTATTTTTTGTTGTTTGTTCATAGCTGCTTATGCCTCTTCAATCGTTGTGATAACGAAAGAGAACACCACACATAACAATTGTTGTAAGGATGTGTTTTAGTAAGGCAACACACACGCGCGTTGTTATACAGTGACGTCGTATCAATGTAACATCTTTGAAGTGTCTGTGAGTGTGTGTGTGTGCATTATTTTTGATTGTTCTCCAATATTTTGGCAATGTCAAAGGCTATTGACTTTTTTCGATGTAGAATTTATGATGGTGTTTACGTTTGCCCAGTGCCAAAAAATATAAGTCATCTGCGATAAAGTCGTTTGAACGAGAGGCC
The DNA here is from genome assembly GCA_964034835.1 of Muscina levida. Lineage (NCBI taxonomy): Eukaryota > Metazoa > Arthropoda > Insecta > Diptera > Muscidae > Muscina > Muscina levida. The sequence continues at coordinate 22,949,706 of OZ035880.1, forward strand.
AAGAATTTTTAGCAACCGTGAGAATTGTGTTTAAAATACCGCAAAATATGTTAAATGTTTTATTGTGAAGAAGGTATTGGGATTTTTCGTCTAAAAAAATAACAGCCGCGCAAAAATTTTAAAATTTTTATATAATTTATTTAAAAATTTTCAAAATTGTTCTCCAAATTAATGTTAATTTACCATCAATAAAGTGAATATTGTTGACTTATTGAAAATATTTGAAATAGGGCATGTATCTGGTAATGAGATACTAAAACACGCAGCTGGGGCCAAAGTTCAGAATATGTATAAATACTTTCTGTTTATTTTCTTTAAAAATACTAAATCAAAAATTCCTATATATCTGAAACTGTCGCAGGTGTATGTCCATATCTTTGTGCATTTTTACCTCTGTTCAGATGCTTTTAAAAACCGACAATGTAAAACGACTCACAACACTGTAACCAGGATGAGTGGCGTGTTACCACTCATATTTTATACCAGAAACCGTTGTATTCATGTATATACTAATGACAAAGTTATGCAACAATCTACTAAACCGTGTAGACGTATAAAAGCAGCACACAGATATTCAATCTATATTTCATATAACATAACTGTGTATCTCGAGGGTTAGAAGTATTATGATTATATGAAAAATTCGCTTTGTAGGCTTTAATAAGGCTTTACAAACCTCTGGACATGCCGCAATGTAAAACTGCCCACGACTTGTTGTTTCTCATACGAAATTTACATTTACTGGATAAAGTGACGTGCACTACTCGTGTTCTACCCTAGAATCCTTCGTGATTCCGTCGATAATATATGGGAAATATCTGCTCACTAATCTGTTTAATAATTTTGAAGTCTATATCCAACACACAGACATAAAATGTGAATAATTGTACCAAAAAGTTTCACAGTTTTGTTGCACCAAAAAGCATTTCATTCTACTAAAAAGTACTTTTGTTGTCATATAATTTAATGCGGTAAAAAGTAATTTTATTTTACCACAAGAAAGCAATTATAGGAACAAAAAGTACTTTTTTGTACATAAAGGTACTTTATTTGTTATATAAAGTAATTTTATTGCAATACGTCAAAAAGCTTTTTATAACTATAAAAAAAGTACATTGTGCGGTACCAAAGAAGTAATTTGGTATTACCCAAAAATCCCATTAATACCAAACGTACTTTTATTGCACACAAAAATACTTTTATCGTACTAATAAAAATCTAATCCAAAAGTACTTTTATTGTACCAAAAGAACCTTTCTTATACCATGAAGCATTTTGCTTTAATTGCATCAAAAATGACTTTTATCGTACTAAAACTAATTTTTTCTACCAAAAGGCTCTTGTATCAGTACAAAAGTACTTTTTTAGTACCAAAAAGTAATTTTATTGGCCCAAGTAGTTTTTTATTGTGCTAAAACGTGCTCTTGCTGTACAAAAAAAAATTTTATTCCATCAAAAAGTACTTTTATTTAACCAAATGTACTTTTTGTACCGGGACCGGCCGTGGCATAGTGGTTAGAACACGCGACTACCATGCGGGAGATCGCAGGTTCAAACCTGGCTCCAGTCATCTTAAAAAGAAAAAAATAAATACAATTTTCTTTCATTGTCGGCTCCCCTCGAATGTTGTTTGACAGCAACTTCGCAGTATTAAGCGTCGATTCAATCGTCGTGTCTAGTAAGAGCTTCTCAAAACAGTGACGTTCGCATTCGTCGATAAATAAGTAGGTGCCGTTAGTTGTGAATCTAAAAATAGAAAGCGTGTTAATTCACAACAACGCGAGAAGCTATCCCATACCTCATTCATGGGGTGCAAAGGGAAATTAAGTAAGTAAGTAAGTACTTTTTGTACCAAAACGTAATTTAATGAATCAAAAAGTAATTTTTTATAGTAATTTTTCATATACCAAAAAACATTTTAGCTATAATATTGCACCAAAAAGTACTTTTATTGCACCTAAAAATACTTTTATTGTACTAAAGGGAACTTTAGTTATTCTACAAATTTCTTTTTTTGAACCAAAAATTACTTTTGTTGCTGTATTGCAAAAAGTTCATTTATCGAACCAAATAGTACTTTAATTGTACCAAAAAGTAATTTTATTATTCAAAAGTACTTTTATTATACAAAAATCACTTTTGTTGCACCAAAAAGTACTTCATTTAAAAAATACTTTTGTTATACTCAATTTTTTATTGTACTAAAAAGTACCTTTATCGAATCCATTAGTATTTTTATTGTAGCAAAAAGTACTTGTAACAAAGAACATTTTTTTCCAAAAAATACTGTAATTGCATCAAAAATACTTTTACAGTACCAAAAATCTTACTTTTTATTACCAAAAATTCTTTTTATAGTAGTTTTGGTGTATTGAATAGTACCTTGCTTTTACCAAGCAGCACTTTTATTATACATAAAGTACTTTGTTGTCCTTAAAAATAATTCACTGTACCAAAAATAGTACTTGTACCCAAAAAGAAATTGCTATACCAAAAAATACTATAATTTTACCAAAAATTACTTTTGTTGCACCAAAAAGTACTCTGATTTTACTAAAAAGGAATTTTTCCGCAAACAAATGTTCTTTTATTTAATTTTTCTACTGAAAATTACTTTTTTGCATCAGAAAGTACGTTTATTGTATCAAAAAGTACTTCTTATTGTGCCAAAAAGTACTTATATTGTACAAAAAAGTTATTTTACTGTACCAAGAAGTACTATTGTCGTACCAAAAATCTTTTTTTGTATCAAAAAAGTACTTTTAGTACATCAAAAGGAACTTTCATTGCATCAAGAGTACTTTTAGTGCGTAAAAAGTACTTTCACTGTACCAAAAACAACTTTTGTAAAATTATTTTATGGTACCATAATGTACTCTTTTTGCCCACATGTTCTTTTATTGTACCAAAAAGCACTTTTTTGTAAAAAAAAAATTAATTTTTTTTCCAAAAAATACTATTATTGTACGAAAAATTACTTTTAGTGTACCAAAAAGTACTTTTTTGTGCCAGAAAGCTATTTTTTATAAAATAGCTTTTTTATATACCACAAAATAATTGTATTGCATCAAAAGTACTTTTCATTGTACCATGAAGTACTATTGTCGTACATAAAATTCTCCTCCAGCCAAATGTTCTCCATGAGCTGATGCATGCCCATAATCGGCACCTTTTCCGCTTTGTTTTTTCTTAAGGCGGGATATTGCCACACGTATCTCACTCTGGCTCGCAGGTGGATAGTTAATACCATCATCATGGATTGGAGCGGGGTCTTCTGGCGTGGTGTCCGTATCCAGCAGATTTATGAAATGTTTACTCCATATCTTCAGAACGTTATCTGGGTACGTCACTAGCTGGCCATCGCTGCCCTTACAGGAGGGCAACCCTGTTCCACATATTCTCGCCTTAACTCTCTGCTAGAATTTCCAGGCTTCCCCTCTACTTCGGAGTAACTGTGTCCACTCATCCTGTCTCTTCTTCAGCTCCTTCTTTGTCCGTCTAAGAAGACGAGTTGCAACTCGTTTCTTCTTCCTGTGACATTCACGAACAGCTCGCTTTGCCATTGGCTGCAGTTTTTCCCTGTATGCAGCATCCGTCTCTCTCTCATCATCGTACCAGGCATCTTCTTGATAGAGGTTTGAGTACCCAACTACTGTTACCGCAGTCCGTTCTATGGAATCGGCTATATATTGCCACTGCGAGGTAATATTATCAGGGGTTGGAGCATTCCGTAGCAGTTTAATTAGGTGGTTGGAGTAGGCGTCCGCTACCACTGAGATCCGCAATTTACCGATGTCCAACTTATGTTGTGCCTGGTTCCTTCCTTTTTTTTGTCATGCTTAGCCTTGTACGTACCTTAAATGCGGTAAGGTAGTGATCAGAGTCAATGTTCGCACCCCTGATCACTCGTACGTCCAGAACACTTAATGCTTGCCTACAATCGACTACCACGTGATCTATCTAATTCCTTATCAATTGATCTAAAGATAACCATCGCTCATTGCTATTCTCCTCTGTCGGGAGCATGGGCACATATTAGTGTGATGTGGAAAAACTTTGTTTTGACTCTTATGGTGGCTATTCATTCACACACCGGTTAAACCGTGAGAGTAGGTGTCGCAATCTCTTGCCAACCAAAAATCCACATCCAAACTCGTGCTTGGCCGGATGTCCACTATAGTAGATGTCGCACGTCTTCATGAGCACCCATGTCCCGACTACCGGATTTCCTGTAAATCGGTTATGTCAGTCTTGTATTCGTCGAGGACTTACGCCAGTAGGATGGATGCACATGGTCTATACAGTGTTCTACCATTCGTTTGAGGTGGTCGTCAACATTTTGGGGGTCCATTTTATTATATTCTTACTTATTTCTATTCCAAGCCCAGCACACTACGTCTTCTCCTCCCAGGATTTTTTTACAGCCGCCCATTTTGGGTCAGACGCTGACGAGGATACCTTTCACTCTGAGCCGACGTGCCAGGGTTATAGGTTCCGCCACTCACAGTAGCTGTGCTCTGACGGATGTCAAGGAATGTTTCCAGGCGTCACCACGTGCTTCGTCCACAGTAGTACCACGATCGATGGTTAGACATTCCGAATAGAACACCTTCGATGCACAGTGGGATGGCTTCATAAATTTTTGTGTAAAAACTATAAGAAGTTGTCCTAGATCATTGTAAGTTGGCATCGAGCTTTATATTGACCAAATAAAGAAAACAATGGCAGTTCATCAAAATCGACAACGCCCACCGCTCATACAATCCAAATTTATGTTTTCACATAAAACTTTTCCTATGCAACCAAAAGCCACGCCTACACCCAACCGCCCATACAACCTAAGATGGGTTTTTAAATAAATTTCTTTCTGTTGCGAAAATAAAAAAAAGTTAATTTTTAGAGGCTTAAATATTTGGGCATTGCTTACTTTTTTTCAACTTAAGGAGAATTTTATATTTTTTAAATATATTAAAGTCAAATGGTATTATCGAGAAAACTTTACATATATGGACCACTGAATTGCATGAAAATATAAGTCATTGCAAAAACTTTATTTTTTAAAACTGAAATAAACTTTTCCTTAAAAACATTAATGCACATTTTATAATTGAACATTTCTCTAAATAACTGCATCATTAGATTACACGGTACAACACATGATTTTTGGACTTACTTCTGAGAACTGCACGCGAAAGTAGCCCCAAAAAGAAGAAGTTCTGCATCATTCGTTTTGTCAAGTTACATGCCATAACAATTTAATTTCGATTTGAAGTTAGTAAGTATCCTTTTGTCACGTTTTAGGCTCTTCTGTTATATTGTTATATGGTGACGTATGATTATCATAAGTAATATTCCACCTATTTCATACGCCAAGGAGTACAACAGTTTTATTGTAACTGGTAGTGATAACATTATTGTACATACATATAGATTCAATTATACATATGATATGACTCACATCATATACCAGGACCTTTGTCGGCTTTCACATATAAATGTGTTGTCTCTCTTTCAAACTATCATCAAAATCTGCTTCCACGATCTTTGTAAATAATTTACATACAGTTTTCTTTGCTTATCTCAAAATATCCGGTAGCTTCCTCTACCCCCACTCCCCCCTTTTCCACCACAACGCTCCTGCACTCAAGGTAATTTTTACACCAGCCCCCCCACCTTTATATCTTACCTAAATTATTTTCAATTCATTTATTACAAACAAAAACATCGTCAGCTAAGACAGAGCACATAACTTTTCATTCTTTTGATATCCGGTGAAATTTATGAAATTTATGAAATTTAAGCGACACTATTCACTCAAAAGCACTTTATCATTTCTACACTATAGGGTTTACAAGTGACAGAACTGCCATAGCGGCAGCAGCAGGAGCAGCAGTAAAGGTGCCGACAGAAAGGAAAACCAAACAACTCGACTATAATGAACTTATGTCACACAAGAAGGATGGTGGCAATGTTAAGTGTAACCAGGATATCTAAGGATGTAAAGATGCACAAGGGTGCTGAAGGGGGGTGGTGGTGATGGTGAGGGACAAAATAAACAAGAGCAACAAAATGCCACTGCATAAAAAGAGGCGGGGGAGGAGAAGGCAATAGTAGCTATCAATGGTTAGAGAATATCTAAAACACAACAAGATTGTTGAGTGGCAACAACTACAACAACAATGATGCAAGCACATTCATGTTACCCTTCTTCACCCACTCTCAAGAGCCAAGGACCGTATCGAGCGTATCCTTGTCATGTAATAATAATGAAGTAAATCAAGCGAACATAATGCGATTTGAACAAGGTGTCTCGTGTCACATACTGTGTGTGCTAGTGTGTGTGTGTGTGGGTGAGAACTCAAATGAGTGTGAAAAATCAAATGTTATGGGAAAATATGTATTTCCACATCATCAAGGGATCAACGAGCGAGCACAAGAACGCGAGAGCAAATACAATTAGAAATGATACCCAAACTACAGCCGCTAAGGCACTCTGCAGCAGCATCCACTTGATTGGTGGTTGTACGAAATATTGACTTTTAGAGCTAACAAATGACAAACAAACAAACGCAACACCAACAACAACTACAAAAAAGAAGGTGTAATAATCTCTGGTTTGTTTGCTTAATCCACAGCGACAGGGGCTGACAGATCTATTGCAGCTTGATTAATTATTTAATGGTAACGCCCTGTGTCATGGTATCCATACAAACATACACACATACACACTCTCCCTCCCACTTACTCTGCTTCTCTTTCTAGCTTACACTCGAGGCTTAGTTGTTAAGGTTATGCCTTAGTTTCTTCAAGGAGGATGTGAGACCATTTGTGTTTATTTTGACTGTCCGCCCCCTGCGGGCGTTCTTGTGTTCTTGCTATTGTTGTTGTGTACGTACATAGGCATTGACATTTGTTTGACAATTATCCACTGTCATTGGACATGGCCGAGGTATATTTATTGTCTTGAGTTTCATTTCAAGCCCACATATTGACTTATTGTTACATGTTACCTTACGGCTAAATGCAAACTCAGAAAAACATAGAACACGAAGTCTTATTCTAATCCTAGATAGTTAGCAGTAGTGACAGGCAGGCTAACGTAGGATGCTGTAAACTTACGTTTTGTGTTTTCTTCTTTGATATAAAAAAAAATGTTATGCTTCGGCACAGTGGAATGTCTGAGAAATGATTCGGCAATACTGCTCAACTCTCTCAGTGGCTTTTTCTCTCTCAGTTTCTTTGAAAGCTGTAACAACTGAAATATCCTTGATTTTGAAATATTGACATTATTACAATTGAAATATCCAGATATCCTTAATTTTTATAAAGTTATACCCAAAAATCTTATATTTTGATCTTCCAATACTTTCCACCCACTGTGTGAAAACTCACAATCCTTAGAGAGGCTGCTCCTGGTATCCTGACATGTTCTTTCGTTCTAACTGGCGTGTGATATGTTGTTTTTTTCCTGCGTTTTTTTCGCTGATTCTGTTATAATTTTTTCCACTTTTTCTAACTCTGTAACTCTGCAGTTTGTTTTGATTTCATGTTTTGAGGTTTGTTGCTGACACCAAATGTCATTAATTACAACGGTAGCGCTGTCGTCGCTTGCTGGATGAACATGAACCGCGCTTGGAATACAAAAAAAAAACCCTATACGAATTCAATGACACTTTATCATCGCATAGCGTTGAAGAGGACATCCGTATGTTAGGTCGTTTCACAGGTTCCTGGGGTGGGGAGGTGGTGGTGACGACGTGTCACAACCACGTTAAAGTAACAAGCAACAAACATCACGGTGATGATAACCGCATAATTTTAAACCGTTTATACGATTCTATGATAAATGATTAAAAAGTTGACAATTTGTTTTTTTGTTAATGCATTGCAATTGATGATCCTTCCAAAGTCAATAATAAATAATAACGGTGACACTTTTTAAAAACATCAATAAATATTAGAGTAGAGTAACGGATTTGGTAAAAAAAAGTCTTGCAGATATGCTAAAGTCAATATGAAATAAATTTGAATATAAAATTTATGTTTATATGGATACCATTACATATTTTTATTGATATTGATATCGATATCGATATCGGCATTGACTTATATATTGATATTTACATTTGAATTTGTATCGGTAGCTACGTCGATATTTGAATCGAAAAGTTATCTATATAGACAAATTTTACTAAATCGATAGTTATATCGATATTTCTACGGATATCTTTAAAGTCATCTAAATTGACATTTGTATCGATATTTAATCGACATAAATATATTACAAAACTTGATATAAATCTCGGTACAGAAATCGATATATTTAGTAATATCTGTACCAATATTGACATTTAAGTACAACCATTCATGTATCGGCAAAAATACTCATCTAGATTTCGATATAAATGTAGAAATGAAATTAAGAATATAGATTAATTCTATTGGAAATATTTAAATCGAAAAAATCGAATTCTATATCGATATTTATAATATTGATATTTACATTTATGTTTCATCGATAACATCTATATAGATATATTTATAGTCATTTAAAATTGTATCTATATTGACATTTGTACCGATAATTAATCGACATAAATACATATAACAAATATTGGTGTAGATCTCGATACACAAATCGATATTTGTAGTAATATCTGTACCAATATTAACATTTAAGTACAGCCATTTATGTATCGGCAAAAACATTCACCTAGATATCGATATAAATTTAAAGCTCCATACAGATACCGTTAATTATATGTAACGGAAAGTGTAAAAATATCGACATGAAAATAAAAATATAGATTATTTCTATTGGTAATATTTGTATCAATATTTAAATCAATTAATCGAATTTATATCGATATATATCGATATTTATAATATTGATATTTACATGCATGTTTCATTGATAACAGAGTAAATAATTAAAACGAAAAAAGTCCATCTCGGTATAGACATTTTTATCGAAACCTACAACTATTTTTATTTAATATGTATACATACATGTGTCTCAATAATTGCGTCGTCATTTATATCGATATCTTTATAGACATTTAAAACGGTATTTAAATCGACAAATAGTGAAAATATTTATCGAAATATCGATATTTTTAGCGAAATTTGCTTAAATATTTATACTGATAGTTACAACCATTCCTGTATCGACAAAAAATTAACCTAGATATCGATATAAATGTAAAAATCCATACAGATACCGATATTAATATGTATAAGTTATCAAAATATTGATATGAATATAAGAATGTAGAATTATTATATCGAAATGAATATTGATAATTACATTACATCGAAATCTACGGCTATATTTGTGCCGGCAGTTATATCGATGTCTTTAGCAATATTTGTATCGATTTATATGTATAAATATCGATACAGAAATCGACATATTCTTTTTGATATCTATATCAATACTTGTGTATATATAAATCGATATTAATTTGTATGTTTCGGTATTTACGGTAATATTCGTATTTGTTTAACGATATTTAAATCGAAAGGAAAATCGAAGTCTGTATTGATGCATACAATTTTATCGGCATTTATATCGGTATCGATACAGATATCAAATCAAATTTCGATATAGATATTGAAATATGTATCGATGTAAATATTGATACAGGTATCTTGACATCAATGGAAATATCGACATAGATATAGATAACAACGTCGATATAGATATCGAAGTATATATGGATGCTAATATCGATATAGATATCAATTGTTACATTGATGTTAGCGTGTATATTTTAACGATTTTTGCGTTGATTTTTAGATCGAAAAAATATGAAAATCAATCTTGATATATGTACAATTATCGATATCTATATCGGTTTTTAAATTGATATTTATATGTATATCTATATCTAAAACTACCTTATTATTTATATTGATAGTTGAGTCTATACAAACATCGACATCTATGTTATAACAGTAATTGTATATCGATAATGACATGTATACATACATTTATCGATGATTCAATGACAAAAATATAGAAGTCTATAACGATATACATAAATATACAACGATCTCTCTTACGATACATAGTGACATCAATGACGATAGTTGCATCGATATCTTTATGTATCTGGATATTTTTATCGATGTCAAAATAAATATCTCTGTAGAAATCGATGTTAACATCCATATCTATAATGATATTTTTTTTTGGAAAGCCAGCTCAGTGCGGACAGAAACCACACATAGAGCAAAAGGGCAAATGCTGACTTGATCTCGGTGTTCAGTACACGCAGGAACAGCAAAAGCTCGGCCTATCGATCCTTTTGGTTTAAGGAGTTTTTAACAAGAGGTGTCACCGGACGTGGCATAGTGGTGAGAACACGCGACTACCCTGCGGAGATCACAGGTTCAAATCTGAATGTTGTCGACAGCAACTTCGCAGTATTAGTGTCGAGTTAACCGGCATGTCTAGTAAGAGCTTCTCAAACAGTGACGTTCGCATTCGCCGATAAACAAGAAGGTGTCGTTAGTTGTGAATCTAAAAATAGAAAGCGTTTTAATTCACAACAACGCGAGAAGCTATCTCATAACCCATTCATGGGGTGTAAAGGGAAATAAAGTTTTAGTTAGTATATAAGTATATCGATATTTTTTATCAATATCTTATTTGACATTTATGTCGACATCTATACCGATATCCATATAAATACTTATATCGATATTAATATTATCTGTATCACGATGCTAACATCGATATAGATATTAATACAAAATTCAATCATTTTAACGAATTCTAAACCATTTCTAAGTATATTTATAACGATGCATATGTTATCTAAAACGATATTTACATATGTCAATACATACATACATACATACATTAATGTTTATAGCAATTAACACATGTATTTATCGACAAAAATATTAAGGTAGTTATTGATATAAATGTAAAACTCTATACCGATATCAACTGTTATAATATATTAATGCAGATATCGACATAAACATCAATATGGATTTTAACGTCGATGTAGATTTTTCATATTAATGTCTTATATGTAATTTTACATCTGGATATATATATAAATTTCAAAAAAATATAATATCTGCATCGATATTAATATCGATTTCATAGCAGTATAAATATTATAATAACAGTACAGCAGTAACGATATCGTCATGAATATCGATGCAGATGGCGATGTATAAGACTTTATATCAATACAGGCAACGAAATAAAGTTTTTGATATCAAAATCTTTTTTTTTATCTATGAGTTATCAAATCACATTGATTTAAAAATTGATATTTATATCGGTCTCTCTGAATTGCAATAAGATATCGATATTTATATCGATGTTCATATAGATAACTATAAAAACTTTTATATCGATAACTTCATCGACAACTATATAGATTATTACATTGATAACTATATCGATGTTTATATCGATAATTATATCGATGTTTTTTTGACAACCATATCGAAATTTATATCGATAACTATATCAATAATAACATTGCTCTTTTTGTGTACAATTAAAAAAGTACTTTTTCATATAATAAATTCTACTTTTTGGTACCAATGATACCATAAATGTACTCTTTGATACAACAAATATTCTTTTTTGTACAATAATCACCTTTTGATACAAAAAAAAGATACTTTTCGGAACATTTAATGTACTTTATAGTACAATAAATTGTAATTTTGGTGCTTTTTGATAAAAAAAAAATTGAATTTTTTGGTATTGAATATTATCTGTATATCAAATATTATCGCTCTAGGGCTAAAATACAGTTTTTTTTTTTCGTCTGCAAATTTGAACCTCAAGTGCCGAGTACTACCTGTGCACCAAATTGTATATCTCTGGGGCTAAAATAAAGTTTGGCCACGCCCCCTCCGTCCACTGATCCAAAATTTAAATTTTGATGGATATTAATATTCGTGTTGTAAAATACTATCTGTGTATCTAATTTTATCTCTCTCCACGCCCACTGACCCAAAAATAAAATTTCGTTTGCATATTTATATTTCTGTTGTCGAATACTATCTGTGTATCAAATTTTATTACTCTAGGACTAAAAACATGGGCCTCGCCCACTTCCTTCTAATGATCCGAAATAAAAATTTCGTTTGCATATTCATATTAGTATTGCCTTGTACTACCTGGGTGTCAAATTTTACCTTTCTTCTCCGCCCACTGATACAAAATGTAAATTTAGTCTGCATATTCATGTTCGTGTTGTTCAGTACTATCTGTGTAGAAAATCGTATTTCTCTAGGGGTAAAATACAGTTTTCCATGCCTACTTCGCCCACTTATCCAAAATTTAAATTTAGTCAGCATATTTATGTTCGTGTTGTTCAGGACTATCTGTGTAGCACATTTTATCTCTCTAGAGCTAAAATACAGTTTTGTCACGTTCTCTCCGCCCATTGATTCAAACTTAAAATGTTGTCTACATATTAATATCAATGTTGCCATGAACTATCTGGGAGTCAAATTTTATCTTTCTGGAGCTAAAATACAGTTTGGTCACGCCCACTCCGCACTCTTATCCAAAATTAAAATTCCGTCTGCATATTCATATTCATGTTGCTGAGCACTTTCTGTGTATCAAATTTTATCTCCCTAGCTCTAAATATAGGTTTTGCCACGCCCACTGCAACCTCTTATCCAAAATTTAAACTCCGTCTGCATATTCATATTAGTTCTGTCGAGTACTATCAGTGTATCAATTTTTATCTCTCTAGATCGAAAAAAACGGTTCACAACTCCCACTCTGCCCATAGGTTAAAAAATTAAAAACAATACATAGCCTACGGTAATGCCACGCCAACTCCGTCCATAGGGTAAAAAATTAAAAAAAATATATAGCCTACGGTAATTTCTATATAGTACACTAACTGTCTTCCAAATTTCATTGAAATTGGTTTAGCCGTTTAGGCGTGATTGAGCCGGAAACAAGCACACAAACAAATACACAAAAAAACAAATAATCATTCACATTTATAATATGAATAGGGATATATCAATATCTTTATCGATTTATATATTTTTATATAAATTTCTTAATCGATTTCGATATCTACGACATCCTTCAATCAAAACCACCTCGAAACATCACTCTTCCTGTATTATTAACACTAGAACATTAATTAAGCTGATAGTTAGCATGTGATCTTCTGTAACATGGCGTCCACCTCCTTGTAACATTCATCGTCAATCAGAGCATGCAAGACGGTCGGCAGCCTCCCCAGTGATTTATTACTTGTAAACGTCAGTCGATGCTTTTGTGGGGAGAGGGGCACCTCGACGACCAACACTTACAAATGTTCATAGGCCTCAGTCAATTGGCCGCGTTATAAATGTTTTTGGTCACATCTCTTTTATTCTGTCTTGCAAATACTAAAGGCGTTTGCTTTCATACGTTAACGCTTAAAATTCATTGGAAATTCTTTTCAAATTGTTATTTAATTGAGGTTTATTATGTCAATCAATGGATGGGCCATGGTTACTTATGTATGTACTGCGATGCTCTCGGTGTTCATCTTTAGTGTGGAGATGGCGATGATTTTTCATCGCTCATCCCCAAACGACACGCAATTGCCACCCTATTGCCGCGCCATTACCCATCGTCAGGCACACCGCGGCTCGCTGCTCGCTACTCAATTAAGCAATTGTCGTCTGGTTGCGAAGATGTGCGACTGTGATTTGTTGTGTGTGCGTAAAGTACAAATTGATATATGTTTCACGTGAATCGGATACTTTGGCAGATACTACTGCAAAAGTACAGATACAAGTTCGATTTTTCATTATCTCCCTATCCCACTCTTTCTCACTCTCAGCGTGCCTGAGTTCATGATAAATTATGTTGCCAGATGTTAATGACTTTTGATTACATTCGTATTATTATTAATTGCTTTCGTGTTTGGTACAAATGATAGGTAATTGTAAATCATTTGCATTTAAATGGTATGAAGAGTTTTGTAATCATTTATATGTTAAAGGAAGTGTAAAATGTATAGCAGTAAAAAAGTGTTACAAAATATAGTCAAAGATTGCCGTCAAAGTACAGGTAAAACACGGATTTGATATTAATGATATTTTTTGATATTTTTTTAAGTTATTAAAGCAACAATATGTAATAAGAAATTTTTCTAAAGAAAGAACTTTTTTTGTTGAGTTTAAAAAAATCTTGTGATATTTAGTTTATAGTTTTTTTATTTTTGTAAACTAGTGTTATGAAATAGTTTTTTTTTTTTTTTGCTAAATTTATTTAACTCTTTGCGTCATTACTTTTGTAATAAGATACAAATAAATATTTTGCATTATATCATTGCTAATGTACTTTAGCTCTACTAACCAAACACTATAGACATTTCGGTCTCTATTTCATATCAGTCAATAACTTTAGCAATTCTCCCAATTACACTAACGCTCAGTACATATTGGTACAAATTACCCACTACCTCAGCCTTTGACTAAGATAACAAAATTATAATAATAGAAACCTTAACCTATAACGATAAATTTTGGCTAATTAAAGATTAAGATAGTGACAGTATCCAAATGTGTATGCTAACCTAACGCACATGCAATCTATTTAGTTATTTACAGTCTCTCTGTCTCTCTCTATACATGTCTATGTACAACTCTATATGTAGATATTCATACTACACTTAATTCTAAAGCGATTTGATACCTATTGACCTTATAACTCTGTCGATTTGTATTGTCTACTTAGTCACATATGTGCGGTGGGTATGCAGAGATATGCTTTCATAATTACCGCTTGATTTCGAAGCAATTTAGGGGATGAATTAACAATAGGTTCCGTAGCGTAATCATCTTATAGGCATTTCGACATCACATCTTTGCATCGCATCACATGGCCTCATATCACATTTTGGATAAATGTATTCAGTGTTAAATGGTTCGTAGGAAATGCGTTAAATTATGTTCATTTTCGGCAAAGGAACGAGATGAGTTGTGATAGCGTTTTGCAGAAGGATGAGGAGATTATATGATAACTATTTGGAACTCATTAAATATTTCAATTAAAGTCTAGTGAAGTGTGTGTTAGAATTGGAGTGAGTGGAATTTGAAAAGCGAAATATAAATGTTAACAATGTAACTTCAAAAGGAAATGATATTAATACTATCCTTATTAATATTATAAATGTGAATGTTTGTCTGTTTGTTTGTTGGTGTCTCAATCACGTCTAAAGAGTTGAAATGATTTCAAAGAAATTTAGTAGACACTTTAGGTTGCACAATTATAAGTGGGCGGTGGGGGCGTGGCAAAACAATATTATAGTCCTAGAGAGATAAAATTTGGTACGCAGATAGCGGTCGGCAGAAATGGTTGAAATTTGCATACGAAATTTTTATTTTCAATCCGTGGGCGTGGCTAAACATTATTTTAGGCCCTGAGAAATAAAATTTGTAATACATATAGTACTCGGCAGAACAATTACAAATTTTCCATTAGTGGGAAGAGTGGGCTTGGCCAAATCGTATTTTACACCTAGAGAAATACAATTTGGTATATACTAGATAGTTCCTACAGTACAGTTTCAAATGTGGCTATCAATACAGAAGTGGTGCAACTGTAAACTATTTAATTAGGAGAATGTGTTTTTTAGCTCCATATTTGATATATACTAGATAATACAGACATGTTTTTACGGACATATTATTCATTTCAATATGTGGGCGGAAGAGGCGTGGCGACAAAAACGTTGGTCGTTTTAAGTGCATTTTGTATGGGAGCCCTTTAAGGTGTTGAAGATAGGGAATAGGTATTGCAACGTGACGAAAGTCGTCCGTGCATATATGCCTCCTACATATACAGTTCTAGTGCTAACTACACAATTATGACCTTTTAACTTTTTATACCATCACCCTTAGGGATGAGGGTATATATCATTTAATAAGAAAAAAAAGTGTAACGCATTAAAGGAGACGAGTTAGACCCCAAGTATCTTAAGACCAAATTCGTTTCAGGACTTTTTCAGACGATTAAGCTATGTCCGTCTGTCTGGCTGGATGGCTGGTCAGCAGGATAACTCGAGTAAACCTTAACGGATCGGTATGAAAATTTACCAGTTATAATATTTTTCGAAACGAACTTATGGGATTGTGAATGAGCAGAATAGCCCCACCCCTTCTGGTACCTCCCATACAAAATTACCTATTTTTAGATAATTAATATATCTTACATAGCTGATAAACAGACTACCGGAGGATTTTTAAATTTGGTCAGATTATTTATCTTGAAATAGTAGACAAACCCTAAGAAAGCCTCCCATACAAATGACCGAATTGACCCTCATAATTTTACATACATATCTTTTTTATAAGTGAACTGAATTTACTTAAATTTTGCGTATGATGTTCGATTATGAAAATTGGACTCAGGTATGAATATGGACTATATCGGTTCACGCCTTCTGGTACCTCCAATACAAAATTACCTATTTTTGGAAAATTAATATTTCTCCCATAACTTCCAAACGGACACTTGGGGAGCAATGAAAATTGGTCGGTAAATTTACATTGTGGTAGGAGGCGAAACCTTAGAAAACCAAACTATTCGACACACTCCTGGTACCTTCCTTACAAATGACCGAACTCACCCCCACAGACTTATATACATTTCATTTTTGAAAGTGAAAAATTGAATCAGGCATGATTATGGATTATATAAGATCACCCCTTCTTATAGCTCCCATGCACAATTACCTATTTTTTAAAAATTTAAATTTCTTCCATACAAATATGCCAATTTTTTACGGTGTTGCTTCACAAGCAAATTTTAATTTTATTGTAATTAAAAATCGAATTATTTCAATAACTCAAGACTTAAACAATTTTTTATATTGGGTGATGGTATTTATCAGTCAGTTTAACTGACTGAATTTTCTGTACTGGTTAACTAAATCTGCATACACTGTTTCAATTACTTCAAGGGGCAAAAAACAACACCATCGGTAACACGACCGCCACAAACAACGTGTTCGGCAATGCACGCGACTGCCACCAACATTGCCACGAACGGCGAATGAGCGCGACGACCAATATCCAACCAAACACATTCAGGAAACGACATCACAAGCGAAAAAGTTAATCGAGAGCTCCACTTACTTAAACGATCGAGCGTTTTGGTAAGTTGGTGGGATGCTACCACAGCGAAGTTTATTGCTAAGTTGCTTTGTACCCGATCTCCCCGGACCTTCTCAGGGCAATAATTTATCGAAAGAAATATTATTTTGTTTAATCGGACTTCTGTTGAAACAACTTTTGTTGGTTTAACCCAAAATCCATTGATTTAACTCGACTACGGTCGGTTGAATCGGACTTCTGTTTATTGAATCGGACTTTGATCTTTTAAATCGGACTTTGGCCTGTTAAATTGGACTTTGGTCTGTTAAATCGGACTTCGGTCTGTTGAATCGGACTTCGGTCTGGTATATCAAACTTTGGTCTGTTAAATCGGATTTCGGTCTGTTAAATTGGACTCCGGTCTGTTAAATCGAACTTCGGTCGGTTGAAAATCGGACTTCGGTCTGTTAAATCGGACTCCGGTCTGTTAAATCGGACTTCGGTTTGTTGAACCGGACTTCGGTCTATTGAATCGGACTTCGGTCTGTTGAATCGGAATTCAGTCTGTTAAATCGAACTTCGGTCGGTTGAAAATCGGACTTCGGTCTGTTAAATCGGACTCCGGTCTGTTAAATCGGACTCCGGTCTGTTATATCGGACTTCGGTCTGATAAATCGGACTTCGTTCTGTTGAATCGGACTTCGGTTTGTTGAATCGGACTTCGGTCTGTTAAGTCGGACTTCGGTCTGTTTAATCCAACTCCGGTTGGTTATACCGACTTGTCGGTTGCACAGTGTGCGGTCTGGCACACGAGGATACCCTTCGTTCCTGTAGCATTGTATTAGAAATTAGCACCTTAACATCTTGGTACTTACACTTCATCGGGTTCGACGTTTAGTTCGGTCACGAATTCGGCATCACGAGTTGCAAAAGTCGATTTGCTGAGAACCACGACCCTGAGTTGTGGATACCAAATTGATTTACGACGAAAGCCGAATCATCGATACAACCACGAGTTGCCAAAGTCGATATGCTGAAGAACACGAGTCATCAACACGATGGTGAGTTGCGAATTCGAACCTTTATTACCAACAACCCCGAATTAACAATATATTCCCGAATTGCTGATACAAACCTAAACCAACGGCAACCACGATTCATCAAGATGACCCAGTATTGCTAATATAAACCCGAATCACCAACACCCTTCTGAATTGTTGACATTAACCGTAGCTACCGACAAACCCGTATCATCAATTATCACTTTCTGACATTAATCGCAAACCCCGACAAAACCCGAATCACCAAGCTGACCACATGCTGCTGATAATAATCGTAACCGCTGACGAACCCCAATCATCAGAACGCTACCGAGTTGCTGGTACGAGCCTGAACTATCGAAAGTACCCGAATTACCAGGCCCTGAATACCTCAACGATTCTGACTTTGACCTCTACAGTTTTGGGAGTAAAGTATAAAGTTCCCGATCGCTTTAAATCGACCGATTCGTAAAGTTCCCGACTATATTAAATCGACCCAAGTCCCAGAACCTGTCATTGCAGTCATAGGCCACATCAATACTCGTCGAGCGTATACTAAAAGTTCTCGTTCATCTAAAATCGGCCTGGGTACAAATTACCGGTCAAGACAACAACGCTATCACTGAATCCGAATGCGAATTGTTTCCGTATCTAAATATTCTACTGAGTTCCTATTTCGTAAGGTTTTGTGGGTGTTTATGGCGACCCGGTCAACGACTGGACTTACCTCAGCCGACGAGAAATCCAAGTTACAGTATGTTTGGAAAAAAATATTAGGAGGGAAATACTACTGTAGGTCGTTCATACATTTTACCCCTCTAGGGGGCACCAACGGAGCGTCTGGAGCTGATTTCTTGAATAAACTGGAAAACCTTAAGGGTTCCAGATAGAGGTTAGATATGTTCTGTGAAACTGTTGGGGTTGCAAAAATATTGAGGGTCGGTCATACATTTGACTTTTCTGTTTCAGGGGGAAAATAACTGGGTTCGGTCATACATTTTATCCCACTATGGGCGACTCCGAGGCAGTTGGAAGACTTGTTTTGTATTTTTACCTCTTCCCACACATTTTTGATCAACCACAAAAAATAATGAGGTCAACCGTATCGACATCTAAAACTCGTTGACTATACCAACCCTACAAGGCAATACAGCATATGAAGGCGAACAATTTGTTTTCGATCGGTGGGCGAAAGGGGATGTGGTGGCAAATCGTATTTTTAGAATAGCGTAATATTTGTGTAGACTACATTTTTTATTTCGGTAGGTGAGCTGAGGGAGTGTGAGCGTGTAAAAAGTAACAAGGCCAACATACTATTATCGAGATTAGGAAGCATTTCCATAGTATGTTGAAATGTGGAATATGCCAGCACTTATGACTGTGAAACGAATCCGTGAGAAATGTTACATCGTTATTTTTTTAATTTTAGTCAACAATGCAATAGCGAAGCATTGCCGGGGCCACTATTGTTTTTTAATTATAGTATTAATATTTTATTTTTTTTTTTTGATTTTAAATATTTTTATACAAATCTTTAGTTGAACATAAATAAATTTATTAAAATTTTTAAAAAATCCATAAATTTAAATAAAATTATGGCTTAATAATCCCAAAATTTTATTAAAGTTCTATAAAATTTACGTAAATTTTTAAGAAAAAGATTATTTTTTATGAAGATTTAAGATTTTCCTTTTAATAAAATAAGTTAGTTTTGTATGTAACATAAATAATAATATAAGCTGTTATTACAATTTTTTCAAAAAAACGTTATTCTATTTTAATTAAATTGTCATGAGTCATAATGTCATAATTAAAATTATTCAATTTTTTTTTTTAAATCTATTAGTTTTTTACATAATTAATTTTTAAATTAGAATTTTAAATTATTAATTTAATTTTACTTTTTTTAATTTTGAATAACAATAATTTTTTTTAAAAAAAAATATTTTCATATATCTTTCAATTAATTTTTTATAAAATTTAACAAATTTTTTGTAAAACTTAACAAATTGTATAAATTTTTATGATTTTGATTAAATTTTTTTTATAAAATTTAACAAGTTTTTTATTAAATATAATTAATTTTTATAAAATCGCATTCATTTTTATAATTGAATTTTAACTGATTTTGCTTGAAAAAAATTTATTAATTTTTAATACAATTTTATTATTTACAGAATTTAGATAGCCTGTTTTTTGTTTTTAATATTAATTTTAATAATTTGTTATAAAATGAAATTGATTCCTACATTATTTAGTAAATCGTTGTTATTAAATTGCATTAATTTGTATGTATGTTCTTATCAAGTTTGTATAATATAATATTTATAATTTTTTTAATTAAATTTAATAATTTTTTAAAAACATTCAATTAATTTTTTTAAAATTTGAATAATTATTTTAATTTAGCTTGTTTTGAATTGTTGATCTGTATATGTAAATAATGAGTTTAGTTTCATTGTTCGGTTCAAGATCTTTTCTATTAATTTAGTTGCAAAATTATATTATTTTTTTTTTAAAAAATAATATAAATTATATTTAAAATTTTTCATAAAATCTTAAAAAAAATTTGGTATATGTATTTTTTATAAGTTTTTTTTAAATTTGATATTGTAGGGTGTAGTGCTTGACTTTTTTTTTGATAATTCCAAGATCTTGTCCCTTTAAATGCCGTTATATATATATATTGTTTTTGTTAAGATTGCAAATCTTCTGTTATTCTATTACAGATTCCTGAGTTCACTTTCTCTATCACACCTCGCAGCGCACCACCCTATTCGACACAAACTCGTACAGGCACCAACAAATCATATTACAATAAAAGATATGCCAAAAGAAAACAATAATTGTAACCGAAAAGTAGACTCATTTAGGCGAAAATAAAGACAAATTTTAGGCTAGGGCAACAACGAAGAGAATTCCACATGAAGGGAAGAAAATGTAAAGGACAATGGTCCCCCAACCCCCCCCCCCCCCCATCCCTCACACACAAGTTAAAGCAGTTGTAACCGCATGCTATACAATACACAATTATAGCCACATATAACTGCACATTAAAAATAAAAACCCCGGCAGCGTGAAACCAACAAAATAATGTCCTGTTCAAAGGACTATTTTTAAATGCTCACTCGCACACACACAATAACACATAAATACATTTGTTCATATGAGCACACACAAAGAGCCAGAACTCATTTAATGATGAAGACAATAAGTAAACTTGGTTCGTTGGAGTATGTTGTTGTTGTTGTTGAGGTTGTTAAGGACATATGCAAAACTAAAGGACTACCCTTGAAAGGAAATAATCATATTGTTGAGGGAAAACTGAAAACTGAAAACAGTAAACTGAATTTTTAAAAAGGCCATATAAATTATTGTTTTACAATTTGGCTAATCTCCAGTAGGAAATGATGATGATGATGATGACTACAACGATGATGACAAGTTTAAATTGAATTTTAAATGGCACAAAAAGTTTTAGAGATTTTGTGGTAAGGCCCTTATGTTGAGGGTAATTAAAATAAAATTGCAAAAAAAATTAGTAAGAAGTAATAGTTTTACTTAGTTGGATAAACATTTAGAGCATAAAACTTTGGACGCAAATCCGTTTTTTGTTTTTATCAGAAAGTTAAGAATATAACAGTGGGAATATGTAGAATCCAGCAATAACAATATAGAATTCATTATCAAAGAATCACTTTTAAAGCACGAGCGCTCATTAGTAGGAAAAGTTGTTGCGGTAGATGTACTTGCGAAGATGTACTTTTAAAAAACTTTGAACAGATCCTTTTAAATGTTAATGTTAAACATACTAGTATAAAATGAAATGATTTCGATTAAACTCTAAAAAAATACTTTTATTTATCGCTAATTACTTTTTTTGCACCAAAATGCAATTTTTTCCACAAAATTTTTTTATTGTACCCAATAGTACATTAATTGTATCCCATTTATTGTACTAACAGGTACTTTTAATGTATCTTGCAGTAATTTTGTGTTAATGAAAATTCTTTAAATGTAAAAAGTACTTTAATTTTACTAAATAGTACTCTTATTGTATCACAAAATATTTTGATTGGTCCCAAAAATAAATTTTAATGTACAAAAATGTATTTTTATTTTTGGTACAATAATCAGAAGTTTTATTGTACCAAAAAGCAGTCTTATTGTACCGAAAAATATTATTATTGTATCATATAGTACTTTTAATATACTTTTATTATACCGAAAAGTACATTTATTGACTCAAAAAGTATTTTTTTTGTATCTGAAAGCATTTTTTTGTTTCAAAAAGTACTTTTTTTGTACCACAAAGTGATTGTATTGTACCATAAAGGACTTTAATGGCACCACAAAGCACTTATTGTACTGAAAAGTACTTATATTGTATCAAAAAGTACTTTTATTGTACCACAAAGTGCTTTAATTGTATCACAAAGGACTTTCAAAGTAATTTTATTGCATCATAGTAATAAAATCAATTCTTATAGTACCAAAAAGTACTTTTTATCAAAAAGTACTTTCATAGTGTCAAAAAACTACTAATATAGTACCAAAAAGAAGTTTTTTTTATCAAATAGTACTTGTCTTTTACCAACTATTACTTTCATTGATACTTTTTTTGTATTAAAAAGTACTTCTGTTGTTAAAAATAGTACTTTCATAGTATTACAAAATACTTTTATTGTACCGCAAAGTACTCTCATTGCCTTAAAAAGTACTTTAATTGTATCACAATGTACTTTCACTGTCTCAAAAAGTAATTTTATTGTATCATAGTAATAAAATCTATTCTTATAGTACCAAAAAGTACTTTTTTGTATCAAATAGTACTTCTGTGGTACCAAATATTACTTTCATTGATACTTTTTTGTATCAAAAATTACTTCTGTTGTACCAAATAGTACTTTCATTATATTACAATGTACTTTTATTGTATCAAAAAGTCTTGTTCCACAAGTAATTTTATTGTACAGAAAATTACTTTCATTGTCTCAAAAAGTACTTTTATTGGATCAAAAAAAATACTTGTGTTATATTAGAAAGTACTTGTATTGTATTAAAAAACAGTTTTATTCTATCAAAAAGTACTTTCATAGTATCAAAATCTACTTTTATAGTACCAGAAAGTACTTCTACCAAAAATTACTTTCATATTATTAAAAGTTACTTTTGTAGTACCAAAATATATTTTTATTGTACCACAAATACCATTATTGATTCAAATAGTACTTTTATTGTATCCAAAAAGCACTTTTGCCTTTACACAAAGTACATCTGTTGTAACTAAAAGTATTTTTTTTTTTGCCTCAAAAAGTAATTTTATTCCTTCAAGATGTACTTTAATGTACAAATTGTACTTTTTTGTACCAAAAGCACCTTTTCTATATCAAAAAATACTTTTGTTGTACCACAAGTTGCATTATTATATCAAAAAGTAGTATCAAAAACTACTGTTATTGTCTCACAAAGTACTTTTATTGTGCCACAAATAACTACTGTTGTACCAAAAAGTACTTTTATTATTCCAAAATGTACTTTTATTGTATAAAAAAACACTTCTATTATATCACAAAGTACTTTTATTGCATCAAAAAGTAATGCAACATTTAATGTACTATTACTGTACCAAATAGTACTTTTATTGTTTTGTTATTGTACTATAGTACTTTTATTATTATTTTGATCAAATAGTACTTTCATAGTATCAAAAAGTATGTTTCACTGTTTTAAAAAGTACTTTTATTATACCAAAGCACTTTTTAGTACCAAAAAGTACTTTTATTGTACTACAAAGTACTTTCATTGCATCGAAAGTACTTTCATAGGTTTCATATATACTGTTGCGCAAACCACTTTTATTGTACCGAACACTACTATACTTAAAAATATACTTTTATTTCATCAAAAAGTTATTGTGTTACATCAGAAAGTACTTTTATTGTATCAAAATGTATTTTTGTTGTACCAAATAGTACTTTTATTGTATCACACGGTACTTTTATTGTACCAACAAGTACTTTTATTATATGAAATAGTACTTTCACAGTATTTAAAATTGCTTGTATTGCTCCCAAAAAGTTATTTTATTGTTATACAAAGTACTTTTACTGCATCAAAAAGTACTTTAATGGCACAGAAAAATACTTTTATAGTCTAAAAGTACTTTTGTAGCATTAAAAATTGCCTATGTTATATAAAAAATTACTGTTATTGTACCCAAAAAGTATTTTAATTGTATCAAAAACTACTTTCATTGCAACAAAAAGTACTTTTATTGAAACAAAAAGTATTTGTTTTACACAAAAATTAATAATTGTAACTACTTTTATTGTGCCGAAATTACATTTGTTGTGCAAAAAAATTATATTCGTTGTATCAAAAAGTATTATAATTTTACCAAATAGTAATTTTATTGTTGCAAAATTTATTACTATTTTACCAAATAGTACTTTTTGTGTACTCACAAATTATTGTTGTATGCAAAAATTATAGTTCTGTATGAAAGTATTTTATTGTACTAAAATTTATTTTTATTGTACTAAAAAGTATTTTTATTGTACCAAAAAAAATACTTTATTTGTATCGCAAAAGTAATTTTATTCTCTCAGAAAAAAATTAGCTTTCTTCCTAACAAGTACCTGTATTGTACTCAAAATTTAATTTATATGTTCCAAATAATACTTTCAATTTACCAAAAAGTAACAAATCGTACTGCTACGGTATCATAAAGCAATTTTATTGTACCAAAAAAGTACTTTTATTATTCTAAAAAGTACTTTTATTGCACTAAAGAGTACTTTTATTTCTCCAAATAGTACTTTTATTGCACCAGAAAATAATTTGATTAAATCAAAGATTACTTCCAATGTACTAAAAAATACTGTTATTGTACCAAAAAGTACTTTTTGCTATATTTTAAGATATCAAAGTACATACATTAACATCTTAGTTATTCTACTGTTCTTAGTTTATTAACCCATTCTTCTATTGCAGAATATTCTACCGTTCTAAGTTCATTAAACCATTCTTCCATCGCTGAATATTCACCACTACCTCCCACCGCTCAGCAAAATAACTCAGCCTCATCGTTAACGCTTGAATTGCAAATAATCCTTCTTTATTATAAAAATCCATTGTATTCACTTAAATTGTATTTAAAATCGGTAATAACTTTGCCAAAACGTTTAAAAGTAGTCCATGTAAAGATGAGATTATGGTTTATGGAGTACCCCCCTCCCCCCTACGCGATGCCTGAGCTTCACAGCAGTCGACTTTATGCTGTTTTACAGAATAAAAGACCACATTTGCCCCTTCATGTACAGAATTCCATAAAATAAATTGTAACCAAAAAAAAATGCGCAACAAAATAACGTCAACGCCACCGCCACACCAACTTTTCATGCAACTAACCAAACAAGCAACCAACCAACCAACCAACATTGGGGAAAGGATTCTTCTTCCCGCGAGACAACACATCACATTTTCCGCAATTATCTTCACACGCAACGGAGCGCATAAACTTTTGCACCCACTAATGGGGCAGGGTGGCGGAACGACGGGGTTACGCAAAAAAGTCGTTAAGGTTTGAAAGGTTTTTTTTTTGTTTGCGATACATTTAAATTAAGCGGATGTTTAGGGGTTTAGATAAATTGCATAACGTTGTTCGTTATTAATTCGAGATTTAAGAAATCAATTAAAATCTACAAAAATAAACTTAAGACGATTATGGTTTGTGTTACAGCTAAATTGTCATGGTTTAAAATGTTGGTAAGAGAGAGAGAAAGAATCGTATCTATATGTATAAAATTGTTGCGTAACTAAATGACTGCACGACCACACGGTTTTACGTAGAATATTGAGGTATAAATTTTATTCATAGAGTAGGTGGTCCAAAAGAAGAAATTTTCAGAAGTTCGTACTTTTAGGGGTAAAAAAGGCCCCAAAGGGATTAAACTGGCACCATCACCCAGTATAAACGGCTAAAGTTATAATCGCGTAAATCTATATGGGCACGCTTCCTATAAATTTAGATGGCTTTAGGAAAGAATTTTTCGAAGTTCATAGTTTTAAGGCTTAAAAGGAGATAAAACTAATACCATTACCCAGGCCAAGGTATTTTAGCTATAATCACGCGAAAATTCTATATGGGCATGCTCCCTATAGAATCAGAGCTGCATGAAAGGATTTTGCAATATTCATACTTTAAGTGGTAAAACGGCCGATAAAGCGATAAAACTTCTACCAGACCAAATGCTTATAAACAGAAACGCGAAAATTGGTGTGAATATGTATTTTATAGAGTAGTTGTTCGATACAAAGGGATTTTTCGTAATTAGTACTTTTAGAATAAGAAATTTTTTTCGAAATTCTTACCTTACGAGATAAATAGGGGAGAAATAGTAGCACCGCCCAGGCGAAAGAGCTAAAGATAAGGCCAAAAAATTTGGAATAAAACGGGATAAATCACTCACTTTGGGATAGACTTCTTAAAGATTGTTCACGTGTAAGTATCGGATGAGCAGAAATTTTTTGCGTAAACTTGTCCATTATTATTATTATGAGATTTTTTCGCAAAAATTCATAAAGACGAATACAATAAAAGTAAAATTAAAGTACATTTTAGTACCATAAAAGTACATACTGTTACAATAGAGTCCTTTTTGGTACAACAAAAGTACTTTTTGGTATACTGAAAGAAGGTACAATAAAAATACTTTTTGGTGCAATCAAAATATTGTTTGATACAAAACAAGTCATGTTTGCTTTAATTCAATAACTTTTTAATACAATGAAATAACTTAGTGATACAATAAATGTTCTTGTCGATGCAACAAATGTACTTTTTGGTACTATATAAGAATTTTTGGCACAATAAAAGTACATATTGGGTACAATTAAAGTACATAATTGTACAATAAAAGTACTGTTTGGTGCAATAACAGTACTTTGTGATTAAATCAAAGCACGTTTTGGTACAATAAATAAACTTGTTTGTACAATACACTTATAGTGTCTAGACAAATATCTTTTTGTGCAATTAAAGAACTTGCTAATGTTAAAAAAGTACTATTTGGAACAATAAAAGTACGTTTTAGTACAACACAAAAACTTTTTAATACAACAAAAAAAACAAAAACACTTTTAGGGTACATTTAAAAGAACTTTTTGGTACAATAAAAGTATTTTATAGCACATTAAAAGTCCCTAATGGGTACAGTAAAAGTACTTAGGGTTCAATAAAAGTAATTTTGAGTACAATATAAGTACTTTTTGGTACAATAAAAGTACTTTATATGCAAAGTAAAATTACTTTTGGGTACACAAAAGTTTTTTTTAGTAAAAAAAACACTTTTAGGGTACTTTTTTGGGTACAGCACAAAGTACTTTTGGTACAATCAAAGTACTTTTGAGTACAATAGAAGTACTTTTTGATAAAATAAAAGTAAAATTTGACACAATAAAAATACGTGTTTGTACAATAAAAGTACTTTTGGGTACAATAAATAAACTTGTTTGTGCAATAAAAGCTCTTTTAGGGTCCAGTCAAAGTCTTTTGGGTACAACAATGTATTTTTTGATACAAAGTACCATTTGGTTTTTAGTAGAAAAAAACACTTTTAGGGTACATTTTTGGGTACAGCACAAAGTACTTTTGGGTGCAATAGAAATACTTTTTGGTAATATAAAAGTACTTTCTAATACAGTAAAAGTATCTAATGGGTGCAGTAATAGTACTTAGGGTTTAATAAAAATACTTTTTGAATACAATAATAAATGTAGTTGTTTTGGTACAATAAAAGTACTTTTTGATAAAATAAAAGTAAAATTTGACACAATAAAAATACGTGTTTGTACAATAAAAGTACTTTTGGGTACAATAAGTAAACTTGTTTGTGCAATAAAAGCTCTTTTAGGGTCCAGTCAAAGTCTTTTGGGTACAACAATGTATTTTTTGATACAAAGTACCATTTGGTACAACACAAAAACTTTTTAGTAGATAAAAAACACTTTTAGGGTACTTTTTTGGGTACAGCACAAAGTACTTTTGGGTACAATAGAAAATCTTTTTGGCACAATAAAAGTACTTTTGAGTACAATTAAAGTACTTTTTGGTACAATAAAAGTACTTTTTGATAAAATAAAAGTAAAATTTGACACAATAAAATAGAAATACTCTTTGGTAATATAAAAGTACTTTCTAATACAGTAAAAGTATCTAATGGGTGCAGTAATAGTACTTAGGGTATAATAAAAGTACTTTTTGAATACAATAATAAAAGTAGTTGTTTTGGTACAATAAAAGTACTTTTTTACAAGAAAAAGTACAATTTTACACAATAAAAATAACTGTTTGTACAATAAAAGCACTTTTAAGTACAATAAAAACACTTTTTATGTTACAATAACGGCAGTTGGGCGGCAACACACGCAAATTTAGTTCCATAGTTGTTTGTGGTGTGGTCCTCTTGTACAAATCGTATATAAGCGTTTGTTCATAATCATTGGGTTCACATTTGAAGATTGATGAGGCTTGTAACAGCTGCCGACGTTTATTGCGTAGTTCACCACCTGCCAATATACTTTTTGGTACAGTAAAATTAGAATAAAAGTACTTTTTGGTACAATAAAATTAAAATTAAAGTACTTGTTTGTGCAATAAAAGCAATTATAGGGTACAGTCAAACGACTATTTGGGTGCAATAAAAGTTATTTTTGGACGCAATAAAAGTAGTTTGAAGGTTCAATAAAAGTACTTATTGTAAAATAAAAACACATTTTGGTACAACAAAAGTAATTTTTAGTGCAAGGAAAGTGCTTTCTGGTATAACAAAGGTACTTTTGGTAAAGTAATATTAATTGTACTATTTGGTACAAACAAATTAATTTTTTGTGCAATGGAAGTACTTTTTGATGTAAAAAAAGTACTTTTTGGTAAAATAAACGTACTTTTTTGTGCAAAAAAAATATACTTTTATGTACAATGGAAGTACTTACTGATGCAATATAAGTTCTATTTGGTACAATAACTTTGTAAGCTAAATAAAAATACTTTTGGGTACAATAAAGGTACTTTTTTGATACATAAAAATATTTTTGGAAAAACAAAATTAGAATAAATGTACTTGTTTGTGCTATAAAAGCAACTATATGGTACATTCAAAGAACTATTTCGGTACAATACAATTTTGGATACAATTTTTGGTACCACGAAAGTACTTGTTAATGCAATAAAAGTACTATTTGGTAAAAATATAGATGTTTTTTGATGCAATTAAGTACTTTTCGGTGGAATAAATGTACTATTTTGTACAATGGAAGAACTTACTAATGCAATAAAAGTATTTTTGTACAATAAAAGTACTTTTCTATACAATAAAAGTATTATTCTATACAATAAAAGTTCCTATAGGTTGAACCAAAGTATTTTTTTGGTAGAATAAATGTACTTTTTGCACAATATACTAAATTTCCCTTTACACACTCATGGATTAGGTATGGGATGCTTCTCGCGTTGTTGTGAATTAACACGCTTTCTGTTTAAGATCCACAACAAACGGCACCTACTTGTATATCGACGAATGCGAACGTCACTGTTTGAGAAGCTTTTACTAGACATGCCGATTGACTCGACACTTAATGCACTTAATACTTAATACACTAAATTGAATGCCATTTCTATTTTAAAAAAAGATTCACATGAGAAATATAGGAAATTAAAATTTTTCTCATATTTTTAAAAAAATTTAAATTTGAAAATACAACTTATTTAAGAAAAACTATTTAAATCTCATTTTCAATTTTTATCATTAGAAGTATAAAAATAATATGAAAAATATTGTAATTTGTTAATTCGGCTTGATGTCGTAAATAAAAATCTGGATGTAGGTAACGAAGTACCTACGAACTGCTGACTCTTAAAAGAAGTCGGACCTCAGTTTTATTTATAATAATACGATCTTTGAAAAAAAATTGCATTGAAATATCTAGTGGGCTGTTTCTAATTTTTTTATGTCTTTCTAAATTTTAATTTTAATTTACTAAAATAGAAATAAAATAATGTTTTTTTACTTGTTTAAAAAAAATTGAATTATTAAGATAAATAAATTTTAAATTTTTTGTGTGCTTTTACACAAAAAATTTACATTTTTAAAGTAAACAATTGAAAGTTTTTGGTTATTCTTGAATTCGGTTTATGGGAAAAATTGTTTAAAGTATATGTTTTTCGAAAAAAAAAATCAAAATTTCACTCTACCGCAATTAAATGGACTTATCGTCTGACTATAAGACACTTTAACAGAGAAAATAAGGTATTGGTGAAGAATATCAATGGTTATATTTTAAGGTAATGATCAATCGAAAAAAGATACCAAGACTTTGTAATATACTCTCTTCTCATATTTCAAACCTATGAATTATATAAAAAACATACACAATTTTGAAAATTTGCCCTAAGAAAAAGTTGAATAAACAAGAACAAGAACTAGTTTACTTAACATATTAGAAGAAGAGTTGGTGCCTTAAACCAGTCGATCACAATTCCAATATTTATCCCAAAATGAAAGAAAATTAATTATGAAATCCACTTTATAAATTCTATATCGCCCAACTTTTATCATTATCGATCAAACAAATGTTAATTCGTTATATTTTTTGTCAGTGTATGCGCCCCAAGCAGTCACCATATAGTACTAATGACACTATTGTGAATGATTGCTCTACTACGAGACTGCAACCCTTGGCGCTAAATAAGAACAGCTGGGTGTCAACAAAGCATTGAAAATCTCGTGCAGTTTGCAATTGTTTGTGAAATTGTTATTAGTTTTTTTTAATAAACAAAATTTATACAATATTTTAAATTAAATTACGCTGTTAGTTGACTTCGCAAAATAAACATGTCTGGATTTTCATTCGGTGCTCCCGCGGCTGGAAGTACCCCAGCTCAGTCGGCATTTGGAGCGCCAAAAACAGCAACACCAACTCTAGGTGGATTTGGAGCGGCTGCAGCTACACCAGCATTTGGAACGGGTAGCGCAGCAGCTGCGACGGCTTTTGGAGCGCAAGCCCCGGCCTTTGGTGCTCCAGCGCCAGCATTTGGTGCACAACAACAAGGCGCTGCACCGGCCTTTGGCGCCACACCGGCCACATCAGCTCCGGCATTTGGTGCAACTTCATTCAGTTTTGGTGGTCCAACAGCCCAGGCACAAGCACAACAAGCAGCAGCAGCTCAGACAGGAACAAACTTTGGTTTTGGTGGCCAGGCTGCAACTAGTAGTGCCGCACCCAGTCTGTCATTTGGAGGGCCAACGGCAACTTCGGCAGCTGCTACAGGTTCAGTGCCTACTTTGGGCGGTTTGGGTGGCGGCACCAACTTCTCATTTGCCAAACCGGCCGCAACTACATCGGCAAGTTTAAATTTTGGCACCACCACTACAACAACCTTGGGCGGAGGTTTGTTTGGTAAACCTGCCACTACAACTACAGCAGCGGCTACAGCTCCCACACCTTTTGTGGGCCTAGGCGGCATCGACGTGAGCTCAAATAAACCCAAAACAGGAGACTCTAAACAAGACATTAAGGTAAAAGAAACCCAAGTGCCCGATGAAATCTCACGTACAGTGGATGCTTTGAAGGGATACATCAAAACCCAAAAAACATTATCGTCCGATATAGGCAGAACATCTACCTCCAAGCTGACCAATGTTTCAAGTGAAATTATGAACCTTCAATGGGCATTGCAAGAAATAGCCAACTCTGTGGAGGCCAATTACAATCACATAAAATTATTGCGTAAGGAAACCTCCAAGACCATACAATCCGTAGAAATGGCACAACGCACACAGGATACGCCAGCGGGTCTACAATTTGAAAACAACGCTCCTTTTCAATTCTTTCAAAATCTAGTGGCCAAATACGAACACGACCTCATCAATTTCCGCCAACAAATTGCGCTCACCGAGAGACACATGCATTCGCTTACAAATCCACAAAATGTAGCACCCGAGGATCTAAAGAGAGGATTCCAGCAAATAAATGAAAGTTTTATTTCCCTAGCAGGCAGATTACATGAAATCCACCAGAAGGTCGAAGCTCAAAAAGAACAGTACTTGAATTTGCGTAAATACCGCCTGAGGGACAATTCAAACGTGTTTGCAAAACTGGATAATCCTGAAACAAAGGTGGATACTTCACGCATCACGGCGGGACCTACACCATTCTCTAACATAACGGCCATTAGCAATTTCGGTAAATCTTTTGGAAATTCGGCGACATCAGCCACGCAGGGTGGTGCATCACAAACTGGGAAATAGGAGGCAAAAGCCGAGAACATTTGGCCAAGATTATGTGACATTTTTAAAGTTTGTAAAAAATTTAAATTTGGTATTAAAAATTATATTGTAATTTTTTTTATGTAATACTAAATAAAGAAAAGAGAAAAAGAAATATTTTTCAAGATGAAAATAAATGTTTAAAAAAAAGTCAATGTAATTTTAAGAGCGTTACAAAGAGTCTTCTTCAGTTTGAATGGAAACATCTTTTCTATAGAACAACTATCAGACTTTGTTTCGTAAGAAAATTTTATATTAGAACTGCACACAATTTATTTAGAAAGAAAATATCGTGATTCTTTCGAAATTGTGAGAAAGTTCTATTGATTTGTAGAATGTTGAAAATGAGGACGATTTCAAAAACAAACGATAAAAATAACCGAAAACTGATGAATTTAATTTTTTTGGAAATCAAGTTACTTGCAGGTGAAAAGCAATACAGGGTCAAATTTGGGATACTTATTGATTGCCCTAGGCATAGAGATGGGTCCATTTGGTTACTTTTTAAGTTACAATAAAGATTGTATTTGAATATGTTTTTCTGTAAGAAGGTACTTTTTATTAAGAACTCTCATTCCTGAAAAACTTTAGCCAGACAATTGTTAAAATTCGTTTTTGTCCAAAAAGAAAACTATATTAGAAAAAATTTCCCGTAAACTATCTTCGACAGTACTAATTTCGCTTTCGACATCACTTCTATAAAAAATGTTGTCTTTGACAATACACTTTTATATCTAAAAATCTTGTATTGTAGAAATTTTACTTAAAATCTGCGTTTATCGCAGATTTTTTTTCATCAGAAAATGTAGTCCTTTTTATTGAGAATAAAAATTGTTTTTTTTCAACCTTACAAAATTCTTTGCCACTTACCTTCAAATCCAAGAATACAACGTCTTACATCGAGGTTTATCTTGAATATTGAAATTTGATTGAAGAACATATAGAATCTTGAAATTAACTTGTTATTAACAGCCTACAACATAAAAAAAACAAACAAAATTCTAATTACTACACATTCAAAAAATAAAAGTAAAACAACACATTACCATCACATAATTCCTTTTGAGAATATTTAACATTTTTTGCCTTTATTTTAGCATATCCTTGAGTACTAAATTGTTTTCAATGTACGTATGGTAACTATAAACGCCAATAAGATTTCACGTTACATTTTACTTGTAGAAAAAAAAAACGTTATTAGCATTACATTTCTCTATAAACTTCATTTAGAAATGTTGTTGCTGTCGCTGTTGTTGTTTTTGTATTATAAAAAGCCAATATTTCTTAAATCAAAGGCCCCTCTTATAAACCGTGGGTGGTGTTGTTTATATCAATTGCAGTAAAAAAGAAACATAATGAAGAAGGAGAATATGAAAACAGAAAAAAGAAAACGGAGAGCACAGTTTTGCGGTGACATTGAAGGTGTCGTTTGTCTTATCATTTCTTAACAACTTGTATAACATCCTCATCGGCCATTATGTGGCTAATGCCAACACGTTGCGGCGAGTACTTTGTGGATGTACCCCAAACTAAGGCATATTTAAATTGAGCCGCCAGCGTGCGATGAATGGCATGACAAACATACTCAACAGAAACGCCCTTTAAAGAAAAAAAATTATTTATTATATCATAATATATGTAAACGAAATTTGAATACTCATACCTTTCTTAAAATTAAACCATCATCAAAATCTGGTGGTGCACCTGGTTTCTTTGTATACACTCGGATAAGCTGCAAAGCATCCCACAGAGCTTCCAACAGATAGTCCAAATTTAGGTGCATGTTACAACTGACCACAATTGAATTGGGTTGTCTGGCTAAG
Organism: Muscina levida; assembly: GCA_964034835.1. NCBI lineage: Eukaryota > Metazoa > Arthropoda > Insecta > Diptera > Muscidae > Muscina > Muscina levida. The sequence continues at coordinate 22,983,996 of OZ035880.1, forward strand.
CGATCTACCTCTTCGATGGAGATCTGATCGATTTTGTTGTACACATAAAGACAGGGCAAATAGACACGATTTGCCGTGACCACATCGATGAATTCATCTTCGGTACAATCTTCACGAAACAAGACTTCAGCATTGAAAATCTTAAATGAGTGCAAGATCATTTGGACCATTTTTTCGTTGCAGCGACTCAAAGCGCACGTGGCATTGAAACTTAAGCCGCCACCTTTCTTTTGCTTAAAGTAAATATTAGGTTTACGTTTGTTCAAACGTATGCCCACAGACTCCAATTCCCGTTCCAGCAAGTCGCGATGAACATTGGGTTTTGTGGCATCCAACATCATGACAACCAAATCGGCGGTACGAGCGACAGCAATGACTTGACGACCTCTACCTTTACCCTGGATTGGAAGAGATTTAAATAGGTTAGTAGTGTTAAATTTTGCTACAGTTTTAAAAAGTATTCTTAAATATTAAAAAATTAAACGAAGAAATCGTTGGTGAGAAACGACTTTTTATGGGTTGTTGCCTTAAAACAGTGGAAAACTTCCTAACAGTCTTCAAAGGCTCAGTTCTATATAAAAAACGTCGTGGCACACTTTTTCTACAGAAATATTTCCTAAAAAGTTTTCTATAACAAAAGTGTGTATTCATATATACTCTTCTATCAGAAAATATAAATTAAATTTAAATTATAAATAATTTTAAAAGAGAATTTATTGTCGAATCGTTGCTGGAAGAAAACAGCTTTTGCTGACATTAGACTATAACCATGATTCTCTGTAATTATTCCCTGGAAATCTACTCCACACATTACATTTACATTTATAGTACCAATAAGAGCTTTTGTTATTCCAAAAAATTTTCTTTTGCATCAAAAAGTACTTACATTGTTCCAAAAAGCAGTTTCTTGTACCAAAAAGTACTCTTTTTGTACCGCAAACTTTTTTTATTTTACAACAAGTACTTTTATGACACCACAAATAACTTTTATTGTACAAAAATGTACTTTTATTGTACTAATAAGTACTGTTATTGTGCCAAAAAGTACTTTAATTGTACTAAAAATTTCGTTCATTGTACCAAAAAGTACTTTAATTTTTCTAAAAAGTACTTTCATTGTGCCATAAAGTACTTTTCGAGAACCAAGATGTACTTTCAATACACCAAAAAGTACTTTCAATATACCAAAAAATACTTTTTTTGTTTTATACAGCAAGAGCTCCAATGGCTTTTTCCTACCTATCGAAATATAAGTAATCTTTTTACGTAATTTTTTTTTAGTCAAAACAAAACAGCCAATCTAGTACTCAAATACTAAAAAATTCTGCCCCATATTATTCACTTCTCCGCCTGTTTAGATTTAGAAGATTCTAATCCCGCAAAAATGAATTCTCCGTGAACTCAATTATCTGGGAATATTTAGAGTTGGGCTATACATAAAAACTGTCTTTAAGACTGTTTTGTAGACAGTCTGTTTTTTGAACGGAAACTATTTCTGCAGACAGTATCATGTAAATTTGCATTTGTAACTGTTAAATTTTATGTACGTCTAAATAGCTTCCCTTAAAATGACACTGGTGGTCGTAATTATGATGTCAAACTATAGATGACAGGTTCACTTTTAGAAGACCACCTACTTATTTAGTCCCTTCTCCATATACAAAAACTGCAGATATAATATTTCTTTGCAGACATCTTACTTTAAAAAAATTTTCTTTCAGGCACATTTTTCTACCCGCACTGTCTTGGCAGATCTTGCCTAAAAGAAAGCAAGCATTTAGTGCACGTTTTTATATCAAAATTGTGTTAACAACTTTGACATACCATTCCGATGTTTAGGGACCTAGACGAAGAGAATGGCATATTTATTTTTTTGTATATGGGCTCTCGCCCAATATTCTACACTTCGGCCAAACATTATTAGAAATCCAGGAAACCATTACTGCAAATGCAGTTTTTTTTCTATAGAAAAGTGTAACAAAATACTTCTTTCCCATAAGGAAACTTATTGTTGTTTTGGTCTAAACAAAAACATTATCAGGATTCATGCAATCCATTACTCTACAGAAAAATATAAAATTCAAAAATTTTTCTACGATAAATTGAGCCAAACTACTATTATTTTCGCCACCAAGATTCTCCCTTAACAAATCTTTCATCGCCTACGATTTCATACTACTTTGCACACAACACTCTTCATACATACATCTCTCACGATGTTTGTTACATACCTGAGCAGCACCTTCAATGATACCCGGCAAATCCAACAGCTGGATATTGGCCCCCTTGTATTCAATAACACCGGGAATACATGTCAATGTTGTAAACTCATAGTTGGCAGCCTCCGATTCCGTCTTGGTTAGTGTCGACAACAGTGTAGACTTACCCACCGAGGGGAAACCAATTAGAGCCACTCTCGCATCACCACTTTTCAATACATCGAAACCTTCGCCCTTTTCACCTTTTTTCGAGGGTTCCAATAACTGCGAACGATATTTAGCTAATTTAGCTTTCAACAAACCCAAATGGTATTCAGTGGCTAAAATAAGGGGGCAAACAAAAAGATACGATTAATATTTTGAAAATTATAACCTTGTTTTTCGCTGCGTTTTATGAATGGTCGCCAGCCAGCCAGCAGCCACCTCATTTGTGTTGTCGTCAACCAGACCGACTGCGCCTATTTACCTTTATTTTTTTGTGTCCGTGCGATTTCTCGCTCAATTTCGGCAATTTTATCCAAAATACCCATTTTATTTGTGTGTTATGTCTTTGACTGATATTTAAACTAGAAACATAATCGAAGAATACTTAATAATTCGCTAAATTCTGCGTTAGTTTTTATTCGATGGCCCCGAAATTGTATTCCGGCTTTGACAGTAGCTATCGAAAATGCTGTTCATATGTCAAATTCTGTTCTGCTTGCGTTTTATTACATTCCGCTTTGGCAGTGTACGTAAATAATACAATTTTAGTGTGGCAATATGCGAAAAGAGAAATTGTGCAGTGTTTTTTTGCATATGGCAATGCTGTAATGTCATGGGGCTTAATTAATTCACAATAACGTAGAGAGTGAAGGTTAGAGTGAGAGTGAGAATACATGAATTCAGTTTGATTAGACGGTTTTATTGATATTTACTATTTGCAAGTGTTTTTTTTTAACTTTTTGCAGATTTTTTTTTGCAAAAGTGTTCAAGTACAAGCTGAAAATTATATTAGAATGTTTTGTAGTGCCTTAGTTAAAGTTTCAACTGTGTTTTTTATGATCAGAATCAACAGCAACTAATTCCACTATCCTGCAACAACTTTTTGCAGGTAAGCGATACAAATTTAATATTTATACAATATAACACAAAGAATAACGGTGTCTTTCAAGATATAAGTTATTGTCGTATAACGTGCTTCTTTTTGTCTAGTATAATAGATAGTATTGAATAGACTTCTTTGCAAAAGAGTACTGGGTATAGGTATAGGGACAGGTATTTTCTTGTAGGAACAAAACTCCCGATTGAAAAATGATCCTCATAATGGATATCTTCGGGATATCTTCTTTTCATAAATAAAAGCTACATAATTTCAGTTCCATGTTTGTTGCCGTACTAAAAGCCGTCTATTTCGCACTACTAGAACGATATTGTACAAAATCGAACACTAAATATCTGTAACTGTTTGAAATCTTTGGTATAGTCTGTAACTTGCTTGCAACAGGTAAGCAGGCTCTATAGGATACTAGTTGATTAGCAATGGTTGTTAAAGACCGATTAGAAGTTAGTTGCTGGAAATTATAAAAATGTTTTGGCAGAAGTTTTTTGTAATAAAATTAAATGAATGGAAAACGTCTTTAAAAACGTTCCTTTATTTTTAGGCTCAATACTCGTACAGCAGAGCAGTTATTAAGAATTACAAAATACTTCTGGGGTACCATTTATGTGGGAAACGCTCTCAAAAAATATTTTAAATCTTAAAATGTAAAAATTTTCTTTTGTTTAATTTCCATATTTTTAATAATTAATTGCATATGGGCAATTCCATAGTCACATATGTGACAGATCGTAGGTTTTAAAGAGATGAGAAACAAGGAAAATCTTGATTTTTTTATTATCTTTTTGTGTAATACTTAAGAAGCTATATATTTAGTAAGAGAGACGAAATCCTCTGAACTGATAGTCCTAAAATATTAGCAAATAAAGAGGGTGACGTTACGTGACAAAAATTGAAGTCATTTTTTTTCTTTTTTCACAAAATCACAAACCAGTCTCTAAAGTTCTTATAAATGATAGGAGCATCTTGTAATTTATTTTAAATTGGCCATTGGTCTTACAAATTACAATTTTATATATTAATAAATGAAATGAAAGTATTTGAAAACGAATACAGAAATTTTAGTCAGATGAACTGACTGATATATACCCAAACCGTACGTATGATATAGTTGAACTATTGCGTTTTTGAAAATTGCAGATTTTAAAATTGAAACGCCTATGTATTATTTCTTGCTTGCTTCTGGAGATAGTACTTTCGATCGTATGAACAGAAAAAACATATAGTAAAATTGTAGAAAAGGTAACAGCTAACAGAAGTAAAATGTTAAATTCAATATCTCTGGGCTTATGGTGCGGTACCGAAAGGTCTTATACTGTATCAAAGAAGTTTCAAGAAAAAAGCCTCTAAATATTTGGCACAAAGTCACAAAAGAAATCGTTTTTTCTATAAATGCAAAATATTTCCAACGTTTTGAGAAATTTCTTTAAGAAATTATTTGAAAATATAAATTTTTCGGAAATTGGCCAACTTGTATAGGAGGTACCAGTTAGGGCAGCATAACCTTTCCGATATTTATTTAATAAACGATTACTTTGTGCATAATTTGCACTCAGCATACTTACAAAAAAAGAAATGCCTATAGAAACGAGGGGGTGATTTCGGCCATTTGTGTGGTTGGTGCCAAAAGGGGAATGACAATTGTTTAGATTTTTTGAGGTTTCCATAATTCTACATACATTCTTCACATATAATGCAGTTTTTCTTTCGAAAGTTATGAAAGAAATATTAATTTTTCAATAAGGTACCAGAAGGGGTCCGCCGATATGGTCCATATTCATTCCTGAGTCAAATTTTCATAAGCGTACTTCGTACGCAATATATGTATATGATTGATTTCAGTGTACTTGCAAAAAAAGATATGTATGTATGGGAGTTACCAGAAGAGAATATGGCAAAAGTATCAGTTTTCTGAGAATTTGTCTACTATTAAAAGAGTATGTTTAACAGTCTAACCAAATTCAAATACCCTGCAGTTTTCCGTTCGAAAGTTATGGGAGAAATATTAATTTATCAAAAATAGTCCAATTTGTTTAAGAGGTACCAGAAGGTATAGATAAATGTAGCCCGTATGCATTTTTAAGACAAAATTATTCGATCCAATAGGGTGTTATAGTGTGATAAATTGTCCAGGCCCATCCTACCAATTATATGGGAGGTACCGGAAGCCTTGGCACTTTTGGATCCAAATTTTGAGGTAATCTTGATTTTGGTTTAGTACCAAAAGTCATAAATTTTCATTTTGATGCAACAAATCCTTCTATTTATGTTCCATCGATGTATGGGGACAAAGCTCTGTGCGCCACATCCGCCCACTGATCGATCCAAAAATAAAATGTTGTCTGCATATTCATATTCGTGTTGCCGAGTACTATCAGGATATAAAATTTTATCTCTAGGATTTTTAATTATTGTGCCGGGTACTATCTGTGTATCAAATGGTATCCCTCTAATCATAAAATACAATTTTGACACGCCCATTGATCGTAAATTAAATTGTTCCCTGCATATTCGTATTTGTGTGGGCGAGTACTTAAAAAAACTTAATTTCTCTTTACACCCCATGAATAAGGTATGGGATGCTTCTCGCGTTGTTGTGAGTTAACATGCTTTCTATTTTAGATTCACGACAAACGGCACCCACCTGTTTATCGACGAACGCGAACGTCACTGTTTGAAGGGCTTTTAATAGACTTGCCGATTATTTTGACACTTATACTGCGAAGTTGATGTCGACACCATCGAGGGGCCGGCAATGAAAGAAACCAATAAGGAAGTTTCAGTCGGGCAAACCGACTTACATATGTATACCCTCAGTAAAACATCAAATTTTCTATTATATTGATAATATATCTCGATTTCTAAAGAGGGCGGAGTGGTATATTTGTATGGGAGGTACCAAAAGGGGCACGGCTGAACTTCCAGTTTTTTTTCTACATAACTTTTTCCTGTTATAGCTTAACAAAATACAGAATTTGGGCACGATCGTGTCGAGTGAATTGATATTACTTCATCCTCAAAGTGAGCGGAGGGGTGCATTTATGTGGGAGGTACCCGAAGGGGCGTGTCTCCACTTCCAAAATTTTCCGCGAAACTTTATCCTGTTATGGCTTAACAAAATACAGAATTTGGGCACGATCGTGTCGAGTGTATTGATTCTATTACTCCATTCTCAAAGTAGGCGCAGAGGTCCATTAATATTGGAGTTACCAGAAGGGGCGTGTAAAGACTTCCAAATTTTTCTCCAATACTCTATCCTGCTGTAGCTTTACTAAATAAAGAATTTGGTACGATCGCATGGGATTTAATGATATTATTACTCGATTTCTGAAGTGGGCGGAATGATGACTTTGAATGGGAGGTACCAGAAGGGACGGGGTAAGTAGTTTTGTGGAAATATTAACTAGTGCAAAATTTCAAAACATTTAGTTGCGTCGAATTTTGGTTCAATGAAACCTAGTTTCTAAAGTGACTCCTTTTGTGTGTTACACTTTTTGGTTGTATCAAATGATATATACCCTCCTACCCGTAGGTTGAGGACTAAAATGCAGTTTTGACACGCCCCCCTCCGCCCACTGACAGAAACTTTTAAATGTGTCTACATATTCATCATTAAATTGTTTCTCTTTAGGACTACAATATAGTTTGGCCACGCCCCACCCTCCCACTGATCCAAAATTCAAATATCGTCTACATTATCACATTTGTGTGGCCGAGTACTATCTGGGTATTAAATTGTATCACTCTAGGGCTAGAATACAGTTTGGTCACGCCCACTCCGCCCAATGATCAAAAATTAAAATTTCGTCTGCATATTTATATTTGTGTGAACTATTACTACCTGTGTATCAAGTGTTATCTCTTTAGGGATAAAATAAAAACAGTATTGCCACGCCCTCTGATCGAAAATAAAAATTTCGTCTGCAAATTTGTAATTGTAGTACACAGGTATTAAAGTTATCTCTCTAGGACTGAAATACAGTTTTGACACGCCTTTTTTTATCTCTCTTACTGAAAAAAAATGTTTTGACACGCCCTTTCGCCTACTTATGGAAAACTATAATATCGTCTGCATATTCATATTTGTATGCCCGAGTACTGTCTGTGTATTAAATCTTATCTCTGTAGATCAAAAAAAGTTTTGCCACACCCAAACCGCCCACTATCCGACTGATATAAATTTCGTCTGCATATTTACGCCCAACTTCAAAATGTTGTCACTTTTTTTTAATTAAAAACTCCTTGTTGGGTTTTTGGTGTAATAATAATAAAATTTTTAAATTGTATTTCTTTAGATTTCTTGATAAATTCTTTTTGGTTTTTCACAAAATTTTACAGTGTTCTCACGAACTTTGGACTAGAGTTCCAAAGCTAAATCTATACTTGACAAAAAGTATAATATTTTGTTTTATAAGTATATTAATAACTTCTACAACAAAATTACATATAAACAAAAAACAATAACTATTTAAAAACTAAAATAGTAGATATTAAAATAATATACTTAGATATAAGTAGAAAATAAATTGTGCACTTTCTTTTAAATAAAATAATGAAATTTAAAAGCCAAAAAAAAAAACAAAGTTGTGCTCCGGTCCCCATATAAACTTCTACAAACTGAAAAAAACGTGGGGATCTATATTGGCATGTCAGCCTTTTTTCACTTAGCTTTGCGCTTTTTCAAATTGCAGTAACAATTTTTTTTTTTTTTGTTGCAACCTTTTGTTAAGACTCTTAACTATAACTTCTAATCCCTCGGCATGACTCTTTCACGGCATTCTCTTAACCTAAAACATATGAGAGTGAGCTTAATGACGATAAAATCCATTGCCATCGTTGCCCATAAATTCAGTCCATCTTTGTGTTTGGATATCATCCAATTCGGAACATACCTCACCCGGCTGCAGCGAGTGACAGGTGCATGTGATACCGAGACGCGTTATAACCAATTGCGATTCATATTTGGGTAATTCGGGATTGATATTAACGAGACGATCATTAAGGCATTGTTTGAGAAATTGTCGGCGCAAAGCACGTTGATTATCCATGGTATAACCTGAATGGGAAAGAGAAAGGGTATTATATTATAGAGTAAAGATAAGGAGAAAAATAAGGAGTTAATAAAGTTTTCTTGAGAATTTAATATATAGGAAGCTTTTTTAAAAAAGTGCTTGGAGAGCCGGAAATGTTAATTTTCTCCAGAGCTCCCTTAATCTTACTCTCTCTCTCTCTCTCTCTCTCTCTCTCTCTCTCTCTCTCTCTCTCTCTCTCTCTCTCTTTGCAATCACTACGCTGATCGTATGATCGGAATCAAAGATGAGAGTCATATTACCCATAGCAGTTTCAAGCTTTTCACATTACCAGTTCTTCCCCAGCTCTCAAATTTCCATTGTTAAAGATATTTATCTGCTCCTGCTTGCTAATATAATCAAATCGTTTTCCCATCGTAATACTCACTTTTATAGGCGCTTATCTTCTCTTCGACACAATTCAAATCCTGTGGCAAAAATAACGGTGGATATGCCTCCGATTCCCGAATATTTAGAACAAACGCAAAATCTATAGAAGATCGGGTGTTATTCAGCGACTGCATTAGAACGCCAGTCGATGAAATCGAACCCAGAAACCAATCATCATTGTCTGAGCTTTCCTTAACCGTAGAAGATTCGGTGGCCGAGTTATCTCTTCTCTTACGTCGTTTCTCCACACTAATATCCTCAAATAATTGTGGTGGTTGCTGCAGCTCTTGCTGCTGCTGCTGAGTTTCTGGTTCAATTTGATTGGTTTTAATGTCATAGCTTTGTTGTTGTTTCTTCAGAGCATCCCTCTCCTCTTTCTCTCTCTCCAAATCCCACAAACTTAAAGGTTCATCCTTATCGAGATTATTTTGAGGAACTCCACCGGTTGGAAGACTAGACGTTACGTTCGAGTCATCATCAAAGGTAGGAACATCGCTGCGTATATCCCGATTACCAGGATATTTTGTGCGCATACGTATGGGATGTTCGTTCGGTGGTACAAGTTGTGGGACTTCGGGGTCCTGGTAGGCATTTTCATAGTCTTCCGGTACTCGTTGGGGATCGAGGTCGTAATCCTTTTGCTGGAAATGTGAGGATTAGAAATTAGTAATGAAATTTTCCAAAAATTTTAACAGTTTCTAATGTTACTTACAAATTCCCTTAAAGGTGAATTCGCTGCGTAGCCCCCATAGTAAGGAGCATTTAATTGTTTTAACGCCTCATAGGTGTCTACGGGCGCTTCATTTTTATCCAAAGCTTCTTGTATCAATTCTGGTGGCAATAGACGATTTCGTGCCGTCTCCTGACGAAAAGAGTTTTTAGACTTTTCTAGGTTCTCTAACTTTTCCGCTGCCACAACTTTCTCTAATAGCTCTTTGTTGGCCAATAATTTCTTAAGTAATTTCGGATGTTTGAGAGGACTTTTGGGAGTCTTTCGCTGAGCGGTCGCGATATTCACGTGCTGCGTACGATTAAGATGTACCTCGAGATCATCTGAGGGTTAAAGAAAAAATACAATTTAAAAAATAAATAATTTATCATCAAGCCAATATGAATACCTGTGCTAAACAGCACTGCTCCTGGTGGTTCTATATGACGTGCTATGGCATACAGCTTGACCACACTTGAGGTATTGTACCTCAGACGACAAGTATCAGCTCGTGCTTGTAAAATAATGTCACTATCTGCAAAGGCAATACAGGTTATATACAATTCGTACATTTCCTTTTCCATTCCTTACCCGGCACAAACTCATAGGCATCTTTGGCATCCGCCCTATCCCGACACTGCATTTGCCAGTGCAAAAAGAAATCACCACCAAAGGTTTGTGATATTGACACTCCGCCCAACAAACTGTTCGATCCACCCGAATCAGTCATCATGGCATTGAGTAAAGGTTTTCCCGTCTTACCGTCCAATATAGTAGTTTGTGAGTAATAATACACCGGAAAACCGGGACCAGTATTATATTTCACCATAAAATCTGGCACATCATCGCGATTAAAGTGTCCGGGCACAATGGCACTAACACTTTCACTCGAGGGGAAGGTAAAATTCCACAACATCGAAAAATTGCGTCCATCAAAAGCCATAACTGTCGAATTAAACGAGGACACCACAATGTCGGCTACATTGTCGCCAGTAATATCGGTAAGTATTGAGGGCACCATCAATCCCGAATGTTTGTGTTGATACAAGGGAGTGAATTCTTTTTCGCTAGTGAATTTCATAAGCGACAGCAAGCGAATAGTGTAAACTCCACCAGGCGTCGACTGTCCTCCGGTGATAATGAGCAGCAATTCAGTACCATCTGCTTTGGTTATTATTTGAACAGGTACAAATACTTCCTCCTTAAATGGTGTCGGTATAGTACGTATTACTTTGCCCGTTTTGCCCGAGATGACTTTAATGTGACCTGCTTTGGATTCTTCACGTTCTTCGAGGTGGACAGCTAAAATTTCTGGTGTTTCATCGCCATCTAAATCACGTACGATATTTATGGTATACAGATCCATGACAATGGGTGAATTAGTTTCGACCTCTACCTCTCGGAATTCCCATATATTACTGCCGTCGCGGCCGTTAATAGCGAAAATCATCTGAAAATAGGGGAGACATTTGTAAAGGATGTTACGGAAATATTAACAAAAATATTAATATATAAATGAAGAATATTAAATTTAATGAAATTATAAAATTTCAAATGATCATTATAAAAATTATCGTATTATCAAAATAATGAAAATTATGAAAATTATCGATATTATTAAAATGATCAAATTGATGACAGTTATAAAAATAATCACAATGAAAATAATTCTCAAAATTAAAAAAAAAAATTATCAATATTGTCTATTTTATCAAAATTGTTAAAAGTATCAAAAATAAATTATCGAAATTATCAAAATTATGAAATTGATCAAAATTTTAAATATTAAACTATCAAATTTGTTGACGTTATCAAAACTGCCAAAATAGTTCAAATTACCAATTATAAAAATTATCGATATTATCAAAATAATGAATCTTATGAAAATCATCGGTAATATTAAAATGATCAAAATTAACATAATTTTTAAAATTCAAAAAAAATATCAATATTATCTATTTTATCAAAATTTTTAAAACTATAAAAAATACCACAATTATCACAAATATCGAAATTGTTAAAACTATCAAAATTATCAAAAAGAAAAAAGTAATCAATATTATCAAAATGATTAAAAATTTAACAATTATCGAAACTATAAATAGTATTATCATAAATATTATCACAATTATCAAAATTGTCATTATTATTAAAATGATGGAATTGATCAAAATTATCGACTTTAACATTACCAATTATAACAATTATTATAATATGAAAATATTTTATCTAAATTGTTAAAACTATCAAAAATATCGAAGTTATCACAATTATCAAAATTGTCAAATTATCAATATTATCAAAATTATTAATATTATGAAATTGATCAAAATTATCAATATTAAACCATCAAAATTATCGACGTTATCAAAACAATCAAAATTATTAAAATTACCAATTATAAAAATTTTAGATATTATCAAAAGAATGAAACTTATGAATATTATAGATATTATTAAAATTAATATTAATAAAATTAATATTATTATCATTAATATTATCACAATTGTCAAAATTATCGAAATTATCAATATTATCAAAATTATTAATATTATAAAATTGATCAAAATTATCAATATTAAACCATCAAAATTATCGACGTTATCAAAACAATCAAAATTATTAAAATTACCAATTATAAAAATTTTAGATATTATCAAAAGAATGAAACTTATGAATATAATCGATATTATGATCACAATTATGAAAATTATCAAAACGAACATAATTCTCAAAATTAAAAGAAATGATCAATATTATTTATTATATCAAAATTTTTAAAACGATCAAAATTGTCGATATTATCCCAATTATCAATGTTATCAAAATTATCGCAATTATCAAAACTATCAGACTTATCGATATAAACAAATTTAAAAAGTTATCAGTATTATCAAATCTACCAAATTTAACAATTATCGAAATTCGAAATTATCAATATAATTCAAATTATGAAATTGATCAAAATTAAAAATAATATTATCTAATTTATCAAAATTATCCCAATTACCAAAACTATCAATATTATCATAAATAACAAGTTATCAAATCATCGAAATTATCAAAATGTTAAAAGTAATCAAATTTATAAAAATGATCAAAATTATAACAATTATCGAAACTATCGTTATTATTATAATTATCAATATTATAACAATTATTGAAATTATAAAAATTATGAAAATTATCGAAATTATCAAATGAGCAATATTATCGAAATAATCAAAATTATAACAATAATCGAAACTATCAATTTCATATTAATTATCCATGTTATCACAATTATAAAAATTATCAAATGTATCAGCATTATTTAAATCTGCAAAATTATCGATAAAATAAATATAAATAATCAAAAACATTAAAGTTTTAAAAATAAAACAAAATTGTCAAAATATGTGACAAATAAATTATAAAAATCCGCAAAATTGTTCAAATATTGAAAATTATCGTTATTATTAAAATTATTTAATAATTAAAATTATCTAAGGTATCAATATAATTGAAACATTAAAATTATAAAAAATTTTCATTATAAGAGTTAAAGACACAGGGTCGATATGTTCTGAGCAACTGTTGGGTTACAAAAATGTTGGGGGTCGTTCATTTATTTGACTCCTATAGGGGCACCTTTGGGGGAGTTACAGCAGTAGAGGCAAAAATTACAAAAATATGATGTTTGTATGGGAGCTCCCTCAAAATTTGTCTCATGCTTTTTTTTACCAACCACACAAAATAATGTGGTGATTCGCATCGAATTCGAAAGATCTTTTACTATACCAATAAAAGTGGGAGTTTGTGTGGGAGGTGGGAGTCGTTTAGTTCACTCTTAATCGTCTTAGAACTTAACCTCCGCTTAGAGAAGCTTGCATACCAAATCTCTGCTCATAGCTCTTAACCACTGCTGTAATAGCGGGAACAAACAGACGAATACCCCCAAAAAGGGGGAGTTTGTATTGAGGGTGGAAGTAGTTTTCGACCGATCTTGCTCATCTTAGAACTTAACCGCCGCTTGAGGGATAGAAACCTGCATAGCTAATTTAAGCTCTATAGCTCATAAACTACGTGTGTAATAGCGAGGACAAACAGGCGGGCACCCCAAAAACGGGGGAGTTTATATAGGAGGTGAGAGAAGTTTTTACCGATCTTGCTCATCTTAGATCTTAACCCTCGCTGGGGGGATAGTAGCTTACATAACAAATTTCAGATCGATGGCTCTTATACTACGTCTGTAATAACCGGGACAGATAGGCGGGTACCACCAAAAAGGGGCAGTTTGTATAGGAGGTGAGAGTAGTTTTTGTCCGATCTTGGTCATCTTAGAACATAACCTCTGCCTTAGGTATAGCAGCTTGCACACCAAATTGCAGCTCGATAGGTCCTAAACAAATGGTCACCCCCAAAAAGGGGAGTTTGTATGGGAGGTAGGAGTATTTTTGTCCGCTCTTAGTTATCATAGATGACTTAGCTTGCACACCAAATTTCAGCTCAAAAGCTCTTAAACTACGCCTGTAATTGCGGGACAGACAGACGGACAACCCCAAAAAGGGGGAGTTTGTATGGAAGGTGGGAGTAGTTTTCTTCGTTCTTACTCATCTTAGAACTTTATCCCCGATTTAGTGATAGAAGTTTATATATCAAATTTCAGCTCGATAGCTCTTTAACTAAGGCTGTAATAGCGAGGACAGATAGACGAACACCCCCAAAAGGGGCAGTTTGTATGGGAGGTGGCAGTAGTTTTTGTCCGAACTAGATCATGTTAGAACTTAATCTCCGATTAGATAATAGAATCTTGCATATATAATTTCAGGTTCATAGCTACGGCTGTAATAGCGGGGGCAGACAGACGGACACCCCAAAAAGATTTATATGGGAGGTGGGAGTGGTTTTTGTCCGAAATTGCTCATCTTAGAACATAACCTCTGCTTAAAGTATAGAAGCATGCATACCAAATTTCAGCTCGATGGCTTCTAAACTAAGTCTGTTACAGCGGGGACAGATGGACGGACAGCCCGTCTCTTATTCTAAACAAAGTTCGAAAATGCGAAAATATTTCGCCGAGAAGAAATTTTTTATGACGAAGGTAAATTAAGGGGAGAAAATGATGACAAATTTTGCAAATAATTTCGCCAACAAACTTAGGGAACTTAGGGATAGATATTCTTCCTAAAGCTTAGCTCGCAATTCGCTGAAATTTCCAATATATAAGTCATGAGGTAGGGATCAACATACCGAATTCGTTGCTTAACCCTGTAAATTGTTGTTATTTAAATTTGTTATTTTCATTATACCACTAGCTGACCCGGCAAACGTTGTTCTGCCATACAACTTCGTACCCTGCGAACTTTGTCTCGCTCCAAAGTTAACGCCTTCATATAAGCTCCAGGGTAATATTAATACAGATAGTTAAAATTTTAATGTAATTTATTTGAATTTATTCGAATTTAGTGAAGAGCGATCTGATAAACAATGTATTTCGATTTGTTTTCCGGCGCAAAAACAAACATTGAAGACGGTTTGCCGACACGCGAACTGGAAACGGACAGCTGACCGTGCGAAAATCAGGGGAATTCGAGATTGATCCCACAAACTTCCAACAATTGGCTTTGCGATTTATTGATTGTCATCACAAAAGCCAATCGAATGGTTTATTTAATTCGCTTGAATTCGAAAGGAAGATTTCATTTTTCTATTTTTCCATTCGAAAAGTCATTTTTGAATAATTATCCGAAATTTTCCATATTAGCATCGTCCAAAATTATCAAATCAAACATTAAAATAAAAAATTTCGTCGAAAAAAAAATTCAATTTTTATTTAATTTTTCCGTAAGTTTCCAACAAACATTTTTCCATTCGAAAAGCCACTACAGAACAATGACTTACAAAATTTTATACGAAAATTCAATTTGCGATTTTCATCAAATCAAGTAATATAATTCAAAATTTCGGTGAAAAAATCCAAGTTTTTCGAGCTTTACCGGAATTTTCCGAGTTTTTTACCAACAATTTTTCTATTTTTCCATTCGAAAAGTCGTTTCGAAATAATTATCCAAATTGCAAAATTTCGTCGAAAAAAAATTTAAATTTTTTTTAATTTTTCCGTAATTTTTTGAATTTTTCAACAAAAATTTTCTATTTTTCGATTCGAAAATCCATTCCGTAAGAATTTTGTACAAAAAGACAGTTTTCGAGTTTCCCTATTTTCCTACTTTTCCGAAGGATTTTTCCCAAATATTCTTTCCCATATACATTCTCCTGGCAATTACGAACAACTGAAAAAAATATAGAGCAAAATCGGCCCAGCCGTATTCAATTGATGAATAACTATATGAATTACTATTACACCATTTTTATATATATAGAAATTATTTATCCCGTTAAATTTTCCGGAGTATTTCGCTAATAATTTTCTATTTTTTCATTCGAAAAGCAATTTCGTAACAATTGCAAACAATTTTCCCGGCGTTTCCTAGGGATTTTCCCAAAATTTTTTGGCATAAAAAATTCCTGCCAATTATGAAAAATTGAAAAAAAATTGAGCAAACTGGGGCAACGTTCTTTCTTGATAAATTACTATACATTTTTTACACTATATTTAACAATAATCCGACATTTTTCAGCAACACAACAAATTTTTCACCTTTACGTCGTCTGAAATCATCAAATCAAGCGATACAATGGAAGATTTCGTCGAAGGCATCCAAATCTTTCGATTTTTTTCTGGAATTTTCCGAGTTTTCCACCAAGAATTTTTCTATTTTTCAATTTCAAAAGTCATAATTGTTCGAAATTGTTCACATATACATCACCAAAAATTACAAAAACATACGTAAGATGCAAAATTTTGTAAAAAAAAAAAAGAACTTTTTTTTGGTATTTTCCAACTAAAACTTTCTATTTTTCTATTCGAAAACCGACAAAAATTGAATATGCGATTTACCTCAAATCAGGCGATGAAATGCAAAATTTTGCCGAAAAATGCAAATTTATCGATTTTTTTGGAATTTTCCGAGTTTTCCACCGAGAATTTATTTATTTTTCCATTCGGAAAGTTATTTCGGAATAATTATCCGAAATTTTTCGCAAGTTTCTTCGTTCAAAACTATCAAATCGTACAACAAAAAGCTAAATTTCGTCGAAAAATAGTATTAAAATTTATCGAATTTTCCAACAAAATTTTTTTATTTTTCCATTCGAAAAATTATTTGTAACAATTGCACACAAAAATCCATACAAAAAAGCAAATTTTCGGTTTTTCCAATTTTCCGGCTTTTCCGGAGTGTTTTCCAAAATTTTCTTTCGTAAAAACCTACTCTTGGCAATTACGAATAACTGAAAAAAATTGAGCCAAATCGGTCCAACCGTTCTCGAGTTTTGCGCTTAGCAACACATTTAGCGACTTATTTTTATATTATAGATTAGATACTATTAGTACTTTTATTGTACCACAAAGTACATTTATTGTACAATAAAGTACTTTAATTGCAACGAAAAGTACTTTTGATCTATCACAAAGTACTTTTATTTTACCAAACAGTATTTTTACTGTACGAAAAGTACAGTTTATTGTGACAAAAATCACTTTTATTGTACCATAAGGTACTTTTATTGTAAAAGAAACTACTTTTATTGTGACAAAAGAGTACTTTTATTTAACCAATCATTACTTTTACAGTGCCAAAAAGTACTTGTGTTGTACCTAAAGTACTTTAATTGTGCCAAATGTTAAGTCTAAACAAAACAGCTGACTTCAAATACTTGAAATTTCACTCCATTGTTATTTCCTTCCCCGACTATTAAAATATGAAGGATTTTATTCCCGGGAAATATAAATTGATAACAAAATCATTTCCCTGGCAATATTTAGAAATAGGCTGATCATTTGCTGACTAAGGTGAAATCGCAATCCCAACTAGGTAACATTTTTATTTTTGACTTTGCATTAATTCCTTATATTCATATCAGAATCATCATATATATCGCGATAGTAAATATTATTTCCCAACATCAACAACATTATTAAACAATTAATTCACTTTATCACCTCTTGATAGCGGCATATTTCTGACGCCTCAATAACAATCATTATCCTATACTCACTCACCCCCAATCTGCCAGCTGCTACACAATCCGTAAAACCATCACGATTTATATCTGTCGTACAGAGTAATGAAAACACATTTGCCACACTCCAAGTCTGCCATAAAAGATCACCCGTCACTCCGTTAACCGCTATGACACCACCCTCACAGGGCACTTCGTCACCCTGCAGCGGACTCTTACACTTGGGCAACGGATAGCCCTCGTATTGAATGTTATCATCGACTCCGAAACCAAATACGATATCCGTAACACCATCGCCGTTAAGATCAGCCTTACGCACCGGACTCTCGCTATTCATGCGTGGAAAGGTGCGAGACCATAGTTTCTGGACACTAATTTGGGTACAAGGCACAAATTCACTGCCCATACTATCGCCATACGAGCGCTGGCCATCGTTTAGGCCCAGGGGTATCATGGGCTCAGCAACGTTGGGGTGGTGTAGCCAAACTTTGAGTCTTTGCATGGACACTGGCAACATTGTCATAATCAAGGCGAGCAGACTGAGTACAGCTATGACTATGGTTAAGGCAGCGAGACCATAACAAAAAGGTTCACAGCAACGCCAACAGCAGCGGCGATGTTTCTTCATGATGGGAGTGGACAAATGCGACTTGCCATTCTTTCGCCGAGGAGCCATTAAGGGTCGCTTCAGACCCTTTTCCTCATTGAGCTGGAGAAATAAATTCGGTAGCAAACATGATTAGTTAACAGTTCGTCTGCAGTTAGTTAACTGAAGAAATACCTTTGATGTCTTGGAATCCTTGATGAATACCTCATCGTCCACATCATCGCTGATGTCTTCATCTATGGAGTCGCGTATTGCGATACGATTTGAGGGCACATATGGTCTCATATTTATCATAGCCGGAAAAAATATGTTTGATAAATAATGCTAACACACACACACACCACCACAAGACGGGGCTAGTAGGTATTCACTGCGTTCTAATTCCTCAACTTTGGCACTTGCTGTAGATTGTTGTTCACATAGGCTACGCCTCAATGTATACTACATTTATAATGAGTTTAAGTCAAACGCTTTGTGGTATACTTTAAAATTCTGAAATTTAATTATGTTTTTTTTTTGTGGAAAATTTCTGTTATTCCGTGATTGTACTCAAGCAACAAGATGAAAGTTTCTGTGTTCTGTTTTCCTGCCAACCAAAAAAAATCGATACCTTTTTCGTATTTTTATCTAAACTGTCATTTTGACAAATGGTGGTGGTTCTTCATTATGATGATATTGTTGTTGCTCTCTCTGGCGCATGCGTCTACGTACAAGAATCTTTGTTTGTTTCGTATTCTAAACACGTGTTGCTTTCCCGTGGTTTGTTTATCAACAATCCCCCAACCGATATGTCTTAGGAAATCATATGATTTCGTGGTATAAGGGAAATGGAGGAGTGCATTAGGGGGTGGTGACCCAAGATGTTATTGTATCTGTTGAATATCATTTGTATTGTTTAGGGAAGTTATGTGTATGTATGTATGTATGTGATTGTCAGTTTGCTGTTGTCCTTAGTATGTATATTGCTCGTTGAGACGTCATCATACTTCACTTCCCAGTCATTTTTGGCACCCGGAAAATCAATGAATTTTCAGTTCAATGAACATTTTTATGAATGAACATGTGGGGTGAAAGACCAAGGGGTAGGAAAGGCTTGGGGTAGATAAGTTATTCATATGATATGCATATATGTATAAAGTTTTCAGAATTATATTTATTGTGCTTATAAATAGATATTAATTTTAAATAATGATAACTCCCATTGAGTGTACAAAATCTTGTACAAAATTTTTCTTATGATAAAAATTAACACGTTTGTGATTATAGACCAATATTAAAAAAGAATGTAAAGATTTGAAAGGATTATAAGGTTTATAAAAATGATAAGGACTCTAAAGGATTATAAAGATTTTTTGTACAAAAAACTATCTTTATTGTACAAAAAGTAATTTTATTGCACTGAACAACAAAAGTACTTTCGTTGTACCAGCAACCAAAAGTAATTGGTTCAACAAATGTACTTTTATTGTATCAAAAGAAAATTTATTGTACCCAGAAAGTACTTTTGTTGTACCAACATGTATTTTAATTGCTCTAAAAAGTACTTTAAATAAACCAAATAGTACCAAAAAGTATTTTTATTTCACCCAAAATGTACTTTGATTGTACCAAAAGTAATTGATTCAACAAAAGTACTTTTTGTTAGTGTTAGTCGATTATAGTGATTAGTTATCAATTTGTTGTTAGTGTATCAAATGATACATCAAATTGGCTAAACGATCAGAAATGTGTTTTATTGTTTATATTAATGATCAATTCAGAGAGAAAAGTACATTTGTTTCTTTAAAAAGTACTATTTTTGTGCCAAAGTTCAACAGTGGTTCAACAAATGTATTGTACCAAAAGAAAATTTATTATACCCAGAAAGTACTTTTGTTGTACCAATATGTATTTTAATTGCACTAAAAAGTACTTTTAATAAAACAAACAGTACACATATTGTACCAAAAAGTAAATTTATTGTAGCCCAAAATGTAATTTGATTGTACCAATAAGTACCTTTACGGTCCATAAAATCCACCAAAAAATACTTTCATTGTACTAAAAAATATTTTTATTGTACCATAAGGTACTATAATTGTAACAAAAGATTGCTTCTAATGGAACAAAAAGTACTTTAATTTAATCTTTCTGCACTTTGGTTTTCCTTAAACAAAAGATTATTTTTTTTGTACTAAAAGTTATTTTTAATACTAATTTTTGAATCACCAAACAATTATTCTTGTTGTATCAAAAAACATTTTTGTTTTACCCAAAATAGCTTTATTGTACTAAAAAGTACTTTTTTTATTCCAATAAGTTCATTTATTGGACCCAAAATGTACTTATGTTGTACCAAATATAATTTTTGTTTCACCAAAAATATTTTTTTAGTACCAAAAGTTCATATATTGTATAAAAAATCACTTTTATTGTTTCACATAGCAATTTTCGTACAAAAGTACTTTTTGAGTACTAAGAAGCACTTTCATTGTCACAGAGGTACTTTTCTGTTCTACAAATTACTTTGCACCAGAGTACTTTTATAGTACTAGGAAGTACTTTTATTGTCCACATAGATACTTTTTGCTGTTACAAAGTACTGTTTTGGTTCCAGAATACTGTTTAGTACTAAAATGAACTGTTGTTGTCCCAAAGTGCTATGATAATACTTAAAATACTTTTCATGTAAAAAATTATCTTTTTGTACCACAGTTCTTTTATAGTACTTAAATATACTTTTATTTTTCCAAAAGTACTTTTTAGTTTCAAAAAGTGTTTTTTTTAATACCAAATAACTTTTATACCACCAAAAAGTACTTTAAATGTTCCAAAAGTACTTTTCTGTACCACAAAGCACTTTTTTGTACCAGAGTACCTTTGTTGTACCAAAATGTACACTGTTGGAGCACAAAAAAAGTTTGTTACCGAGTACTCTTATAGTTATAAAAGGTACATTTATTGTTCCAGAGTACTTTTATATTACTAAAAATTAATTTATTGAAAAAGTACTTTATTGTTCCACAAAGTACTTTTATTATACCAGAGTACTTTAATAGTAGTAAAAAGTACTTTAATTTTCATAATTTTCGTTTCCACAAAGTACTTTTTTGTACCAGAGTACTTTAATAGTACTAAAACTTATTATCCATATAAAAGAGTTTTTATAATACTGAAAAGTACTTTTATTATGCCAAAAGTAGTTTTCTGTTTCACAAAGTGAATTTTTTTGTAGTAAATTACTTTTATAGTACTGAGAAGTACTTTTCTGTTTCACAAACTATTTTTTATACCTGGGTACTTTTATTGAACCAAAAAGTAATGTTATTGCATCTAATAGTACATTGTTGTTTCATAAAGTACTTTTTGTAACAGAGTTCTTTTATAGTACAAAAAGTACTTTTATTGTATCAATAGTACTTTTCTGTTGCGCAAAGTGCTTTTTTCTGTACCAGTGTACTTTTTTTTGTACTAAAAACACTTTTATTATCCCAAAAGTACTCTTTATTGTTCCACAAAGTACTTTTTTGTGCCAGAGTACTTTTATAGTAATAAAATGTACTTTTATTGTCATAAAAGTAATTTTGGTTTCCACAAAGTACTTTTTTTGTACCTTTATAGTACTAAATAGTACTTTTATTATATATAAAAATAGAGTTTTTTTTGTACCGAAAACTTCTTATATTATCCCAAAAGTATTTTTCTGTTCCACAAAGTCCTTTTTTAGTAGAATGATTACTTTTATAGTACTAAAAAGTACTATTCTGTTTTACAAAGTACTTGTTTGTACCAGGGTACTTTTATTGTACCAAAAAGTAATTTCATTGCATCAAAAAGTACATTGTTGTTCCAAAAAATACTTTTTGTATCAGAGTTCTTTTAATTTTATATGTAATTTTATTATATCAAGTACTTCTCTGTTTCATAAAGTACTTTTTTGTACCAGAGTACTTTTATTGTTCTAAAAAGTACTTTGTTGTTACAAAAAATATTTTGTTCCAGAGCACTTTTATAGTGCTAAAAGATACTTATGTTTTATTCCAGAGTATTTTTATAGTACTGAAAGGTACTTTTATTGTACCAAAAAATACTTTCATTGCCACATGATACTTTTCTGTCCCACAAACTACGTTTTTGTGCCAGAGTACTTTCATAGTACTAAAAACTGCTTTTAACCCAAAAATACTTTTTTGTTTTACAAAGTACTTTTTTACTCAAAGTAATCTTTGCACCAGAGTACTTTTATAGTACTAAAATGTTTTTTTATTTTTCCAGAGTAGTTATATAGTACTAAAAATACTTTTATTGTACTAAAAAGTATTTTCATTGTCACAAAAATACTTTTCTTTCCACAAAGTACTTTTTTGTACAGAGTATTTTTGTTGTACCAAAAAGTACTTTTTTTTATCACAAAAAATGTGTGTTCTAGAGTAATTTTTTAGTACTTAAAATACTTTTATTCTTCCAACATGTACTTTTATAGTACTTAAAAGTACTTTCATTGGCACATAAGTACTTTCAAGTTCCACAAAGTACTTTTTTTGTACCAGTTCTTTTATAGTTTTTTATTCCAAAGTACTTTTTTAGGACTTAAATGTACTTATAGTACTAAAAATACATCTATTGTAAAAAAATACTTTACGAATCAGAATATACCCATTAATATATGAAATAGGGACAGGGGCATAGTGGTTTTTAGTCAAACTTTTCTATTAACTATATAATATTGATTATCTTGACGTTTGATCGATTTATATCTCTTTAAACTTTGGGCTATCGCTTTACAGCTGCATAAGACGTATTCTGTCTCATCAATAGTTTGTTCTCTTTGTATACGCTGCCGCGTTATCTCTTATACTACCACATTACTAACGTATTTGTTATCTCTCCGAAAACAATAGCAACGAAGTTGTCAAACATCATACCACACATAAGAACGTGTGTCAACTTGTTTGTCTAGTGATGAATGTTTATCACGCAGCTTATTTATTTGGGTCAATTCTAAAATTTCTAAAAATGTACCTCTGCTCATAATGGATAATTAAAAAATGACGTCACTACTTGCTATGTTCGTTGCGAGACGTCAGCACAGAGGCGCCGTGGCTTAGTTGGTTAAAGCGCCTGTCTAGTAAACAGGAGATCGTGAGTTCGAATCTCGCCGGGGCCTACGCTACATGGTTAGAGGAGAAAAAGCCAAGTAGCGCGATGCTTTTTTTTTTTAAATTTGTACATATGTTAAGATTTTGTAATCGTTGGTAATTTGTTGGTTTGTCGGACGCAAAAAAAGGATTAAAATATATCATCAGTTATACAATACATACCTGTTAAAATCGTTTGCATGTCATCTAATAATGAATAGGTATCAATGACCTATGACTATAGTATACCCTTTACAGAATAGAAATAAAACTCTTTAATATGAATTTTGTTTTGTTACTTAAATCTATATTTATTTATAATTTTCACATACACAGATTTTGTTAGTTGTACTTATTTAATCCTATTTATTTGCATTTCAAATTCAAATTTTTAATATTTATTAAGATTGTTTACTTTTTGTAGAACAATATTATCTTTTACACCATAACCGTTTTTTTTATCTCTGGAACCTTTAAGATTTTTCATATACTTTTAACAACTCTTTTAAGGTTTAAAATTGTAGATCTAATAGCAATGACAAAAACAAGTTAATGAATTGATATTATGATTGAAAAAGTTTAGTAGTGTCAAAGCTTTTCTTTAACATTAAAATTAAAATGTCTTCTGTTAATGAATTTGTTTCGTATCTTATTAACTACAGCTGGTACATTTAAAAACTGTTTGCAGTCCTAAAGACTGCTTCTCTAAAATTCATGTTAAATTTAGATCAAACATGTTACAAGCTCTTTAATGTTTTTTTGTTTTTTGATTTATAGTATTTGTTTTTATTTAACAGCCCAGAAAATATTTTCTATAAAATTATTTGTTATTTACAGTATTTGTTGTTTATTTTAGAAATATAAGTATTAATAATAATACGAGCTAACAATTCGTACATTCTATGTTAAAATTAATATTTGCTAATTGATTGCTTAACAGTTTAACATACATTATACGTTTTAACCTAATAAAATTAAAATATTTTTATGGAAAATGCAATATTAGCTTTCTAAAAATGTATTACATCTTGATGCCTTTGATACTGTTGAGTTCGAATAAAGGCTGATCGCTCCTAAAGTGCTGAAACCGCTTTTATACATATTGGTCAAAGTTTAGAATTCAATTCTATTAAATTCTTTAAAAAGTAATCTTAAAAGATGTCCTAAGAAAAAGTCAGGCCATAGTTTGAAAAATAATAAATAAATAAAATTCACAGCAAAGATAAAGACTTTACCAACCTGGTTGTTTTTTGTGTCTTTATATTTTAAAATTGAGTAGTTATTTTTTAATTTTGTTAAGAAAAAATATTTGTGCATTAATTTTTCTATCCTATTACAATTAACATTTAAAACGTATCATGGATGTTTAGCCTTCAACCGGTATATTTTCGCAAAAATCTATACTCGTATAAACTTTGTTTGGACCAATGAAACATTAATACAATTAAAGTACTTTTTGGTACAAAAAACTACTTAGTACAATAAGAGTAGTTCTTGGTACAATAGAAGACCTTTTTGGTAATGCAAAAAGCTTTGTGGCACAATAAAAGTATTTCTATATACAACAAAAGTACTTTTTGATACAAAAAAGTACTTATGATACAAGTACAAGTTTATTATATGAAAGAGTATATTTTGTGCTTGTAAAATGTATTTGTGGTGAAACTAAATTCCATTAGGGTACAGCCAAAATTCATTTTAGTACTACAAAATTACTTTTGGAGTCATTTTAAGTACTTTTTGGTAATCAAAACTATTTTTGATAAAGCAAAATAGCTTTTTCGTATAATAAAAAAATTACTTCTATTTAAACGAAACTCACGAACAACTCTGTAGAAAAGTAGTTCAATTGAACTAAAAAGTCCTTTTCGTATGAAAAAGTAGCAGTACTCGATAAATATTTGTTCATTATATCAAAAAGTCTTTCTGTTTTACAACAAATTACTTTTATTGCACCAAAGTTCGTTTTGGGTACAATAAATGTATTTCTGCAACAATAAATGCAATATTTAGTATAACAGAGAAAGTTTTGTAGAAAAAGTTGAAGTAAAGTAGTTTTTAGCGAAATGAAATATTTTTGGTATAGTTTAAGTACTTTTTGAGGCAATAAAAGTACTTTGGTAAAACAAAACTGTTTTTAGTGCACAAAGTACTTTTTTGTACCAGATTACTTTTTGAGTACCAAATGTACTTTTGTAATCCAGAATAAAATATTTTTTTTTTCAGTACTACAAATTACTTTTATTATGCCAAAAGTAGTTTTGTGTTCCACAAAGCGCATTTTTTAGTTACAGATTTCTTTTTTAGTACTACAAAGTACTTTTCAGCTTCACAAAGTACTTTGTTAACCAGAGTACTTTAATTGTACTTTATTGCATCAATATACCAGAGTACTTTTATAATACTAAAAATTACTTTCATTTCCATAAAACTACTTTTCTGTATCACCAAGCACTTTTTTGTACTGGATTACTTTTATAATACTAAATATTTTTGTTTTACGATGTACTTTTTTGTACTATAAAAGTACTCTATAACAAACTATTTTGTGTTACAACAAAGAATTTTTGGTACAATAAAAGTACTCTGATACAAAAAAGTACTTTGTGGAACAAGTACTTGTCGAAAGTACATTTTGATACTATAATTGTGATAAAGTATATTTAGTACTATAAAAGTGCTCTGGGACAGTAAATGAACCTTTTAGTACTATTATAGTATTCTGGAAGAAATTTTTTTTTGTGATACTACAACGTACTTTTAGGTGCATCAAAGGTATTATGTTACTAAAAAGTACTTTTATTGTCATAAAAGCACTTTTCTGTTCCACAAAGTACTTTTTTGTACCGGAGTACTTTTATAGTACTAAAAAATACTTTGAATTTCCCAAAAGTACTTTTTTGTACCAGAATACTTTTGTGAAATGAAAACCTTTTTGTATAGTTAAAGTACTTTTTGACACAATAAAAGTATCTTAGATAAAACAAAACTGCTTTTAAGAGCGATAAAAATAAATTTTTCGGTACAATAAAACTAGTATTTGGTACATTAAAAGTACATTGAAAAAAAATGTAATTTTAGTCAATGAAAGAGTAGTTTCTTTGTAGCCAAATGTGTCATCATTTTACCAGAGTACTCTTATTGTACCTAAATGTGCTGTTGTTGGGCCAAAAAATAGTTTTACTTTACTGAAAATACTTTTATTATTCCAAAAGGTGATTTGACTTTATTAAAAAGACATTTTCTGCATCAAAAAGAACTTTTATTTTAAAAAAAGTACTTTTATTTAATCAAAAAGTACTTTTAATGTACCCAAAAAGTATTTTTATTTCATTTTTTTACCACAAATACATTTATTGTACCAAAATGCATTTTTATTATTAAAAATTCCTTTTGTGCATGAAAATTTACTTTTATTTAATCAAAAAGTACTGTTACTGTACCCAGAAAGTACTTTTGTTGCATCAAAAAGTACTTCTACTGCATCAAAAAGAACTTTCAATGCACCAAAATTTACTTTTACTGCGTCAAAAAGTACTTTTACTCCATCAAAAAGTTCTATAAAAGTACTTTTATTGTACCAAGTATAATTTGTTTTACCACAAATATTTTTATAGCGCCAAAACGTTTGTTTTATTAAAAAGTCCTTTTGTGCGTCAAAAAGTACTTTTATGTAATCAAAAAGTACTTTTTCTGTACCAAGTATAATTTTTGTTTTACCACAAATACATTTATTGTACCAAAAAGCATTTTTTTGATTCAAAAGTCCTTTTGTGCATGAAAATTTACTTTTATTTCATCAAAAAGTACTATTACTGTACCCAGAAACATGTTTTTGCATCAAAACGTTTTTTTATTGTACCAAATATAATTTTTGTTTTACCACAAATACATTTATAGTACCAAAAAGTAATTTGTTTTATAAAAAAGTGCTTTTATGCGTCAAAAAGTAGTTTTACTTTATAAAAAAGTACTTTTATTTTATCATAAAGTGCTTTTGTTGCATCAAAAAGCACATTTATTGTACCAAATATAATTTTTGTTTTACCATAAATACATTTATTGTACCAAAAATAGTTTTTTAATAAAAGAACAGTCCCTTAGTGAATAAAAAAGTACTTTTATTGCACCAAAAAGTACTTTTACCGCATCAAAAAGTACTTTTTTTGAACCAGAAAGTACTTTTATAATACCACAAAGTACTTTCGTTGTACCTAAAAGGCAAAAAGTACATATTTTATTTTATCAGAAAAAATCTTCTTGCATTTGATCTTCTATTGCCGTAAAAAGTACCCATAATGTAATTTTTTTGTACCAAGCACTTAATTTTATCAAAAGTACTCTTATTTTATTAAAAATGATTTTTTGCACCAAAACAAATTGCTTTCGTACCAAATAGCCTTTCTTTGCTACAAATTACTTCAATTGTACCAAAAAGCGTTTTTGCTTTTTGCCCAAGCATATATTATACTAAAGTGTACTTTTAAAAGTAGTTTGTGGTTAAACAATTCATGTATTCTTTTATCAAAGTTCCAAAAGTACCATTCGGGTGCAAATAAATTGCTTTCTAATACAATAAAAGTACTTTTAGGTACAAAACTAACATTGTCTTACTTTTACTCCATTTATACATTGTTTATGCAGTTGTTATACATATGTTTTTATAATTTGTCAAGTATTATGTGTACGTGTAACCCATCACCTTCCTCTTCGCCTATATTGCATTATCCACCCAAAATCGTAATAACTACAGTTAAGCACCTGCGACTAGTACCTTAAAGATATTCATAAAATACTATCCAATAAATAATATTTAGACTAGCAAAAAGTGCTGGAAACAGAACACGTGATGTGCGATCTATATAAATGGCACGCTTAAGACGTTCCTGTTGAGGCGTCAATGAGGGCTTGGGAGGCTCTGGCGAGGGTACCTTAGGCGGCGGCGGCGGAGAAGTGATTGTGGGTGATAAAATAATACGAGATTCCTGGCGGGGAATCCAAGGGCCATCGGCATCCAAAGGGGGACGCATAAAACGGCGAGAAGGAACCTAAAACAAAATTAAACATATATTTCCATTACGGTGATACTTTATACAACAGAGTAACAAATTCGGCTCTATACTCACCCTTTTAGTTTTTGTCATTTCATCGAACAGCTGTTCAATCTTCTCATCCGTTAACGGTGGTTTTGCCGCCGTTTCACCTGGCGGCTTTGCCGGTTCCGGTTCTTTTTTCGCTTCTTCCGGCTTAGGTTTAGGCGGATAAGCCATAGGCTTCGGTATAGGTGTATCGCTGAGCACTATATTGATGAGACAATATTCCATAAGAGCCATAAACACGAACACCGTACACACGGACATAAAAGCGTCCACTGCTTTCAAATAGGACACCGGAGGCAGAGAGGCTTGAGATTTTGCATGTTGCGTGGATAAAGTAAGCAGCGAGGTGACACCTAAAGTGACACGTGCCGGTGCAGCTTCCGGCTTAATCCAAAATGAGACCCAAGACATTATGACTATCATACAGGTCGGTATGTAGGTGTTGAAGACATAGTAGACAAGGCGGCGTTTCAAAGTGAACACCACCTCAAGACAGGTGAAGTTGCCCGTAGAATATACTTGTGTACAATCCGCTGTTTCATTGCGTATCAACGACACTTGTGGCAATTCGATGCTTTCATCGACGACCAGCGGTGTGGTGGGATCCCATTGGAAGATCATGTCATCGGTGGTATGAGATACTGCAAGTGAATGTACATAAATTTAATACTTAATTTAGAGGAAATCGGGATAACTAAATGGTCTAGGGGAGGCATGGCTGAAATAATGTCATTCAAAACTTAGATGCTCTAAAGAAAATAAGGGCCTCAACTAACTATTTCTCTTAGACATCATACGATTTTTTCATGGGTTAATTTGCAATTAATTGTTCTTAACTATTCTTAAGGAAGATTAGAAGGAAAAAATGAAGAAGTACTTTAAAATATGTATGAAATGAAATAATTTGGGCTATGTATATTTGTTTCCGTACTATCAAAAAGTAGTTTTGTTGTACCAAATAGTACTTTTCTTGTACTAAAAAGTAATTTTAGTTGTACTAAAAAGTACCTCTGCTCTACCAAAAAGTAATTTTACTAAAAAAACTACTTTTTTGTTCCAAACAGTAGTATTTTTGCATCAAAAAGTTCTTTTATTTTATTAACAAATACTTTTAATATACCAAGGAAACAAAACATACCTTTATTGTCTCAAAAAGTATGAATGTACATTTATTGTACCAAAAAATAAATATATTATACCACAAAGGTCTTTTATATTATAAAACAGTACATTTATTGTTGTACGAAAACCTACTTCTGTTGAAACATGAAGTAATTAATTAAAAAGTACTTTTTTTACATCAAAAAGTACTTATATTTGAGCAACAGGTACTTTTAGTGAACCAAAAATACATTTTCTGTCCAAAAAAGTATGAATGTACATTTGAATTGCACCTAAAGACAAATTTCATGTGACATAAAGGGCTTTTGTTGTATCAAAAAGTACTTTTTCTGTACCAAAGAATACTATTTCTCCATCAAAAAGAACGTTTATTTTATCAACAAGTACTTTTATTATGCCAAAAATCAAAACATACAAACAGTACTTTTATTGTACCAAAAAAGTACTTTTATTTTAATTGAAAATATTTTTTGTTGTACTAAAACGTACTTCTGTTGGACAAAAAGTAATTTTATTTAAAGAGTACTTTTCTTACATCAAAAAGTACTTTTTTTGAACAACAAGTACATTCAATATACCAAAAAAGAATTTCTGTCCCAAAAAGTATGAATAAAAATTTGTTGCACCAAAAAGTACATTTATTGTGCCTTAAAGGACTTTCAATGTACCAATGAATACTTGAAAAGTATTTTTATAGTACCAAAACTTAAAAAGTGAATTTATTGCAACAAAAATTACTTGAATTGTACCAAAAAGTACCTTTATTATACCTAAAAGTACTTTCACTGTACTAAAAGTACTTTAAGAAAAAATACTGTAACGAAAAAATTATTTTGTACCAAAGAGTACTTTTATTCATTCTTGTACTGAAAACTAATTTAATATTTTTTGTACTGTACCTTAAAGAGTACTTTAGTATATAAATAATACTTTTATTGCATCAAAAAGTATGTAAGTACTTTTATTGTACCAATTTGGACTGAAGTGCAGAATATGGGGAAGGAGACCAATTAAAAAAAATATGTCATTCTATTCGTCTTGGTCCTCAAACATCGAAATGGTATCGGAATGGTAATAGAACCTTGGGTTCTATTATGACCCCCATGTGCGGGTACTCAATTGAAAGATATTTTCGAGACGTATCCAATCAATCCAATCCCAGTACCGAGTAAGAGTTACTTCCATTTCCCAAAAAAAATTTTTTTTACAGAAATCGCTGGCCAAACTATTTTCACGTAAATTTCCAAAAAAAAAAATTCTAATTTTGTTTATTTATTAGCTATGCACTTTCGTTTTTTTAACACTTAATTTATTAATTGTACAAAAGAAATTAAATTTTTCTTCAATATTAATCATTTTCTACAAAATGTTCTTGAATTTTTTTTAAATTTTCCATGAATTAATCTAATTTTTTCATAGGTTTTCATTTTCTTTCCATGATTTTTAAAATTTTTAATTTTTTTCATTATTCTTTTTTCACTTTTTCTTGAATTTTTTTTTTATAATTTTCTTGAATATATCTATTTATTTTTAAATTTTTCTTTTTTCACTTTTTCTTGAATTATTTTTAAACATTTCTTAAAAAAAATTTTCTTGAATTTTTCTTTAATTTTTTTCAGGAAATTTTAAAATTTTTTCTAAATTTTCTCACATTTATTTGAGTAACCGCATATAAAGTGTTACCATAGGACCCGAAAATATCTTTCATTTGAGTACCCGCACATCAAGGGGCCCCTGTTTTGACACCCCTTGCCTTAGCGCCAACTTTGACTTTGATTATCGTGTTTTAGAGCGCATTTGCCCTTTTGCCCCAATTTGGACTAAATACCTTAAAATTATTTTATTCAATTTATTAAAAAATGTATTATCCCTAATGCCCTTCCCCTTCATTGCCATTTACATCTCATCATCTCACATCTTCTCTTCGCCAATACTCACAACTTTCCATCTGCAGTTTACATTCCTGTGTATCATGTGGATATATGGCAAAATTCATAATGCACGATAGCTTCAATGTCAACTTGACCATATACAATATTGTCTTATCCTTATACAGCCACATATAATGATTTGGTATAGTCATGGTCTGAAATGTTACAGATTTGGCATTTTTGAAAAATGAATCAGGACGCCAAACATTTCTCAGCCAATCTACTTCGAGTAGACGATATTCCGTTGTCATATTCTCGGGCAGTCGCAGCCGATGATCTTTCCATGTCTGAGCGAAAAATATATCAGCTACATAGGTCATTGAGTTTTCGTCTATGGAATCTAGACCCATTACGGTAACGTGAAAATATACAATGGTCGGTTGTCCCTCCTTTTTGGGTGGACGCATTTTATCGTAATGTTTGATGTCTTCGGGTAAAATATCGGTTATAGCTAAACTATGTCTAAAGAAAAATTAAATTGAATATTTATTAATTATTTTATAATTATTATAATTTATTTAAATACAATAGTTAGAAATTGTAATGCAAATGCAAAATACGCCGGCTTTTAGATTTCAGTAAGCTCTGAGTTGTTTATAGTCTCACACAAAAGTTAACGGAAATCTGGCAAAACACTGCACAAGTTTCCTTTAAATATCTTATGGTTTAAGATTATATGCGATCCAGTCAATATTTTTTTTTAATATTTTTATATTTTATAAATTTTTAAAAAATCGTAGGTTTTAAGATTATATGCGATCCAGTCACTATTTAATTGTTTTTTTACTATTTTTTTATATTTTAATTATCATTTGATTTCGACTGAAATGTTTATTTGTCTTCTTTCTTATTCAACTTACTGAGATTCTCCTTTGCTAAAATGTTCCAGACTTATTGAGAGTAATGCAAAGAGGACAATTTGGGCACCCATCGCTGTAAACATATGAACACATTAATTAGTTTTTAAAATAATACAAATTAAGGTTTTAATCTTTATAATGTTTTGCTAATGAAGTGAAGTGATCATTAGGCATAAATACAGATTTTAATATTTTAATATACAAATAGCTTAGTTTTTATTATAATAAAATGTGTACTAGTTTTTATTATAATAAAATGTGTACTATATGATAGAGGTATTTTTATTAAAATCATAAATTCACTCGTAATTAGCATTAAATAGGAAAAATTCATTATATTTCATAAGAGAAACGGGGGGAAGGTCTTCATATTTCATTAGACAGAGGTCAAAATAACACAAGTTGGAAGAAGTTGTGTATGCACCTACAGTGGGAAACGACATCTACCGCAAATGTACTTTATATATCTGAACCAAATATACGTTAAAATTTATTTTATCGTTTATTGGACTCCTAAGTTATACAAACAAAATAATAATGTAGCATAAGGGGAATTATATGGTAGAGTTAGAGTTAGAGTTTTAAGGAACGTACCATTATGATAAGTCGGTTCATCCACATTTTTCTAAAAGATTTGTAGAATTTAAATTTATAATAGAACGCAATACATATCCAATTGATTGATTTATTTATTTTTCTTGTGTATATTATATTTACTATACTATTTCATTAAAAGTACATATATTATATGTCAGATTCATTTTAAAAGATGTTTGAACGAGAACTTTTTACTATATATCATTTGTATTAATATTTACAGAATATTAATAAATATTTATGCCGAATTGATCATATTGTTTTAAAGTATATTAATATGCTTCTAAATTTAAAAATTGTTGTTTTATTTTTTAATATTACTAACTGATTGTTACAGATAATGTTTCGATTGTGACGAAATAAGTAAATTTAATTAATGAATTATATTTTGTGAAATTAAATTACCTGCATTATGTATTCATTTAAACTATCGCAGAACAATGGCGCAATATATTTTTTTTAGTAAGCAATTTCCTAGTCTTTTAATTGAAATTGTTTGTTTGCTTCAATTAAAGTGTTTTAATGGTTTTCGATTTTTTGACACTTATGTATCGTTTTTATTTTTATATATTTGTATAGTAAAAATATTAATTTATATAATATTAATTTAACTAAGTTCATAATTAGTAATTAAAAATATTGTGATTACATTAATTCAAATTTCCTCTTTTTACGCAGTATATGGGTACCTCTAAAACTGGCATAAAAAATATCTAATTCCATACAAAAACTGGATATGCTTTTTAATATTTTCGAAAACAGAATAAATTCAAAGAAAATCTATTGAAATACAAATATTCCATTTGAAATTCAAAATTCATCATTTTAAACTGAAAATTTCCATTTAAAATTCAAAAAACATGAATTAAATTTAAACTTTCCATTTCAAATTCAAGAAATATAAATTGAAATTCAAAACTCGTCAATTATAATTGAAAATACATCAATTGAAATTCAAAACACATTAACTGAAACTCGGCGAGTTTTGAATTTCAATTAACTATACCATTTCCAATTGAAATTCAAAGAATATCAATTGAAATGCAATCATTCAATTTGAAATTTAAACATTTCATTTGAAATTCAAATTCAATTTAAAAAACATCAATTGAAATTCAAATTTACCATTTGAAATTCAAAAAACATCAATTGAAATTGAAAACCCATCATTGAAATTCAAAACTCATCAATTGAAATTCGAAACTCGTAAATTGAATTTAAAAATTCGTCAATAAAAATTAAAAACTTGTACATGTTCAAAATTCGTCAATTGAAATTCAAAACTCGTCATTTCAAATT
Source organism: Muscina levida (assembly GCA_964034835.1). Lineage (NCBI taxonomy): Eukaryota > Metazoa > Arthropoda > Insecta > Diptera > Muscidae > Muscina > Muscina levida. The sequence goes on from OZ035880.1 coordinate 23,018,178, forward strand.
CAAAAATCGTCAACTGAAATTAAAACTCTTCAATTGAAATTCAAAACTCGTCAATTGAAAGTTTAAAACTCATCAAATTAAAATACGAATAATAGTTTGGTAGTTTTATATTTATTATAAGTAAACATATTATTTTTGATTCAATTCTTTGAATTTCAAATGATACGTTTTGAATTTCAATTGGTGAGTTTTGAAATTCAATTGACGACTTTTGAATATCAATTGCTGAGTTTTGAATTTCAATTGACGAGTTTCGAATTTCAATTGATGAGTTTTGAATTTAAATTGATGTTTTCAATTGACGAATTTTAAATTTGAATTGATATTTTTGAATTTCAAATGGAAAGTTTGAATTTCAATTGATGTTTTTTAAATTCAAATGACAGGGTTGGAATTTCAAATGGAATGTTTGAATTTCAATTGATTTTCTTTGAATTTCAATTGGAAATGGTGTAGTTTTAAAAAAATATTTTTTTTATTCGCCGAGAATCCTTACATTATTACAATCCAGGTTTCCGCGATAGGAAATGGGGAGCACTATTAATAACCCTCAATAAAAATTAAAAGTGTCAACGGAAATATTATTTTGTGGAGAATTTTTAGTATTTTGGTCGTTTTAAGTGTATTTTGTATAGGAGCCCCCTTAGGGGCTTAGGATAGGGGTTAGGTATGTTTGGGAAAGATGTTAGGAGGGAAATACTAGAAGGCACCATGGAAGCAGCAGGAGTTGATTTCTTATAATAAATTGGGGGCTGGTCATACATTTGACTCCTCTAGGGGCGACTCCGAGGCAGTTAGAGCGGTGGGAACAAATTTTATAAAAATAAAAACTCTGTATAGGAGCCCCTTGGGGGTGAAGATGAGAAGTAGGTATGTTTGGAATAAAAAATTTTAGGAGGAAAAATTACTGAGGGTCGGTCATACATTTGAACCCTGAGGGGTGAATCCGGGGCAACTGTGGGCCTTGTTGTGGATTTTTCCCCAATACGAAAAGTTTGTCGGTATTAACCTATTTTTTTTCTTGGGCAAATTTTTTTTTATTACGATTCCGATAATCCCTAGTTCGAGAAAAAAATTAACCCACTCTAATGTATATATATATAGTTTTACATATATATCAATCTTATGGAAATATTGTCTGATTTAACAAAGTAATACTCTTTTACAATTAAATTTTCTTTCGTTTCGCTTCCCAATGCAAATGTTGTATTTTTTTCATATACAGTATATTTTACTGTCGAAGTGAACCTACGATTTATGATTCAATTCTTTTGAATTTCAAATGATACGTTTTGAATTTCAATTGAAGAGTTTTGAATTTCAATTGATAAGTTTCGAATTTCAATTAACGAGTTCTGAATTTCATTTGACGACTTTTGAATTTGAATTGAAAAGTTTTGAATTTCAATTGATGAATTTTAAATTTCAATTGGCGAGCTTTAAATTTAAATTGATAAGTTTTGAATATTAATTGACGAATTCTGACGAGTTTCGAATTTCAATTGATGAGTTTTTATTTATAATTGATATGTTTTCAATTTCAATTGACGAGATTTCACTTTCAATTGAAATTATTTAAATTTCAATTTATAGTTTGAATTTCAAATGGAATTTTTTTTAAATTTTGTTTTGAATTTAAAATGGAATGTTTAAATTTAAAATGGATTGTTTGATTTTCAATAGAAAATCTTTGAATTTCAATTGGAAATGGTGTAGGTTGAATTTCAATTAGTGAGTTTTGATTTTCAAATGGATTGTTTAAATTTCAAATAGAATTCTTTAATTTCATTTGATTTTTATTTTGAATATCAATGGAAATGGTGTAGTAAAAGACCATCAAATCGAATAAGAAATCATATCATGAGAGCTCGTTCCAATTTTTGACAACTTTTCAAATTAAAATTCAAACAAAATCAATTGAAATTAATAAATTATATTTGAAATTCAAACATTGGAACAAATCTACTTTTTTTCTACGTTTTTTTTTAGGAGAATTAGAATTTTGTAGCCAAGTCCATACTTCCCGAGTTATGAGTTTCCGGAAAATCAAATATCTCCACAAGAAAATTCTGGTCAAAATCAGACCTATGTCCATAAACCAGATTTAAGACAAACATTTTATTTAAGTTCTAAAATCTTCAATTAATATTCTAAAAATCCATTTAAAGTGCAAAATCCATCAATTGAAGTGCAATTCTAAAATAAATCTACCCAAAAAAATAATACTGAAATTCGATCCCCTTCCATCGACTTCTATTATATTTTACATATAAGTTCTTTTTATTGTTGCCGTTACAATGACGTTCGTTTTTCCAGGATAACTAATAACGGACATTTTCAAAAAATTAATTTGATGTCCTCAGCCCAGAGGACGTAATTTTATTTATTCCCAAATATGAGGTTAAAATCCTTACATGCGAGAGTTAGTTTGTTACAATCTACATATTATCGCATTCAAACACACTGTGGTAGTAAAAAAAATTTCAAGACCGGACTCGACTGTTTTACCCTAATTCGGGCACGAGAAATCGAACTGCATCATTCGTTTTTTGAGTTGATATCATGAGACCTTCACATACAATTATTTTTTAAAGTTTTTTTTTTACTCCGAGTGGTGTTTTAACAGGGTAAATAGGTAATAAGTTGGGAATGTGGATAAACCTGACATATTTAAAACAACTTTGTCGAGGACAGTTAATCCAAAAACTCAACCAAAGCTTGTCAATATATGTAGAAGAAAAATTTGTATACGGCAGTAGTCACTAGGAATGTACCCTTGCCAGCAGGGCCAGTAGAAAATTAAAAAAATCCTTCTTTTTTTAGCATTACGACCTTTTCGATTTTTATTATTAATAAAAATTCTTATATTCTGCAATATTCTAAATATAACCATTTACCTTCAAAGCCCGTAACACCTTCTAAATTAAAAGACATTTACAAATAATTTTGTCTATTAGTGTATTTGTTAGTGAGCTTTTAATACCGAAAGTTATATGACTACCTACCACACCTTAAAGATATTCATAAAATACTATCCAATAGATGATGTTTAGACTGGCAAATAACGCTGGAAACAGAACACGTGATGTGCGATCTATGTAAATGGCTCGCTTGAGACGTTCCTGTTGAGGCGTCAATTTCGGCTTAGGAGGTTCCGGCGACGGAGGCTTAGGCGGCGGAGGTGGAGCTATTGTGGGTGTCAAAAAGATACGAGACTCTTGACGGGGAATCCAGGGGCCGTCGGCATCCAAAGGAGGACGCATAATACGTCGTGTGTGCATATGATGTACCTTAAATATTATAAGTTATATATTTTAAAATACTTTAGGCTACTTGGCACTCCCTTACTCACCCTTTTATTTTTGGTCATTTCATCGAAAATTTTCTCAATTTTTTCATCGGTTAAAGGTGGTTTCTTTGCTGTCTCCGGTGTGGGTTTTGCCGGCTCTGGTTCTTTTTTTGGCTCTTCGGGCTTGGGTTTGGGTGGCAAAGGTATAGGTTTCGGTATAGGTGTATCGCTAAGCACAATATTGATGAGACAGTATTCCATGAGAGCCATAAACACGAACACCGTACAGACGGACATGAAAGCGTCCACAGCCTTTAGATAGGATACAGGAGGCAATGAGGCTTGGGATTTTGCATGTTGCGTAGATAAAGTGAGCAGAGAGGTAACACCTAAAGTAACACGTGCCGGCGCAGCTTCCGGTTTAATCCAAAATGAGACCCAAGACATAATGACAATCATACAGGTCGGTATGTAAGTGTTGAAGACATAGTAGACAAGGCGGCGTTTAAAGGTGTAGATCACCTCTAGACAAGTAAAGTTACCCGTGGAATAGACTTGGGTACAATCTGCCGTTTCATTGCGTATCAAAGACACTTGTGGCAATTCAATGCTCTCATCGACAACCAAAGGTGTAGTGGGATCCCATTGGAAAATCATGTCGTCCGTGGTTTGAGATACTTTAAAAACAGAAAAAAAACGTTGCTATTAACATTGCTTACCTTTCCTACAAAAAACGAAAAACAACGTCCACTTACAACTCTCCATTTGCATTTTACACTCTTGCGTATCATGGGGATATATGGCAAAATTCATAATACACGACAGCTTTAAGGTCAACTTGACCATATACAATATCGTCTTATCCTTATACAGCCACATGTAATGATTGGGTATGGTCATGGTTTGAAACGTCACAGATTTGGCATTTTTGAAAAACGAATCAGGACGCCATAGCTGCTTTAGCCAATCCACTTCAAGCAAACGATATTCTGTGGTCATATTCTCAGGCAGACGCAGACGATGATCTTTCCATGTCTGGGCAAAAAATATATCTGCCACATAGGTCATTGAGTTCTCGTCAATGGAATCCAGACCCATTGTGGTGACATGAAAGTGTACAATACAGGGTTGTCCATCCTTTTTGGGCGGGCTCATTTTATCGTAGCGTTTAATATTTTCCGGCAAAATGTCAGTTATAGCTAAACTGTGTCTGTAAGCAGAGGCGAAAAAAGTATAATTATGTGCAAGATTTTATTAAATTTGGTATACTGCTTGTTAAACTTACTCTAGATGTCCTTTGACCAAATGTTCCAGATTTATTGATAGTAATACGAAGAAGACAATATGGACACCCATTGCTGGATACAATTTAAAATTTGTAATTAATATATTGTAACACTTATCTTTGAGGCAATTTTTTTAAATACTCCAAGGTTATACATACTTTTTTTTTTATTAATATTTTTAATTTATTGATTTTTATCTAAAATGTAACTAAATTAGTGCAAAGAGAGCCAATCGTTTTCATATAATGGCCAGCGAGTTGTAACTATGCGATATTCTGGCTACAATTATACTACTCTGGATGTGACTCTATAAAATCGTGTGGTCCAATGAAGATGAACGCATCAACTGTAATTTACGGTGAAGCGAAATTTTAAACGTTATATAAAATGTAATGCGTTTTTAGTTATCTAAAGGTACTAATTAATCGAGTTGCTATATTTTAAATGAGTTGTAACTATTGTATAGAGTTTCACAACAACGCGAGAAGCTATCCCATACCTCATTCATGGGGTGCAAAGGGAAATTAAGTTTTTTTTTTTAAGTATAGAGTTTTTCGAGTTTTTTTTAGTTTTTTACTAGTTTTTAACTTTTTAAAGGGTCTACTTGAAAGCTGCAATAGTATTGAGTTTTTTGATATCGATTAAATAAGTTTAAAGGTAATTGCATACTGTCGGAACCAACGCTGATTGTATAATCAGCAACATTCAATACAGGAAAAGGATATTGAAGGTTTACAGTATCTACAAGGCATTAATAAATATGGACTTGTTAATCGTATCATGTTAGTTTTTAATATCCCTTCAACTATATTGAAGATAGCCAATCCATCCCCATCCTGTAATATCCAATTTAAAAAGAAAAAATCCAAAAATCCCTTCAAAAGTCTTATGTACCAGATTAGTAGAAGTATAAAGTTTTCTGAATATTTACTTCAAACTGGTTTTTAAAAAGTTATCTAAAAACCTACCAGATCAAAATGCAGTCATTACACCATGTATACTAGCATGGGTTGGTCCCCATTAGATTGTTCAAAAATGTAAACCGTCTAACCTGTTTTTTCGTCCAAAAAAATATGCCGGTTTCTCCAAAATTTAATTTATCGAATACCCAGTTTTCGGTTTTATGGGCTCTTCACGGACATTATGAGAAATTGGCAGCATATAGATATGGGAAACTAAATACTTGAAGTCAACAGTCAAAATGACTTCGGAACCAAAAGTGAACGAATGAAAATAAGCAGCCATTGTCGAAACATGACGCTCTGTTTCGATAGGACACGAAATAACAAATAGGGCAGAAAAGTTTAGTTGAACCGTATGCAGAGTGCACGAAGCATAAAAATATATGGTCTGCTGAGACTGTATTTAGACAACACAAGGAAACAAGGTATTTGTTGATTAAGAACTGAATGTTGTTTTTAAGGATATTTAGGACGCTGAATCCAAATCTGCACTTGTTTTTTTCTATTAGCCCAATTTTCGCGATATACCGTTATCTCAAAAATGAGGGCACTTCGACTACATATATTTGAATATCTCGAAAACGGTCCGCCATATTCAGTTAAAAACTAGTAAGGTGATTATCTTCGGCTATGCCGAAGCTCAGCTACCCTTCACCATTTATAAAACATCAGCTTCACAGTATGAAGTTCACACATCCAGTTTTTGTCAATTTTTCTGAAATGTTTTGCTTAGAGAACAGAAGCTTGCATACTAAATTTCAAATCGATAGCTCTTATATTGCAGCAGTAGCTGCGGAGACAATCAGACGGACATGTTTTAATCGACTCAGAATCAACGTCCCTTCTCGGCCTTAGAAATGGAAGAAAAACACTGAGTAATACTCCTTGGTCCGTGAGTGCACGTGGTGTAGGGTATAAATATAATAATAATTTTTTTATTGACGGGAGATGGTGTGAAAATATTCTGTGTACAGTGTAACGTCTTCATACATTAGATGGCCAAAAATAGTAAGAGTTGTTGAGGATAAATAAAATTTGGTGCAATCACCTTTTTATGAAATTGGAAAATTTTTAGAGTTTCATAAAAATCGGTTTAGCAAAATGGTTTTTTTTATATTATTTATATGGAATTTCGTTGCTGACATCAACTCACCATTTTTAGTCACCGAAAAGGCTTTTGTTAAAAAAGTATTTTTTCACATTAAAAGTCTAAACGACGATTTTAAAACGGACATAGAGTAGAATAGAGCAGCGTTGAATATAATACTGAACTTGAATTGTTTATATGACCAGAACATATTTTTATGAATTTTGTAACCCCCTAAAAATGGGAATTTTTGTGGGATGTGGGAGTAGTTTAAATTAGGGATGTAACGAACGTTCGCATTCGCATCATTTTGTACATTCGCTTTCGCATTCGCATTCGTATAAATATATATTTCAACATTCGCATTCGCTTTCGCAAAAAATTTTCTTTAATACAAGTAATAATGAGACTGACATGCAAGTGGTCACGTTTTCAGTCTCTCATGAAAAAAAAAATTGTTAGCTGAATACAAAAAAGAGAAAACAATTTATATTTCAGAAGATCCTATATTGTAATGGAAACGAAACAGCTCGAAATACCAAAAGTTAGTACCTTTGGCACGCCAGTTCTTAGCTACGCCTCCGGGTAGTGTTCCTAGCGAACAGTTGTTTAGTGGAGCCGGACTTATCTATGATCCACTAAGAACTAGATTGCATTGCGAAAAAGCAGCGAAGCTTCTTTTTGTTAAATACAACTTGTCTCTACTAAACTTTGAATACTGAATATCAAAGTTTTCGAAAGTAAATAAAATTATTGTTTAGTTACCTTAAAGACTGAATTTCTGAGAATTATATATATTTTTGTTTTTGTTTTACTTTGAAATAAATATTTTATGTTTAATTACTTAACTGGAATACATATTTTATTTTGAAAAGGCAGACAGTAGGAATGAAAATAATTTTTCGTTTACGTAAACCATTTTTTGACATTCGCTAAACAGTTTTAGAATATTCGCTTTCGCATTCGCATTCGCAAAAACCAAAAGTAAGTATTCGCATTCGCTTTCGCAAAAAAAATATTCCAATATTCGCTTTCGCATTCGCTAAAGCACATTCGTTACATCCCTAGTTTAAATACGATCTTGCTTATCTTAGAACTTAACTTCTGCTTCTTTACATGCCAAATTTCAGCCAGAAAGCTCATAAACTACAGGGACATACAGACGGACACCCCCAAAAAAGGGGGAGTTTGTATGGAAGGTGGCGTAAGCTCCTATTATGGAATAAAAGCTTGCATATCAAATTTCAGCTCAAATTTTTTCTAACCTACAGCTGTGTTCGCGGGAGCAATTAGGCGAACACCCTAAAAAGGGAGAGTTTGTATGGGAGGTGAGAGTAGATTTTGACCGATCGGGCTCATCTAAGTGCTTAACTACCGCTTAGAGTAGGGAAGCTTGCATACAAAATTTTAGCTTGATTGCTCTTAAACTACAGCTGTAATCGTAGAGACAGACCCCAAATTTTTATTGTACCAAAACGAAATTTTTTGTACCAAAAAGCACTTTAATTTTGCCAGAGAGTAATTATACTATCACCCTTAGGCATAACGGTATATATCATTTGATACGAAAAAAAAGTGTAACGCATTAAAGGTAGACAAACCCTAAAAAACCTGAAACGTTTGCCGCACCCCTTCCGGTACCTCCTATAGTTTTACATACAAACCTTTTTTTCTAAGTAAACTAAATTCACTCAAATTTTGCATATGACAATCGCTTATGAAAATTGGATTCAGGAATAAATATGGACTATATCGGTTCACGCCTTCTGGTACCTCCCATACAAAATTACCTATTTTTGGAAAATTAATATTTCTCCCATAACTTAAAAATGGACACTTAGGGGTAATGAAAAGTGGTCGGTTTATTTATTTTGTGATAAGAGGCGAAACCTCAGAAAACCTAACTATTTGACACACCTCTTCTGGTAACTCCCATAAAAATGACCGAACTCACCCCATTAGTCTTACATGCATATCTTTTTTGTAAGTACACTGAATTCAGTCAAATTTTGCGGAAGTTGTTATGAAAATTTGAATCAGGAATGAATATGGATTATATCGGTTCACATCGTCTAGTACCTCCCACACAAAATGAACTATTTTTTGAAAATTTATATTTCTCTCATAACTTCCAAACGCAAGATGGAAAAAATGATATATGAGTAATTTTAATTAAAAACCTAGTAATTTCAGTAAGTCAAGATTAAAAAAAAATCTTATATTTGGTGATGTTATTTATCAGTCAGTTTACCTGATTTTTCTAATATATTTATATGCAGAAATTTTATTATACCAAATAACACTTCTACTGTACCACGGCGTATTTAATTGTACGAAAAAATACTTTAAAGTACTGTTTTTGGGGCAGAGAATATTTTATGTACCACATATTATTTTTTATAGCAGAGTACTTTTGTAGTATCCAAAAAGTACTTTTTTGTACCTTTTAGTGCTTTTACTATTCAAAAAGTCTTTTTGTTTTACCAGAAATCAATTTTATTGTACCAAAGAGCGCTTTTATTATATCAACAAGTACTTTTGTTGTTAAGCTATTTCGGTTTTATCAAATAGTACTCTTATTGTATATTGAATTATACGACACCGGATGTGAGTTTTATAAAAGTTGTTTAATGAATGAAAAAGTTTTCATCGTACAAAAACGTTACAAACAAAACTTATATGATATAAAACGTTTCCTGAAAGAGTTATACAGTAATATTTTAAACAAGTACATATTGATAATTCAACATTGTACAAAAAAAATTCTTTTATTGTACCAAAAACTATTTTATTGTGTCAGATTGTGGTTTTTTTAAACCAAAAGTTATTATAAATTCTTTTGTTTTACCGTAAGTGTTTTTATCGTACCCAGAAAATACATTTATTGTACCAAAAAGTACCTCTATTGTACCAAAACGAACTTTTATTGTAAGAAAAATTATTTATGTTGTACCAAAAGATTCTTTATTGTACCAACAATTTCTGTTTGGTACAATAAAAGTACTTTTATAACACCAAATAGAAAATGTTTATGTCAAATAGTACTTTTTGTAGCAAAAAGTATTTATTGTATCTAAAAGTAATTTTATTATACTAAAAAGTAATTTTGTTGTAGCAAGAAGTACTTTTGTTGTACCATTGTTTTATTATAAAAAATAGTACTTTGATTATACTAAGAAACTTTTATTGTATCCAAAAGGAATTTTATTCTAAAAGTACTTTTATTGTCTCCAAAAAGTAATTTTGTTTTAAAAGTACTTTTTTGGAATCAAATTGGTATTTTTGTTCTAAAAGCACCTTTATTGTAAAAAGTAACATTAAATTTTATAGTACAAAAAGGTAACTAACTACGTTGCAACAAATGATCTTACCATATGGTGTTTAATTACAAAAATACACGATAGGTCTCAAAAGCTTGAATACTATCGCAAAAATAGGAACTGACAGTGGGAAATTAATCAAACTTTTGTTGTGTCAAACAACAAAAACATTCTGATCTCGATAGCCAAATTGGTGTATTGTTTCAATACACTTAACAAATTGATACTAATCTGTTTAAAACAGTGAACGGCAGCCCAGTAAAACCACAATATGAGTTTGTGTTGGTGAGTTGCTCTCTTCTCTCTCTCACTTTAGTAAAGGAAATTGTTATATAGTTTTTTTCATAACTATAAACAAAATTGTGATATGAAAATCCAGGAAATAATTGATAAATATTAATGACGTGCGCGTGGCAACGTAAATTAACATATTAAATTAACGTAAATTAACATATCGGACGTTTCGTTTATTGTATGTGAGAATACATGTGTGGCTCTCTCGCTCATGTTGCCCGTGGGCTACCTTAAGCCTTTGACTGGTTTAAAAGCACAGTTCTCTCCTTTATTGAAGTAAGCGTCCTCCATTCTCATATTTAATTTTTAACGATCTTATATATATATACAGCCGATGATGTACCAACGGGCACCAATTTGTCTTAAAGGGACATGATGATGAACTCGTGACGGAGTTCGAAACGTGTCATCCTTGTCTGTGATTCTGAATTGGCCGTTAACTCAAACAATAAAAACATTCTGATCTCGATAGCCAATTTGGTGTATTGTTTCAATACGCTAAACAAATTGAAACTGAAAAAAGTTCCAAAAAGGACTTATTCCTTTCCAGAAGTCGTTTAGTTGCACCAAAAGCTTGTTGTATTTCTTGTACCAGCGAGTACTATTATTGCACCAGAAGAGTACATTTATTGTACCAAAAAGTACTGACAACACTAACAACAAGTACTTTTGCTAGACTTTTATTATGCTTAAAAGCATTTTTGGTTTATCAATTTTTTTTTTGCACTAAAAAATTACTTTTAGAGTAAAAGAAAGAGAAGGATACCATGCCCGATACACTTTTGATGTCGCTAAAACCGAATCGAGAGTGTATTTAACCTCGTCACGTCAGTTTTGACAAATACTCACAAAAAAACAAATTTTGAATGGATCGAAAACGATTTTTTAAATTTTGAAGACATTATTACTTAAAAAACACATTTATTGAATGTTCTTAAAAATTAACTTACTTCACCAATTAAAAATAAAATCTTAGTATCGAATTTATCTCACATTTTAGCATTACATTTACATTGGAAGGTAAGTGAAAGGGATACAAAAGCGAACTTCTTCCTTGCTATGAAAAGACAATGTTCAATTATTGGAGATTTACCCAAATCCGAAGAACTTTGAATCGGAATTCTGTTTTTGACTACTATTAGGTGATCCTTTTTCCTAAGTTGGGTTCGGAAATGAGAATTGTTTTGAAATTGCAAGATTTTTAAACAACTTTCCCTGTAAAATGTTATTTTACTATAATAACACAGCCCTAATTTTATTACAATTAAGTAAGGAACTTTTTTTGTGCTGTTAATATTTAAATTTTAATAAAACTTATTAAATGCCATAACTTCTACATACACACATACATAGGCAGGTACTTAATAATGACCTTATGCGCTCAAATTCAATATCACGCAAATACTTTATTCGTACGGGAACAAAATCACTAATACGAAAACAATGTCATATGTATTTACAATTTCTTATTTCTACACTTGGAAGATTGAATAGAGACGACGATGGTAAACAAGTTCCATGATCAAGCAGTCATCCATTGTCACCTTGTCTCTAACATTGAATTTTGTGAAATTGCGTGTAAGTGAATTTCTCATTAATACAACAACGAAAGAAAAAAATCCTATGTCAACTAATTGTAAAAAGGACAGGAAAACACTTATCGACAACAATGGGCGAACAAGCAAGCGACGATAGTCATGAAAACAATAAAATCATTGTCAAACGTAATTACCTTGACGGCTCGTCGTCGTTTCAGTTATTACCAGGAACCTCAATACAAAGTTGAAGACGACAATAAAATAACGTTAAAATTCAAAACAAAAATAAAATGCAAACATAAATGTAAATGTTTAAAATAAAACCAAAAAGAAACTATGTATAAGAAAACTAAAAATAGAACATATAGTACAACATATAAAATAAAATACAAACTTGTACATAGTAACCCAAAAAATAGTTAAACACGACGGCGGCGACCAGTCTTGTAACATCCTTTAGGTAAAATTAACGATGACGATGCAACCATTGGAAGAGGGGGCTAATTGTAATTGTACCCAGTTGAGGATGATGATGATGCCGACAACGACGACGACGTTTACAATGTTGGTTTGCTGTCGCTGTGTTATTCTCATAAATATAGTATATCCTTGTCTATTTTATGCTGCTGTAGCTGTTTATGCTGATGTTTTTTTTTTGTCTTCCTTTAAACGTTCCCCTCTACATTTCTCTTAGTTGTCTCCTTCAAGCACAATAGCGACTTAATTTACAATTAAAACCTCTTCTGTGGCAAACCTTAAGTAGCTCTGTGTGTGGGTCTCTCTCATTATGTATGAGTGTGTGTGGGTGTGTGTGTTTGCTCTTTTGTTAAAACACCGCAGTGTAACACAAATTTGCAACCACGCTTGTCTCACCGTTTTTACAAAGTCGTTATTCGTTAAATGAATAATAAACTGGGTGGTAGTAGTTTATGTATAAAAGAGATCAGAATAAACAACTTGTGGGGAGAATTGTATTTCCTTAATGACGTCATACAGAGTATATGCATAAGTTTTCTAAAATTATCACACAATGAATGTAATTTTCCACTAAGCTGTAAAATTATGCACATCAACGCTAAAACGCGATATTTTGAATCACCCCTAAAAATATGCAACAGTTTTTGTTGTGATTATTTTCAAACAGTGTAATAAAGTGAATCTGCCTTATAGAAGGCATTGATAGACCATAAAATGATTGTAGTTAAAAACTACGATTTAACCGTGTACATTTTTTTAAAAGCGCACTGTGGTTTGCTTTGCCCCTTCCAACGGCCAAAGTTCAATAACTTTTGTTTAATTTGGTAAAATTCCGATTAACATATTTAATAATTTTTTTTTTGGGGATTAAGTTGGCCCCTGTGTAGTTTAGAACTAACCCTATAGTTTTAGTAAATTCTTACAGAGTTATATCAATGGCATAGTATACTACAATTTAGTCTCAGTGTAGTAATTTTCAGCTAATTCTGCTCTTCAGTTTCAGTGTAGTCAGTTAACTCTATTGCAATATGTAATAAAACCACTTAAATTATGAACTAACACTATTGTAATATAATGAAATTTCTCTTAACTCTTAATGGAAATAGGGCGATAATTTTAGGGATTTATTAGTAATTACTTATTTAAAGAAATTTTGGTAATTTGCAAATTCTAGATGAATTTGAAATATTTTTATGCGATTTGTTTAGTGTGTAAGCAATTAATCATGTGGGCTATAAGTGTATCATATAATGTTATTTTAATTATGTATTACCTTCAATATCAAGTTAATAATGCGATTAATTATGGCTTATACATATTATTAATTACATATATACTTAACTCTACTCTAAGATTTGAAATTTGTATTTTCTTTTACGAAAGCGCAGCATAACATTATTTACAATCGATTTTAACATTTAAGGCAAATTTAAGTTTTTAAAGGATATGTTGTGTAGGATTTTTATGTAATTGAAAATGTGTTTTCACGTTGGCTAGAATTTTTTATTAAAAACTTGCCAGACTGCCTTAAACATTTTCTCAACGATTCTTTCAGAAATTCTTTCTTTTAAAATCGTTTTTCTATATTAAATCTTCAAAATATTTGAAATCGAAACACATAAAAACTTTTTTCTTTGAATTTGAAGACTATTAACTCATTACGTATACATTATATTGAAATAAATAATAACACTGTGCTACACACAAAATATACAGGGGTTCTCATGTAGCATTTCTGTTAGACTGAAGTCCATAGAGTAAAGTGGTACTTTTAGTTTTTCTCGGTCACTTCGTTAAGTAATGTTTTTATAGCAAATTAAGTGAAATGACGATATTCCTAAAATTACAAGTTCCAAAATTCATAAGTCTTCTCTTTGTACATCTGTTGTAAAGCTATGACTTTCACCTTTTATTAAAAAAAAGAATTTTGAAAATCGGTTAAAAAATAGTGAAACGGCGGCAGTTTAAGCAAAACAACCTCGAAAAAAAATTGCGAATTCTCATTTTCTCAACGCTCTCAGTTGATCATGAAGCAGCGCAATATCTATTTTTTATTTTTGTATTATGCTATATTAAAGTAGCTTTCTAAAATAGGTAAGTTTATAAGAATCGGTGGAAAAATGAATGAGTTATGCTAATTTTTGTAATATATTTTTCGACATTCTTTGGAATATGTAGTACGAATTACTTGTTTGTGATACGTATACGTCACATGTATTTGTACAAAGTGACACACACACTCTAAGGAAAAACCACAAAATAACGCGAACATGTTATTGCAAAATTTAGCATAACTCATTCATTTTTCAACCGATTCTTATAAACTTACCTATTTTAGAAAGCTACTTTAATATAGCATAATACAAAAATAAAAAATATATATTGCGCTGCTTCATAATCAACTGAGAGCGTTGAGTAAATGAGAATTCGCAATTTTTTTTCGAGGTTGTTTTGCTTAAACAGCCGCCGTTTCACTATTTTTTAACCGATTTTCAAAATTCTTCTTTTTAATAAAAGGTGAAAGTCATAGCTTTACAACAGATGTAAGCTTTTGAAGATCGGTTTACAAAAATTTTGGAACTTGTAATTTTAGGAATATCGTCATTTCACTTAATTTGCTATAAAAACATTACTTAACGAAGTGACCGAGAAAAACTAAAAGTACCACTTTACTCTGTGGACTCCAGTCTAACAGAAATGTTACATGAGAACCCCTGTATATTTTTTTTCTTCACATTTGTATCACTGTGTAATTATACGCTATGTGTACATAATTTCATATAGAAAATAGTATGTACATTGAAAGTTCAATGTAGACCACTTAATGGGACTATCTTAAAAGTTAAAGATAGAGGGTGATATGTTTTGAAAACTGTTGGGTTTGCAAAAATATTGGGGGTCGGTCATATATTTAAATCTTCTATGTGCATCTTAGGGGCAGTTAGAGCGGTAGGAGCTAATTTTATAAAAAAAAAATATTTTTATTCCTCTAGGGGCGACTCCAGGGCAGTTGCGTGGCTTTATGTGGATTTGTTCCTCTTTCCCCCACCTTTGAACTCCATACGCAGCCATTTGCCAACACACCATGCCTCTTGGACGTTTAATATTTATCATGGATTTTTACCCCTCAAATCTTGTTAGCGCACCTAAAATCTAAATCTTAAGCTTGGGGATCAAACTCCAAAACTAAAGAAACAAAATTGTTATGTTATTTGTATAATACCAGTACCAGAAATGAATTGAAGGCACGGCAAAAAATAATAATAAAAGCTTCTTAGGACCCAGAATTGACCCAGAATTGCTTCTCAAACATCTGAAGCACAGTGGGGTATGTGATTAATTTGAGGAAGCATCTGATCTTAACCAAATTTGGTACAAATGATCCTCCAGCTACAAGAACGATCTGTATTAGTTTGTGAGGAAATCAGTTCACATATACAAATATTCCCCATATATATATAGGCCAAAGTCAAAATGTTTTAAAACTCAGGATGTAGATATATATACCCTCCACTATTTCAAAGTGGTAGTATCTGAAAAATTGTTATACATAAAATTGCGTATCGTATACAGTAGTTAGAATGTACAAAGATTTTGGCGATATTTTTAGTACTTGCAACATTTTCAGTTACTCAAAGCCTAAAAATGTGGAAAATATGCTTGAAGATTTGTAGGTTTCTAATGATCTTCTTTCGTTTGCATATGCTCATAGGGAAAAAAGGTCTTAGGAAAAGATATAGATTACAATTAGTACTACAAACGTCTAAGAGAGAAAAACCGTCAGAAACTAAAGATTGTTTTTTGTCACTTTTTGTATATTGGATTAGAAAATTGTGTGCCTTGACCAATGGACAGACTAAATAAGGCAGTTTGTAGTACTAAGCAATACAAACCTTTTGATATATCTCAAGTTGGTGTCACTTAGAAAATTGAAAAATTACTCCTTTTTTCGATTCGTGAATTTGACAAACAAAATAATATTTTTATGTAATATTAAAAATAATAATATAAACATCGTTTTTTTCGTACTGCAGAAAATTGGAAAAAAAAATCTGAATCACAATATTTTCAAATTTTTGACACTTAAAGGAAATTAATGTCAATCATTCGTAAATCAACTTAAAGTCTGAGATAAGAATTATCATTTAGGTAAAAGAAGTGTTCCCCCAATCGATAAAAGGGCACGGAATATAATATTTGGACCATATATCAGGAATTTGCGTGAATTTGGGAAATTTGTATACCATGCAGTGGCATAGTGGTTAGAACACGCGACTACCATGCGGGAGATCGCAGGTTCAAACCTGGCTCCAGTCATCTTAAAAAAATTGTTTTTTCATTGCCGGCTCCCCTCGAATGTTGTTGACAGCAACTTCGCAGTATTAAGTGTCGAGTCAATCGGCGTGTCTAGTAAGAGCTTCTCAAACAGTGACGTTCGCATTCATCGATAAACAAATAGGTGCCGTTAGTTGTGAATCTAAAAATTGAAAGCGTGTTAATTCACAACAACGCGAGAAGCTACCCCATACCTCATTCATGGGGTGCAAAGGGAAATTCAGTTAAGTTTTTAAGTATACCATAAAAACAATATAACAAAATGACAAGCTGCATGGTGTCCGTCTTCTTTAAAATTATTAATGCTGACCACTAAACACAACCTATAGAGGCACTAATACATAAATATATTAATATAGATATGTTTAAAAATTAAAATATTTACATACTGACTTTTCTTGATTTTATTTTTGGTTGATCTGATAAGAAGTATGATAAAGTCAGTTCGGTTAAAGATCTTTACTATTGGCAGTTATTTTTAATTGTCACTAGGTTATTATTTAAGAGTTGTGTATTATGTGACAGCAGGTTAGGCGTATGACGTCATTTCCACATTAACCACAATGTTCCGTCAGCGCCCTTTGCTGTGCCTTCTCCTCTTTCACCACAAACCTTAAGGAATAAAAGCATCTCAAAGCTAATTAGAACTTTAACCAACAGTGCGAAGAAAGCATTCTCGAAGGGCACAACATGCCAGCATAATTTTAAAAATCAGTTAAGACTCGGATTGAGGCAAAAAGCGTCAACCAATTTTTATTGAGGCCTTTAGCATATGACTAGAGCTAAATACATTTTTAAAATTATAATATACGATATTTAAGCAACATTTATTTATGATATTAATATATGGGGTTTTCCAACGGAAGGACGGACGATTTCATAGTAAAAAAATTGCTGTATTTTTAACTTTTTGAGCTTTGAACTTTTACAAAACAAACTATATATATCTTTGGAAAGTCTCTTATTTCCAAATCCTCCGAGAAACTTAAAATCGGTTAATATTTACCCGCGTTACTGGCTTATGCATTAGTGTGAAAAGGTACGAAAAACTTGTTTTGGAGGTTTTATGAAATTTGAAAACATATTCTTGTTGTGCTTAGAATCTACCATAAAAATAGTATAATTTTCCAGATATTGTTTTTTTTGTCGCTGTGTGTTATCCATAGAACAATGCGTGTGTCCGCAACGCACATTTAGATTGAAGTAGCATAAAAGGTAAAAGTATTTTATTTTTCTTCTTTCAAAAAAAATAAATTGATCACATAAGAAATTTCGCAAAATTGTAAAAAATTTCATATGTGTATCCGTAACGCACTTTGTGTTAGTCATAATTTAGAATACAAAATTTTAAGTAATGTTTAATTAACAGAACATTATAGTACTGCCCAAAATCTACATTTTTTAATATGAACATAATCTCTACACTATTAAATCTTTTCGAGAAAAATACAAAATAAGAAAAAAAAAACGTGCGCCCGCAACGCCACTAAATACCCAAATTTCTAAAATCAGAATTACTTGAACTTGAATGTTGCATTGTAAAAATAGGACTTTTAGATTGAAGAAAATGATAAACATCACCTTAAACACGGCTAATTTCACTTTTTCCAATACTTAAACAAAAACTTTTAAAAATTTGAAGTTGTATACACTTTAGGAGGAAAAGTAAACAATGAATGTCTTTTAGTTCTTTCACCTAGTGTTATAGAATTTTGGATAATCAACTACCAAAAGCTAATCTGAAAACTTAATTTTAAAAATGCAATTAATCGCCGTTTTGGGCGTCCCATACTCCACTGTGCGACGCTCGCATTCGTCTACAAACACTTAGGTGCCATTTGATACAAATCTAAAAATGTCAGCTTTACAATTGTCGCAAAGTTGTAAACGTCACAAAATTATCTCAATAGTATTAAATGTCACAAAATCGCAAATTTGGACTATAGTTATTTTTGTGTACGGTAGAGCATAGCACAGAAAAAACCAAACCTCAATTCATATAAAAACTTGTCTGGTCTAATCGAAAAAAAATGAAACTGGGAGTGTTATTTTCATTAGAGGCTTTAATTTATTTTCATATGAGAGAAATTAGTTCACTTTCAGAGAAGTTGCTTCTAGCATTGCTATCTTTGAAGAAAGCACCATGAATATGAGCAAAAATTTTCCTTTTTTTTATCCCTAGGTTAGAAGCACACAAATTATATCGATATTTTTTGGGAGTTATTTTAATTTTCTTCGTTGTTATCACAAGAAGTTGAAGCTAATTTATTTTTCGGACTATAGAATATTTTTTGGCATCCCATTTCCAATTTGTTTTCCATTCATAATAGGGTTAATTTTGTAGCGTTTGGTTTACGATGTTGTATACGCACTAGGGATGCTAAACGGGATTGATTTTGAAAAATCCCGGGATTTCGGGACCGGAATTTTTTGGGATCCCGGAATTTCGGGTTATTTCAGGAATCTTTTTTAAATTTTTTTAGTAACAAAAAAAAGAAGTTCTGCATCATTCGTTTTGTCAATTTACATGCCATAATAATTTAATATCGATTTGAAGTTAGTAAGTGTCGTATAGGGGAATTTGTCACCATAATAATTTAATATAGATTTAAAATTAGCAAGTGTCGTATAGGGGAATTTGTCACTTTTTATGTTTCTTTATTATATTGTTATATGTTGGCGTTGGGGAATGGGACTTTGCCCAGAGGTGGAAAGTTACTGATCGTCACTCACTTGGGAGTGACCAGAAGAGATTCATTTGTGGCACTGTCCAAGCAGCTAACTACTTCCGGTCTTAGACCAAGTATTCCCCGGGCAATGACTTCAAAGCAACCTAGTTAGAAGTATGCTAGAGTTAGAAGGCGAAATGTTGAGTAACCTAATCGGCATGCTACCACCGATGCGTCTTAGGAAGTAGGTAACAGAAGTTACTGAAGCTCAACACAGGCTCTCTTAGTGGCTTTGGCTGCCCCAAAAAACTAGGATCGGGAGCGGTCGCCTAATAAGCCACCCTCCTTAAACAAAATTTATTATGAAAACACGAAGAATAGAAAAAACAAGATCCCCCCCCAAATGTTGACGACTCCCGCAAACGACATAACGATCATGATTTAAGGATATGCACCTGGAATGTCCGAACCCTTTACAGAGATGGTGGCTCTATCCAACTGGTGGATGTCCACGACAAATACAAGGCTGACATCACCGCCATACAGGAAATGAGATGGACGGGACAGGGATGCACACGACGAAAGAACTGTGACATCTTTTACAGCTGCCATGCAGAAAGACACGAATTTGGATGTGGTTTCATAGTCGGCAAGAGACTTCGACACCTGGTTTCGCGGTTTAAACCTGTAAGTGACCGAATAGCCACCATTCGCATCCGGGCGAAATATTTTTACATTACGCTGATTTGTGTACACGCCCCGACGGAAGATAAAGACGATGAGATTAAAGATGCATTTTACGAGCGCCTAAAGCGGGAAGGAACATGGTAGTGAGTGGAACTAGATTTCAGCATAAAGATATCCACAAGGCAACTTGGCTATCCCCCGATCAAAAGACCAAAAATCAAATTGATCATGTGGTAATTGATGGCAGGCATGCATCTAGTGTCATGGACGTGCGTGTGATCCGTGGTGAAAATATTGACTCGGAGCATTACCTGGTTGCAGCCAAGGTGCACACAAGATTGAGCAGAGCGAAAAACACACGTAACCAAACACAAAGAAAGCTGGACATCGCGAAGCTGCAAACCCCGGAGATAGCTATTGCCTACTCCAACCAGCTCTCCCAACTTTTACGACACAACGCCTCTAATTCTGACGTTCCCGATACACAGTGGCAGCATATTCCGCATTCCATGGCAACCGCCGCAACAACCGTGCTAAATATGAAAAACGGCGCTCAGACGAATCATGGTACGATGAAGAATGTCGCATAGCGTCAGAGGAACAGGATGCTGCTTACAGGGCAACGCTACAGCCAATTGTAAACCGTGCTGTTAGGGAACGGCACAAGGAGAAAGTAAAACAGGCGAAACAGCTATTTAGGCGAAAAAAAACGTCAGATGAAGGAACGGGAGAACGAGGTTATAGAGCGATACAGGGATAGAGGTGAGGCCCGAAAATTTTACCAGAAAGTAAGAGCAAATGGATACGGTAATGGCCTCCCCACCTGCAAGGACAACGATGACGCGTACGCTGATGACGTCGACATCATCGGTCGAAAACTGCGGGATGTGACTGCAGCCTTCTCAGGTATACAAAAGTAATCAGCGAAAAAGGGGTTAACGGTGAACGAGGACAAAACGAACTTATTAGTTTCAACGAACAAAGAATCTACTCGTTTGAGAAACTGCGTGAACGTCGACAACTATAATTTCGAGGTGGTAGATAATTTTGTCTACCTAGGCTCCGCCATCAACAAAACAAATAATGTCAGCCTAGAAATCCGGAGAAGAATCCTGCTTGCAAATAAATGCTACTACGGACTAAGCAAGCGATTCAATGACAGAGCCCTCTCTGGACGAACCAATCTCCAGCTATACCAGATACTGGTTCTACCTGTCTTAATGTATGGCTCAGAATCCTGGGTTATGACTAGGGTCACCAATTTTCAGCACATGCTGAATATTGCTGATGCTGCTTAATTTAACGATTTCAGGCGATCTTGCTTATTTAAAAGGTTTGTGCTTTTTCATGCTGTTTTTGCCCTTATTTAAATTTTTGATACATTTTGATAAGATATGTTTCTATCAATTTAAAAATTTTTACATATCACAAGCCCTTGCGGTTCATAAAAATATGACAGGTAGAATTCAATTTGCAAACTATCCTCTTATTTTACACACAGCCTGTGTTCAAGATTTTGCAATAGCCCTATTTTTATCGATAACTTAGATCGTTAGATTCGTTATATTCCTATAGTTTTCAGGCGCCTTATCGAAAACAAAAATTTAAACTAATGAAACCTAATGTGCCTCTATAACCTAAACCAATAACGACATGATGAGGAACGTGGTTGGAAGCAGCGGAGTATTATACTAATTATTTGGAAGACATAAGGGAAGTCATTCAAGAGTTTAACGAAAATGATTATGAAGCATTGCGATAAAGCAAAAAGGTTATTTCTAATAAAAATTTGTAATCCGACTTTTCCTTCATAAAAATTAACTTTAAGTGCATCTGGCATGCCATGACAAAAATTGAGTCAAGCGGATTGCCATTGAATGAAAGCTTGGAAACAGTAAAATCAATTCAACATGCTATAGAAAAACTTCTGATAAAAATTATTTAAAAAAAATGACTGCCGTTCTTGCGCGAAATCCTGGCTTTGTGGAAATCAACAATATTATTTTTAAAAATTCCAAAACTACAAGTGCGTTTATCGGAAAATATTCGCCTGCTGAATCAACATTTTTTAAATACGCTCTCGTTTCATAGTATGACGTGGAACGTGTTTTTTCTATATATGGAAATTTTTTTACAAACCAGCGTAAAAGTTTCACCTTTGAAAATTTAAAAATGCACTTAGTGCTTAATTGTAATCGTGACATTGACCAAGGTATAATCTCACTTTAAGAATTTTTTTTTTTGGTTTAAAAATTACTTTCTTTGTATGAATACACGACAGAATAATTTGGTTAATTTACTTATTGTTCTTTATTACTTCTTTAATAGATGTGAAATTGTTTTTTGTTTGTTTTTCAACAAATAAAAAAAATTATAAGTGCTGAATATAAAATCTATCGTGCTTATTTCAAGGGTTTTTCATGTTGTTTTTTTGTGCTGAAAAATGGTCGCCCTAATAATAACGTAGACAAAAACATTGTAAAACTGACATAAAAAATATTTAAATTTAAAAAATCCTATTAAAAAATATTTGCTGGTGGTAGGATTGCTTTAAAATTCTAATTAAAGGATTTTAATAGAAATATTCGAATTCAAAAATATATAATTGAGTATCAAAAAAATATAGGCTTTTCAATTTGGGACATTTTCAAGAAATTCTAATTTGGAATGGTTTGGTGAGAGTTCAGAAATCGTTAAAAATATATTAATTTAAAATAGAAAATACCAAAGTAATATTTTATGGCATATGGTAACTCCTAAGCTAACGGACTTTCAAAAATGTATGGATTTTTTTAAATAGTTGCTAATTTAAGTGCAGTCTTTTTAACTTTGTTAAAAAATATATTTTAGATAAGTTTCTTTCTTTAAAAAAATATATGACACGAAAGCCGAAATTTCAATCAGATACATAGTAGTGGTCCTTAGTGAATTTGACTATAGTCCGACAATAACCAGGATTTAATATTTTTTTCGGTCCATATACTCAATAGATTTCTTATGAAAGAAGCCACATGGGAAGATTTTTATAAGCAATCTTTAAATATTAAAAATATTTAATGGATGCCTTCACTTTACTATAGATAATATCCACAGATTTTCATCGATTTTCTTACGATTCAACTCATTGTTCACAGTATTTTTTTTTCATAAGTATAATTATAATTATTATAATTATATTGTTACGTATGAAAAGATCCTTTAACAACAGTTTCCAGAGTGACTCATTTAGGCATTAGGAATATAAAATTATAGTTTTAGCTACAAAATTTGACTTATATTTTAATTTTTTTTAAATTATGCTGATTTTTTACTTTATCAGAAAATACAAATTTCACTTGTTTTTTTTGTACAACTACATGACAATAATTAACATATTCCGTAACTCACCAGATATTGATTAATATTGTTATTATTATTATTATATTGATGTTTTATGTAATTTAAGACTATTTTTTTTTAATAAATTCAGCTACAGCTAAGAAGATGAACTATTGAACTTGATGCTGAGGACTACAATGAATTATCACGCGAATTTATCATTGAAAATAAATTCTTATTTTTTTCGCTCTCTCTCTCTCTAGCTCGCTTTTGCTCTTTCAAATGCACAACGATATAATTTCACATGATTATGCAATCATTTGCACAAATTGCCCAATTTTGGTATTTATTGATTTTTTCACTATTGATTCTATTTTAAGGGATACGTTTTTTAAACAAAAATATCCGTTTTTCCACGATTGAACACTTTTTAACTTTTTGTACTCAATAATTGCTTTATTTCATTTATAGGATATTCCAGAAAAGAGTTTTCTGTGAATTTAATCTTAATCTTCTTTATTTTTTATTCCTCTCCATAAGGAAATTTTATATTTTGTATTCGGTCAGGTTTCCGTTATTTTTAAATTTAACCAACTATCACCGTCGAATTTCCGCTACAAACTGACAGTTGCTCAAATGCAATTCGAATTTGAAACCTTTGGCGAATTAAAGAAACAAAATCAGAAAAAGATAAAAAGCAAAACGGCAGCATCTAAAATGAAAAGAAATTTTCTGCTGCAGTTTTGTGGCAGTGATTTTCGTTTGAGAAGGGGGGGCGTAATGACGTTGACGACGACGACGGCGACGATAAAGACTGATGCATTTGTGTGCTATGCGAAATGTTGAAAGACACAAAAAGGATTATTCTATTCCCCAGTGATAGGATATTTCATCACTTGGTCCTGATAATGACGAGGACGACGACGATGATGATGATGCTGCTACTCATGCTGCCGCAGTTCTTAATGATGACGATGTTGATAAGCGGACATGATTAAGAGGATGACGACTACGATGATGATGATGTGACTGATAATAATGAAAATGTTGATTTATGAATTTTAAGCTAAAGTTTTGTTCGACTAGACAGATAGCTGTGGGAAAACAACTATACCACATATCAAACATACAGAATTATGTTAAGGTTAATGTTGAGTGTTATTTGTTTTTGAATTTATGTGTTGCTGTCGTCTTGCCTATCATGAAAAACAGTAGGTGGCAATGCGCATGCTTTAAAGGACTTTTGGGCATTTGTTGTATTGCTGCATTTTTTGTTGTCCTTCAGGGATGTTAAAGTGAGCTTAGGTCACGTATGTTGGCAGTTGTTAGTAACAATTTCTTTTATAATTTAAATGATAGTGGGGCGGGCGTTAAATCAGTAATAGTGTACTATTATTTTTTGCTTATGAATTTAATGTAGAACTATTTGAGACGAAACTTGATGTCTGACAAAATATTACATTATCATGAAAACATTAACGTGAACAAAAATAACATCCTGCTTGTTGGTATACAGGTGTCCTAGGTAGCATTAACGGAATGTTATGTGACATTACTGTAATCTTCTCGTATATTGTAATGCAATTCAGATTTTATTAAGTACGGCAAATGTATATATATTTAGCTTCAACAAGCAAAGCACCAATAACACTGGAAAATGCTAATAAGAACTTATACTTTTTTTGATTTTCTAAACATTGAGCTGTCATAGGAAGGAAGTAGTTAACTTTTACACACTTTTCACTACAATTCAAAGTAGTGGTTATAAATGTGTTACTTATTCATTTATTAAACCGATCCAGCAATGTTTGGCGTTCTCCCGTATATTTTTGGCAATTTTACAATACATACAAGTTTAGGACTAATGGAAAATGGAAAAATAATTCTTTTGTTGTATCAAATGTTATTTTTTATGTTTCCTTATTGCAAAAGTTGAACCAAAAATTATTTTTATTATACCAAAAAGTACTTTTATTGGGCCCAAAAATAATTTGACTGCCCCAAATTGTAGTTTTATTGAGGCAAATAGTACTTTTGTTGTACCAAAATATACTTTTAATGTACCCAAAAAGCACTTTTGTTGTACCAAAAACCAATATACTATATCAAAAAAAAAACTTGTTTTATTGTATCAAATAGTACTTTTATTGCATCTGAAGGTAACTTTATAGAACCAGCAAGTGGTTAAATTGTACCAAAAAGTACTTTTATTATACCAAATAGCACTTTTATTGTGTCAACAAGTATTTTTGTTTTATCTAAAACAAAATCTTTTTTATACCAAAGTTTATAATTTTTTTTTTAAACATAATTTTGTTATACCGAAATTGTTTAAAATAGTACCAAAAGGCACCTATATTGCCTTTTATTGTCTTTAAAACTAATGTATTTGTATCAAAAGTATTACTGTCATTCCTAGTAGTATTTTTATTGAATCAAAAAAAGTGATTCTGTTGCACAAAAAAGTGTTTTTATTATATCTAAAATTATTTTTTATTTTTTAGTACTGAAGTTGTACCACAAATTATTTTGATATAAAAAACGGTAGTTTTATGGTATCAAATAGTACCAAAAGTG
This sequence comes from Muscina levida, assembly GCA_964034835.1. Taxonomy (NCBI): domain Eukaryota; kingdom Metazoa; phylum Arthropoda; class Insecta; order Diptera; family Muscidae; genus Muscina; species Muscina levida. The sequence goes on from OZ035880.1 coordinate 23,044,017, forward strand.
TTATTATTGTACCAAATAGTACTTTTATTGTACCAAAAAGTGCTTGTGTACTGTTTTTACCGAAAATTAATTTCATTATACCAAAAAGTACTTTTATTGTACCAAATCGGACAAATATTGTACCCAAATATTACTATTTCACTATTGTATCAAAAAGTACTTTTAATTTATCTAAATTATTTTGTTGTGTCAAAACGTACTTTTATTATATCAAATAGTAGTTTCATTGTACCAAATAGTACTTTTATTGTAGCAAAAAGTAATTTTATTACATTTAAAAGTAATTTTTTTATACAAAAAAATTTAATTTTACCAAAAATTAATTTTATCATACCAAAAAGTACTTTTGTTGTGGCAAATAGCACTTATCTTTTACCCATATAGTACTATACCAAATAGTACTTCTATTGTATCAAAGTACTTTTATTGTGGCAAAAGTACTTTTATTATATCAAATTGCACTTATATTGTACCTAAATAGTAGTATAGAACTAATGTATCAAATAGTACTTTTATTGTGTAAAAGTATTTTATTTGTACCAAATTGTACTTTTATTGTACCTACAGAAAACTTTTCTAGTGACAACAAGTATTTATTGTAACTAAAAGTATTGTATTATACCAAAAAGTACTTTTATTATGTTTTTTTAAGCAAAAAGTACTTTTATTGTACCTAATTGCACTTATATTGTAGCCAAACTGTACTCTTACACTATTGTATCAAATGGTAGTTTCATTGTGTAGAAGTATTTTTATTGTACTAAAAGTATTGTTATTGTATGAAATAGTACTTTTATTATACCAAATAGTACTATTATTGTGCCAATAGTATTTCTATTAGACTAAATAGTACTTTTGTTATAACAAAAAGTACTTTTATTGTACCAAAAGGTACTTTTACTATATATCAAATAGTATTTTTATTTCATCTAAAAAGAATACCTTTACTGTACCAAATAGTACTTTTATTGTATCAAAAAGTTATTTTATTATATCTAAAAGTAATTTTATTATACCAAAAGATGCTTTAATTGTACCAAAAATAAGTAGTTTTACTGCACCAAATTGCACTTATATTGCATCCAAATAGTACTATTGCACTATTATATAAAATAGTACTTTTATTGCGCCAAAAATATTTGTTTTGTAATACATAGTATTTTCGTTGTAATAAAAAGTACATTTAATGATTCAATAGGTACTTTATTATTCAACAATTACCTTCATTACACCTAGAAGTACTTTTATTCATTTATATTGTACCCAAAAAGTACCAAAAAATATATTTTTTACCAAAAAGTACTTTAATTGTACTTATATTGGTACCAATACTTGTACTTGTACTTATATGATACCAAAAAGTACAATTTATGGTAACATAACCTGCAATTTATGGTACTAAAAAGTACAATTTATGGTACCAAAAAATACAATTTATTGAACCAAAAGAGCAGTTTATGATACCTATTCAAAATATAAGTACAATTTATGGTACCAAAAAGTTAAATTCATGGTACCAAATAGTACAATTTATGATACCAAAAAGTACAATTTATCGTACCAAAGAGTACAATTTATGGTAACAAAAAGTACAATATGGGTATTTCCAGCGGAAGGACGGACGATTTCATAGTAAAAGATTGCTATATTTTTTACTTTTTGTTTATTTAATTATATCAGGAGTTTGTTGAACTATAACAAAACAAACTATATATATTGTTGGAAAATCTCTTCTTTCCAAATCCGCTGAGAAACTTAAAATCGGTTCATATTTATCCGCGCTACTGGCTTATAAGTGCATAAAAGTTCGATAAACCGAGTTTTTACCCGTAACTCAAGATGTTGGGCGAATTGGGAAATTTGAAAAACAGATTTTTATAGTGCCCAGCAGCACCTACTAGCAAAATAGTATAATTTCCCAGGTATTGATTTTGTTGTCGCTCTGTATTATCCATAGAAATATGCGTGTGTCCGTAACGCACATTTAGATTAAAGTAGCATTAAAGGTAAAAGTATTTAAAATGTGAAGTAAGTAGTTTATATAACCCCAATATGTCTTATTTATTTCACAAAAAAGAATATGCTAGCCACATAAGAAATTTCGCTAAATTTCACAAATTTTCGTAGACACTTCAAGTTGCTGTGGAAAATTGTGTGTGTCCGCAACGCACTTTGTATTAGTCATAATTTTGAATACAATATTTTAAGTAAAGTTTCATTAAAAGAACTTTATAGTACTGTCCAAAATCTACATTTTTTAATATGAACATAATCTTCAAAATATTTAAACTTTTCGAGAAAACTACAAAATAAGAAAAAAAAAAAACATTTATTGTTCTAAAAAGTGCAATTAATGGTACCGAAAAGTCTTTTGGATTTTCCGAGAAAAAGTTTAAAGATATCCGGCATTTTGTTTTTCAAAATTTGACTCCGAATTAGAAAACAGCGACCCCAAAAATTAAATGTCACAATTCCTGTCTTATTCCAACATTTTTTATAATAATTAACATCTAATAATTAAAATTGTTAGTCCTATAGATTGTCAATCGGCAGATCCCAAATATGATTATATCTAATAGTATCATAACTTATCTAATTGTGTCTTATTTGATGAACAATTTGTCTTCCTTATACATATATGTATATGTAATATATGTATAAGACCTTATTATATACTTTTAGGGTGTCAAGGCAACCTTTATCGAAAAAAGCGAAGCCCTTATCTTCATCTTCAGATAAACATTCCTTCTTGTTCTCATTTTTCTTGGCTTCTTTCTTCTGTTCTTGATGCATCGATGTTGCAGACAACAACTTCTTACTACTAAAATATATATTCAAACTAATAGCAATAACTATCAATACCTAAGGCAAGTCACACATTCTGCCGATATTGTTAAGTTCCACCCAATTTTTCATTAGTAACAATGAATTTTCAAACAAAATAATTTTTCTGCAGATCTGATTACCTTATCCATTTGCCTTTTCTTATAATCGCTCTTGAAAGGTCAAGGATACAACACGAAGCAATAGTCATCACATCCCTCTGCATTTTTACAGCATTTGCACAATATCCCTTAGTACGCATCCAAAAATACATGCATGCGATTTAAATTAAGTAAAACTTTTTACAATTTTATTTTTTCTGTCTATTTTTTTAGGTTTTTTTTTCAATCTTTCTTTTTTCGTTTGCTGACAGTACTGCAGCCATTCAGTCATCCACTTAACATATTTTGTCCCAGCACTCGCTGGGTTTGTACTGCTACCAAGTACTAGCGACAAGTACAAGTACTTAGATGACATTGCCCAATAATTTGTATGTACGAACATAGAACTTGATGTGCACATATATACGTACAAGCAGCAAGGAGATGTCATTATAATGTTAGTGCCACTCGTCAAGTGATGATGTTTGGTTGATTGGTTGCTTGCACGCCGTTACAACATTATTGGCTGTTAAATTGAAGCCATTACCACCACAATCACCGGTGGCACTGAAAATTCTATAGCAGGCAGCAAGCAGTTCCTCTTATAAGGCGATGATGATGATGATGATGACGACAACAACAACGACAACGTATAGAGGAACTGTTGTTTCTTTGTTTGCATTGCTCTGACATTGTGTGGCAAAGGCTTTCTAGTAGGTTGATTTTCTTGCCGTTTCTCCTCTTTTGTGATTAAGTCACTCCTCTCTCTCGCTGCTAAATTCAATGTTAATTTATTGTTGTCATTGTTTTCTTTTTAATTTGATCTTGCATTAATTATCGATTTCTGGGTGATTTCCTTGTACTGCTGTATTGTTTATAAGGTTGCTGGTTGACTGGGTGGGTGGGTGATTCGGATTATAAATGATGGGTGTATAGTTTTCGTGTGAATTTCTTGTAGCTATAACCTATCGCCTTAGGTCTTCTTATGTTTTCAAATCCTTTTTACTATTTTAATGTATAATTTCCATGGAAGCTATTGGCTAAATACTGCGTTAACGTCAGTTTAAAATTAGCTTTAACATGATGGATAAAAAAATTTTAAGTGCATGTATTACTTACACAGTACAACATTTGTCAGCTCATTGATTTGGGACTTAATTTTAAGAATTGCAAGTGAAAGTAGCCCCGTAAAGAAAAAATTGTGTATCATTCGTTTTGTCAAGTTAGCTACATTTATAATTGTGTCTGAAGCAAAGTTGTAGATATTGAATACGAGAACAAAAAAGCAGAACAAACCTACCCGAAAAAAGGCTTTCAGTGCCTCAGAAATCTCAAAAATATAAATATTTTTACCAATTTTTATCTTTTTTGCTATATAATTGCATTGCACAACAAAAAAGTTTAATTTATTGTAATAAAACTTAACTAAAAAAAACTTAATTTCCCTTTGCACCCCATGAATGAGGTATGAGATAGCTTATCGCGTTGTTGTGAATTAACACGCTTTCTATTTTTAGATTCACAACTAACGGCACCTACTTGTTTATCGACGAATGCGAACGTCACTGTTTGAGAAGCTCTTACTAGACACGCCGATTGACTCGACACTTAATACTGCGAAGTTGCTGTCAACAACATTCGAGGGGAGCCGACAATGAAAGAACAATTTTTTTTTAAGATGACGAGCCAGGTTTGAATCTGCGATCTCCCGCATGGTAGTCGCGTGTTCTAACCACTATGCCACGGCCAGTCGGTAACAAAACTATTAATTGTAATTAATTGTACCAAAAAGTACAATATATTGTACCAAAAAGTGCAATTTCTGGCCCCAAAAAGTTCTAAAATGTAAAATTTATTGAACCAAAAAATCTACGTACCATTTTTGGTACCAAAATGTACAATTTATGCATTACACAACAAAAAAGTTTAATTTGTTGGAACAAAAAGTACTATTATTGCACCAAAGAGTACAATTTATTGTACCAAAATGTGAAATTTATGGTTCTAAAATGTAGAATTTGTGATACCAAAAGATACTATTTATTGTACCAAAATGAGCAATTTATGGTCACAAAAAGTACAATTTATGGTCCTTAAAAGTACAATTTATTTAAACAAAAATTGCGATATATGGTACCTATTCAATATCTACGTTGTATCTTGTTGTAACAACAATTGCAATTTATGGTAAAAAAAAGTACAATTTATGATACCAAAAAGTGCAATTTTTTGTACCAAAAAGTGCTAACTATGATACCTATTCAATATCATAGTACAATTTATGGTACCAAAAAGTACAATTTATGGTACCAAAATGTACAATTTATGGTAACAAAAAGTACAATTTATGGTATCAAAAAATGCAATTAATTGTACCAAAAAGTACAATTTATTATAATAAAAGGTGCAATTTATGGTACCAAAATGTACAATTTATGGTAACAAAAAGTACAATTTATGGTTTCAAAAAATGCAAATAAATGTACCAAAAAGTAAAATTTTCTACAATAAAAGGTGCAATTTATGGTACCAAAAAGTGAAATTTATGGTATCAAAAAGTATAATTTATGGTGCCAAATATGCAATTTATTGAACCAAAAAGTGCATGGTGACAAAAAGTACAATTTATGGTACCAAAAAGTACTATTTATGGTACCAAAAAAATTACACTTTATGGTAACAAAAAGTAAAATTTATGGTATCAAAAACAACAATTTATGGTTGCAAAAAGTAACTATTAAATATCTTAGTACAATTTATGGTACCAAAAAGTACAATTTATGGTATCAAAATCTACAACTTATGGTAACAAAAAATACAATTTATGGTACCAAAAAATACAATTTAAGGTAACAAAAAGTACAATTAATGGAATCAATAACAACAATTTATGGTAACAAAAAGTACTATTTATGGTATTAAAAAGTACAATATGGCACTAAAAAGTACAATTTATGGTACCAAATTTATGGTAACAAAATGTACAATTTATGGTATAAAAAACAACAATGTTTGGTACCAAAAAGTACAATTTATTGTAACAAGAAATGGTAACAAAAAGTACAAATTTACAAATTTACAAAATTTTACAATTTATTATACCAAAAAGTTCAATATATGGTACACAAAAGTACATTTTATTGTAGCAAAAAGTACAATTTATGGTAACAGAAAGCACAATTTATGGTTTTGAAAAACAACAATGTATGGTACCAAAAAGTACAATTTATTGTGACAAAAAGTGCAATTTATGTTAACAAAAAGTAAAATTAATGGTACCAAAAGGTGCAGTTAATGGTACCAAAAAGTGCATTTTATTGTACCAAAATGTGAAACATATGAAACCAAAAAGTACAATTTATTGTACCAAAATGTGCAACTTATGAAACCAAAAAGTACAAATTTATGGTACCAAAATGTATAGTTTATGGCACCAAAAAGTACAATTTATGATTTCTACAATTTCAGACAAAAAAGAGATATTCCGTACGGTAACAGAGATATAACCGTGATAAAATTCACAGTACAACACATGATTTTGGGACTAAATTCTGAGAACTGCACGTGAAAGTAGCCCCAAAAAAAGAGTTACATGCCATAACACTGTAGGACAAATTTAAACTTTTGACCTCACCCATGAACAAACTGACCAGATTCTGAAAATATAGCTAAAATAAAAATATACGTATCTCCCAGTTTTTCTAGATCAGCTCATTTAAGTTTTTTACGAGCAATTCAATTTTTGGAGCAAAGCTCCCATACAACGACTTAAAAGTGACTTCTTCCTGTTCGCAGAACTCAGAGAGTTGTTAATAGATTTTGACGAATTTTTTTTTTAATGTATTTCAAATGGCCTGGTTGTAGTTCTGACCGAGCCCAAATTTTAAATTTGTCACAAATTAAATTTGTCACAAACAAATTGTCAACAGATTTTGTTGAATTTTTTTTAAATATGTTTCAAATGGCCAGGGGCTGGTTCTAACAAAGTCCAAATTTATAATTTGTCAAAAAATAAAATTGTCATAAATTGTCAAAAATTAAAATTATCACAATTTTTTTTTAAATGTTTTTCAAATGGCTAGGAGCTGGTTCTTACTAGGAAAATGTGTTGACAAATTTTCAATTTTGGCTTCGTCAGAACCCGCTCCTGGCCTTTTGAAAAACAATAAAAAAAAATTTATCAAAATCTGTTAACAACTCGCAGAGTTCTGCGAACAAGAAGAAGTCACTTTCAAGTCGTTGTATGGGAGCTTCGCTCCAAAAATTGAATTGCTCGTAAAAAATTTATAGGAGCTGATCTAGAAAAACTGGGAGATACGTATATTTTTATTTTAGCTATATTTTCAAAATCTGGTCAGTTTGATCATGGGTGAAAAATCGTGTCGTACAGTGTAATAATTTAATATCGATTTGAAGTTAATAAATTTGTCACGTTTTAGGCTCTTTTATTATATTGTTATATGGTGGCGTATGATTATCATAAGTAATATTCCACGTCAATCATACGCCACGCATTACAACAGTTTTATTGTAACTGCTACAAAATAAACCCAGTTCAAAATCATTTGATGAATGGAATAGTGAAACTGTCGCTTATGTAGGGAAACGTTATATGAACAGATTACAGGAATTGCAATTTTTTATTATGTTTTTAAATATTTTTCAGCTAAATCGAACCTCTAGTTAGGTCAATCAAAAGAGCCTAAAACGTGACAAATTCCCTTATACGATACATACTAACTAAATCGATATTGAATTATTATGGCATGTACCTTGACAAAACGAATGATGCAGAACTTCTTCTTTTTGGGGCTACTTTCACGTGCAGTCCTCAGAATTGAGTCCCAAATCAATGCGATGAAAAATGTTGTACTGTGTTATACTGCGAAGTAGCTGTCGACAAAATCGAGGTGGCCGGCAATGAATTTTTTTTTTTTTAGTTGACTATAGCCTGGTGTTGAACTTGGGATCTCCCGCATGGTAGTCGCGTGTTGTAACCATCGTTAGCAATTTAAAATATAGAAAAAAATTTGCTAAAAATCCACCTAGAGCAAAAAAACTTCGTATGGCCATTATATTAATAATTCAGCCAACTTTACAAAACGAATGGGGCAGAAGTGATTATTTTTGGAGCTACTTTCACGTGCAATTCTCAGAATTAAGTCCCAAAATCATGTGAAGTACTGTGTTAGTAGTGATTTAAGTTTACATACATATTGACTATTAGGGCGGCATTGGGATGAGCTAGAATTGAAAGAAGATATGTTTATGTATAAATAATATTTGTTAGTACAAAGCAAATAATGTAGTAATCTAAATTAATGTATGTTAAATAAAAACAGGACAGTCTCAATGTGTTCCTTACATAATATTTTATTTTTGGTTTTCGAAATATATATTTGTATATCAACAGCAATATGAGGCATGGCTTGCACATACTTGAATATAGAGAACGTCTTTGCAAATTTCCAATACTTACTTATATGCACAATCCCTATTTGTTTACCAATTCAAATTCGATGCAACCTCCACACCCCTTCTCCCAACCCCCAAAATCGGGTTGATTTACTCATCGCAATTAATAATTTTATACCACTGCAATTTATAATTTCTCGAATGCTCTTTGAATATTATTTACGTCATCATTAAGTCTACAAGCAACATCAACAGCAGCGTCAGCATCGTCTCTATTTTTAAGTTTTCAATAAATTGTGCAGCAGCCCCCCTCCCCCAAGCCACATGCCCCCGGTGCAAGCATTATCCAACTTAAGTATAGCACTTAACCTCATCTTTATCGCGTTGATGTCTTAATCTATAAAGCAATATTTGTATGATTTTTTTTTATTTCATCTTGCAAGTCTTATTAAATGTAAAAGCTAGTGGTGAAATTTCAACAACATAATATTACTGGGTTTTCCTGTGTGAAAAAATTTTATGAAACTGAGAAACAAAGTGCGGTTCTCTATAACCCCAACCCCCCAAGCACTAGCTCTTAACACTATGGTTAAATGCTTTTGAATAGACCAGATTTGTAATTCACTTTCTATAAAATAAAATGAAGAAAAGTTATGGCACATGCCCCCGCCAGCCACTATGCTAAATATAGAAGTGATGGTGGTTATGAGAACCTATACCATAGCACGACAATCGCCATTCCACCCATAGAATGTACAAAGTTCCTTGAGTCGTCTTCTTTCGGTTCCCCACACAATCACAACGCTGGGAAAAGGATACTAACGTCGAGTCTATGGGTTGATTTTGAAAGTGTTGTATCTCAAGGGTGTTATTATCGCATCAGAGATAATTTAATAACAACCTTAGTTTTATGGTGAAATATTATAAAAAAAAAGATACATACTACGAAACGTTAGTGTGAATGCGGTTTCCCCTTATTCACACAGTCACGATGGTGATGATGACATGATTCAAAAGATACAAAAACCTTAAGGTTTTCCTATGGCATTAAAACTAGCGAGGGTTAAAGAGAACTGATGTCTATTTGTTTTAGGTGTTTTATATTTTTCTAAGAAATATATGTGTGACAACCTATGTAAGAAGAGGTGCGAGTAACACGTGTGAGTTCCTTTTGCAGGATAATACGTCTTCTTTAGCTTAGGGTGGCATTACAGCCAGAAGATGTGCTAGCTACATTCATCAAGAGGAATGACAAAGGCATGTGGGTTTTCATTGATTTAAATTTCCTATACATAACTTTTCCATAGTCTGAAGTAGTAACATAACACAGTACAAAATTTTTCATTGATTTGGGACTCAATTCTGAGAACTGCACGTGAAAGTAGCCCCAAAAAGAAGAAGTTCTGCATCATTCGTTTTGTCAAGTTACATTCCATAATAATTTAATATAAATTTGAAGTAAGTAAGCATCTTATAGGGGAATTTGTCACGTTTAAGGCTATTATGTTTGACATAACTCGATAACCACAAGTCCGATTTAGCTGAAAAAAATTTAAAAAAATTAAGAATTACAATTCCTTTATCTTATTCATATAACGTTTCCGTACATAAGCAACAGTTTCACTTTTTCATTCATGAAATGATTTTGCACTGGGTTTATTTCGTAGCAATTACAATAAAACTTTTGTACTCCGTACCGTATAATTTACGTGTAATATTACTTATGATAATCATACGCCACCATAAAGTACTGCACTGCAGAATTACTATATATCCGCTTATCACGGAAACGTGGGAAATTGAGTCCTTTCCCGAAGAATGAAAGGATAGTATAATCGTCAAAATTGCAGAGAAAGGAGACTTAACAAATTGCAACAACTAGCGAGGTATTTGTGTTCTCCCAACAATTGCAAAGCAAATATCAAATAATAGTTTTCTGGCACCAAAAAATGTACTATTGTTGTAAAAAAAAAACATTTGTTGTACACAAAGTTCCACAAAGTTATTTAAGTGTACCAACAAGTACATTCATTGCACCAAAAAGTACTTTCATAGTACTAAAAACTTCTTTAATTGTACCCAAAAGCACTTTTATTGTACCAAAAAAATTTTTAAAAATTCCAAAAAGTACTTTTTGTACCACAAAGTACTTCTTAATACAGCGAAATTCTCTTCGGATGCTATAAAAATTATTTTTGTATCACCAAAGAATTTCTTTGATACAGAAGTACAGAAGTACTTTTTGGTATACTAAAAGTACTTTTCATACCACAAAAGTATTTTTTAGTTCATCAAAAGTACTTCTTAATACAACAAATTTTTCTTCGGATGCTGTAGAAATACTTTTTGTACCACAAAAGTGTTTTTTTGGTACAACATAAGTCCTTTTTGGTACATTAAAAGTAGTTTTTGTACCACAAAAGTATTTTTTGATACAATAAAAGTACTTTTGGTATTGTTAAAGACAAATAAAAGTACTTATTGGTATATTGTGTTTTTTTTGCCACATTAAAAATACTTGTTGGTACAACAAAAGAAATTTTTTGTACAATAGAAGTACTTATTTGTATAATAAAAGAACTTATTTGTACAATTAAAGTACTCTATGGCACAATTAAAGAACTTTTTGGTCCGATTAAAGTACTGTTTGGTGCAATGAAAGTACTTGTTGGTACACTAAAAGAACTTTTTGTACAACAACAGTATTTATTGGTATAACAGAAGTACTTTTTTGGTGCATTAAAAGTACTTTTTGAACCACAAAATTTGTATTTGGTACAACAAAAATACACATTGGTATAAAAAAGGAGTTTTTGGTACAAAAAAGTAATATATAAAGGTACTTGTTTGAACAATTAAATAATTGTTGGTGCAATGAAAGTACTTGTTGGTACGCTTACATAATATTTTGGAACTTGTTTTACAACAAAAGTATTTTTTTGGTACATTAAAAGAATTTTTTGTATCACAAAATTATTATTTGGTCGAGAAAAAGTATTTCTTGGCACCAAAAAATTAATTTTTGGTACAGTTCAAGTATTTTTTGGTACAATAAAAGTTCTTGTCGATACAACGGAAGAACTTTTGTCTGCAATGAAAGTACTTTTTGGTACACAAAAAGTAAATTCCGGAACAATAAAGGTACTTGTTTGTACAATTATAGTTCCTTTTGTCACAATAAAGGTACCTTTAATACCACAAAAGTATTTGGTACATCAAAAGTAATTTTCGGTACAATGAAAGTACTTTTGGTAGAATTAAAGCACTTTTTGGTATCATAAAAGTATTTTGTTGTACAACAAAAGTACTTTTTGTACCACTTAAGAATATTTTGGTAAAATAAAAGTACGTGATGGTACAATGACAGTACTTTTTGGCATAATGAGAGTACTTTTGGTACAAAAACATTAAAAAACTTTTTTGTACAATAAAAGTACTTATGATAAAAGTACAATAAATATACATTTTGGTTCAAAATATACTTTTTGGTGAAAAAAAAGTACTTTTTAGTAGAATTAAAGAGCGATATTTGGTATATTGAAAGTACTATTTAGTACAATGAAACTAAAGAACTTTTGTCCAAAGTTCTTTAATTTTTTCTACAATAAAAGTAAGTTTTTGGTTCAATAAAAGTACTTTTTGGTACAACAAATTGTACTTTTGGCATGTCAAGTGTTTGTACAAAGTTCTTTAATTTTTTCTACAATAAAAGTAATTTTTTGGTTCAATAAAAGTACTTTTTGGTACAACAAATTGTACTCTTGGTTCAATAACATTTCGTTTTGGTCAAAGATGTTAAATAATGATTAGATAATGGTAATGATTGCTAATTAATCTTCTTTTGTGAAATTTTCTAATTCTTTAAACAATTAGAATTAGTTCAACTAATTCCCATTAGATAATTGAAATTTTTATTCCAATGGTAAACCTAATTGCAATTAGTTGCCATTAGCAAAAAAATTGGTTTACCTTTACAATTAGAAATCTAATTGACTTCTACTAATGCAATTAGATATTCAATTAGCTCGAATTAGAATTAATTATTTTGATAAAAATAAGTAATATATATATATGTGTGAAATTCATATTATGAATATTTTAGTTTTTTTTTTTTGTTTTTGAAAATATCAAAATAGTTGGTTCTAGTTCGAGCTAATTGAATATCTAATTGCATTAGCAGACTTCAATTAAATTCCTAATTGTAAAGGCAAACCAATTTTTTTGCTAATGGCAACTAATTGCAGTAAGTTTTACCATTGGAATAAAAATTTCAATTATCTAATGGGAATAAGTTGAACTAATTCTAATCGTTTGATGAATTAGAGAATATAAACCAATTGCAACAATTGCTAATTCTAATTGGAATTTAACATGTTTGGTTTTGGTACAATAAAAGTACTTTTCGGCGCAGTAGAATTTAAGTTCTATTTAGTATATTGAAAGTACTGTTTAGTACAATCAAACTACTTGTTTATGCAATTAAAGTACTTTATGGTACTAAAGTACTTTTGGTACAATGAAAGTATTTTTAAGTACAATTAAAGTGCTATTTGGCACAATAAAAGTACTTTTTTGGTACAATAACAGTATTTTTTTGGTATAATAAAAGTTCTTGTATCAGTGAAAAACTTTTTGATGCAATAAAACTACGGTTAGTAGAATAAAATACATTTTTTGCAAAATAAAGGTACTTTTGGTACAACAAAAGGAGTTTTTGGTACATGCAACAAAAGAATAAAAGTACTATTTGGCAAAACAAAATGATTTTTTGGTTACATTAAAAGTACTTTGTGGAACAAAAAAAAATACTTTTGGTACAGTAGAACAAGGTTGCTTTTTGTTACAATTAAAGTACTTCCCGGTAAAAAAAAAATGGATATGGTCACATATGTGACAATCGTACGTTTTAGGAAAATGAGTTGGTTTACAATTAGCTAAATTACAAAAACGTTTTTAAATATGATTTTTATTTCCTTTTTTAAAATTATTTTCAAAATTTTAAACTGTTTGTTTGTTAGTTTTAGTCGATCGTGTTTTATATATTAAATTTACGCTAAAGTGTATCAAAGGGTACATCAAAAAATAAATTGTTTTATTAAAATAAAAATTTTTAAGCTTTTTTAACATTTTTACAATTTTTGGATTTATTTACTGTTGGAACCAAAATTTTATGACAAGAGTGAATTGCATCATCGGTTAATATGATATTAAAATTTAAAAAAGGTGACCAGCACAAGAATGCATTATTGCAGACCGTTAAATCAGCACAGAAGAGAAGCTTTAGATATTTTAATGTATCACAAATTAAGTAATTGTCTTTACTATTACAAGTCAGAAATTTTTTTTGTCACATTTCAATTTATTTTTCTATCACTGTGGTCATTTTTGTCTAAATGTCGGTATCAAAATAATTTTTGATGTACTGCTTGAAGTTCTTTAAAAGTGACTTTCTGTTTCCTAGCAATTTGTTTAATAATTTCTAAAATAATTACTGATAAAATTTACTATTTAAAACTTTAGTTAAAATTTTAACATATAGGGTATTTTATAGTCGCGTTAGTTCATGATTACCTGTACTTGGTCTTAGGCGAAGGAGAAATTGCGTATAAATGTTTAAGAAAAATAAACATTAAGTGCATTAACATCTTTTTGAAGGTTATGTAACCTTGGTATAAAAGTCGCATGTTTCTAAAGTAATATATAAACACATATACATATAGCATATAAAGTATTTACATAGGCTATTCATTATATAAAAATACTAAATAATTCTTGTTACAAATTGCGTTGTAACATTTCCTACAACATTGCCACCTAACCGTATGTGTGTAACGCTCACATATGTAATGTATTGTTGATCATTTGTTTTTTTATTATTTTCTGAACTTCTATTAAAATAAGGACTTCATTCAAAACCGAAATGGTAGAGCAATACGATATTGCGCTCGCTTTACTGATCTTAAGTTCAGTTTTGTTAAGAATGAAGTTTTAGCAAAATGAGATTTTCATTATGCCAGATACTCATATAGATATATAATTGTTATTAATTCATTTATATGGAAGGTACCAGTAGGAGAAAAAAAACCGTGACCTAGTTTTATACTTAGTTCGATTAGAATTTTTATATGGATCAATAAGCGTTTACTAGAGTCATCGTATCCGCCAACCATCAAGCCAGCCATTTAGACGGGCATGGCTCAGCCGCCATTGAAGTTCCTATAACGAATTTCATCTTAAGATACTTTGGGTCTCACCCATTTCCTTTGATGCATCACACTTTTGCTCATATCGAATGATATAACACTCATCTCTATGAGTAAGAGTATAAAAAGTACTATAACACAGCGCAGCTATATATGACTTTTGTATGAACTTCAAAAATAGTAAATGATGCAGTACATATTTCAATGCAAATAATTTCTCAGCTATGTTAACAATATAATGTTGACACACGTTATGTTATTGATTTTGAAAACAATATTTTCATATTGGTCTCCATTAATCAATTTTGATAGACAGTATAGTGTTAGTGAGGCAAGGTTACAATTTATTCATTATATTGAGATACTAATGCATGTGTAACATATGCATATTTATACTAGAATATTGTGATAAAAGTTATACCCTTGAATATAATTCATGACGTCAAAGAATAAATGTGATAGATCCCCAGATAAGTGTCATCAATATGTAAAATCACCTCCAAATGATGCAGTAAATTATCACTCATTCCCATCAGCAAAATCTCCCCCGCCTCAATTGAAATAACTTTATCGAGTGTCAATCATATCAAAGCAAATTATTAGGTGACCATATTCGGCGTCTATATTAAGAACTTTTATTGTACCACAAAGTATTTTTATTGTACCAATGACATGCCAATGTTAAATTCATTGATGAGTCACCGTAATCTAAAGTACTTCTGGATCAGTAATTTTTCTTTTTTTTTATTACTATGATACTACCGACATCGCATTCCAGTCCTATGGTCACCTTAATCACTACCTCTACTCAGTGCAGTTGTAGTAGCAGCAGCATCACAAATTGTGGCCCTTATGCTGCATGCTGCACATTTAAGTGTAAATCTCTTGAGAAAAGTTGACAATTCCGCAATATTTCATGTTTTATATAACAATTCACATAAAGTTTGAGCTATTTTATACAAAATTAGAAATTCAGTATAATACTTGATAAACTTTGAGCGGTTTAACACTAACAAGAATTTCGTCCATTATTATGAAAGAGCTGTTTGCCAAAATAATTGATTAGAAAATGGCCTATATGATTAAAGGATTAGCAGTAAGTAGGAATATATTGGAATTAATGATATAAATTACCAAAAATTATTTGAATTGATTAGAATAAAAAATAATTCGATTAGAATAAATCAGAGCTGTAAACTCAAGTACAAGTAATCATTACCTACCATGTTCGAAAGAATTTAAAAGTTAACTACAATTCCAATTACATGAGGAATTGGAATTGAAACTAAAAGTCTCAACTACACAGGTAATTGTACTTGAAAGTAATGATTCCTAATTACTTTTCAATTAGCTCAATTACTTTTTAATTACAAGGAATTGAAAGGAATTGACGGAATTGGGAGGAATTGGAAGGAATTAAGAAAAATTGCTGCAATTTGGAAAGGTATTGAAATAATTTTGAAATAAGGGGTAGAAATTGTAAGTTCCACAACAATAAAAAAATTTAGAAAAGGAGAGTGGGAGCAATATATTTTAACATAACGGACCTTTCCAAATTGCAGCAATTCCTCTAAATTCCTTCCAATTCCTCCCAATTCCGTCAATTCCTTTCAATTCCTTGTAATTAAAAAGTAATTGAGCTAATTGAAAAGTAATTAGGAATCATTACTTTCAAGTACAATTACCTGTGTAGTTGAGACTTTTAGTTTCAATTCCAATTCCTCATGTAATTAGAATTGTAGTTAACTTTCAATTCCTTTTTAGATGTACTTGTAATTGTAATTAAGCAGTAATGAGTACAAATTTTAATGATTAGTTTACAGCTCTGGAATAAATAATAATAATTTGTCGTAGCCACGTCGAATCTTTGGCATCGCTGAAGTCGTTTGTGAGACTGTAATACGACATGTTCTTGTTCCTACCAAGTTCGTTTTTATCGGATGATGAAACATTCTCAATAATAAACATTTCTGTTATTTATTACTAATATGATTCAAATAAAAAAAAAACAAATATATTCGAAGGGGGAATATATACATATAACAATTTGTAGAATAAATTTTTATAATACATCCTACTATTCGATTAAGAAAAAATAAATATTCATTAGTTGGTAGAACAACTAAGCCTTTTTTATTTTTTGATTTCTGTGGGATTTCTGTCAATTGTTATATTCTATTAATAGGGTTTTCCTTGAAGTCTCCAAAATTTTTTCCCCTATAATGGCAATCCCAAACAAATTCAACGTTTTTGTTGCATCATAAACAATAACTTTTTATTAGATTCTGAAAATTTCGTTTAAATTGTGGTGCTATAGGAAATAAGCATAGTAAAATATTTCGATTAAATTGTTATTGTTTCGATTAATTACATCCAATAATTTGAATCTAAAATTGTAATCAACAAAAATAATGAACATACATTCAAACGATCTTTTGTAATCAAAAAGTTAAACAGATTTTTAAAACTTACCAAAACTTTAAATAACAAATAGTTTATTAAATTTCCCATATCGTCGGCTAGCCTGCAAGTAGTGTTATGTGTTTTTGAACAGGTTTTCAGGAGAGGCAAAAAACTGATTTATTTTGTCCATTAAAGATATTTTTTTTAACCATAGGCTTAACTGAATGTCTACCACAAATACAAGAGTACTGCATTAAAAGATATCCGATATTGATTTCTGTTACGGAGTGCTATAGGTTTTTTAAGAAAAACTACACATAACACTTTTTGTAGGACCTTTTTTTTAAATATATTCATATGAATTCGTACACATAACACTTTTTGTTTAGATTTTTTATTTTATTATATTTAAGTATTTTTGCCATTAAAAGACGCCTAACGCTAGCAAAATTGGTGGTACAATATGTAAGATGAAATTCATTAACATTAACAAACTTAGATAACTAAACAAGAAAACTTAAACAAATAAATTTTAATGTTGAAGATTATCATAAAAGGAGTGGTAATCTTTGTGCATAAATTGCTTTAATCTATGGAGGCTCTTGTATTTAGAGTCATCAATTTTTAATGGAGATTCATATAAGTTTCCTGGTTCATTTATTTTAAGTACCCTTGTTCGCTTTTTTTGGCTCATCAATTCCCAATTATCGGTGTGGCGCAGCTTGAAATAAACTTCATTGTCTTTAAAAAGCAATCCACGGATGTTGTTTACTTTTGCATCACCTGCACGTTCACCAGGTCTGATAGAGGTAAAGTTGCCAGGAACGTGTTCGTAATCCTTAAGAAAATTATACTCTAAGTAGTTTACTGTGTATGAATGTGTTGGTCTTGCCTGTCTCATGCGACCAACATAATCTAGTGGCGAATATATTGGAGCTGTAAACAAATTTTCTAACGTTGAATGTACACTGTCGACTTCCATCATTGTACGGCCTCTTTCTAATATAATTTGCTCCAACTCTTGTCCAGTAGATACAGAAAGGTTTGCTAAAGCGCTACACAGTACCTTATTTTTATTTTGGTAGGTACATCCATCCGATATTAGCATAACCTTTACTATATAAAAAAATAATAATTACCATATAAAAAACACATAACATCTATTGCAGGAATATTTCGTATATGGGTTACACATAGCACTTTTTGCTATCTTCAAAACCCATTAAGATATCGCAAAACGTCTTGGTAGGCTTATGTATGACCAGTAGAGATTCACAATGGTACAATAAAAAAAAAATGCCCAAATTACACATGACACTACTTGCAGGCTAGCCGACGATATTTAATAAAATTTCTTATGTACTTCTATACTAATAATATAAAGAGAAGATGTCTGTAAATTTGTTAGTTTGTTTGTATGTAGGGGGCAATCTCATAAACAACACATCCCATATTAAAATTTTTTTTCATCAGTAGAATGTTTGGTACCTTATCTCTGAGTGATGTAGCTAAAATTTATTAATAAAACCTATAGGCATCCACGTCTAAATAGCGGCGGAGCAACGCTACCCGGCTAGCGTTTAAAATATATGAACAAAAATTAATTTATTTGGATACTTATTTAGAGTAAACAGAGTTTACTATACTTTCTATGAATATACAGGTTGTAAAATTGTTATAAATTTTAATATTTGTATAAGTCCCCATAATAAGTGTTTCTTTGAAGCGATAAAAGGATGCGGCTACTGCGTACTACACTTTAGTTTTTTTTTTAATACCACTTTTTTTTTTGAAAACCAAAATATCACAGATAATATAACATATATTGTGACAAACCAAGATAAATTGCAATGATAAAGGTTTTTCGTTGTTATCAAATAAATTTATGGCATTATAACAACAATTTGATAGCCGATAACAAATAAAAACTACATAACATTGTTTCAAAATTAATTGCTAGCTTTGAAACACATGTTATCGTATAATGTAACTCATTTTTTTACGAGGAATCATGTGTGTACACAAACAAATTTGTTTATGCAAAACATATGACCCTGTATATATACGTAGATATTCTTTCGAACTACTCTGTTGCTATTTTATCTCATACCCTTTGATACATTTCACTAACGTAATTCGGTTATCACTTCCTGTTAGGTATACTCAACACAGCAAAATTGCAAGCATTGCCAGTTTAAAATCATTTTTTTCGGAATGGCGAAGAGTACCGCAGTTATAATACTGAGTATTACCATACCGAGTATTATTTACTCCCCCTGTTGTTATGGAAACTCAAAGCGTTAAAGTGATTACTCGATACTTTATAAAATAATAAAAAACTGTTTAAATTTCTTGAATGGGAAAATGCAAATACAGCTAACCTCTAGCTTAAAGTTTCATTAAATATATAAAAAAATCACAAAATAACATTACAATATTTAATAGAATTTAAACATTTGTATGAGTGGTACCACAAGGATTCGGACAAAATTATAAATTAATTAAAATTAAGCGCATTAAAAAAAATAAGACTAATCGAAGTTTTTAGGGTCTTTTTTGACAAATAGTAAATAGTATGTGATATACATATATACTAGAACTTCAACAACTGTTGGCCACAGTTCTTAAACTACTGTGAAGGGTTAAAAACTATGTTAAGTATTTATGCAGACCACATTAATCTCTTGTAATTCCTTTTTGATCAGATATTTCTTAAATACATAGTACCTAGGGTGTTCAAAACCGAAACCGAAAAACCGTAAACCGGGTTTTTTATTTAAAACCGTATGCCGGTTTTTGCAAAAATGCCATTTTCGAATAACCGGTTTAACCGAGTTTTTTTCTTCGGGTACTCGGTTTTTTTTTTAAATTAGTTTGAAATTGAATTTTAAAATTTTACAAAGCTTCTAAAAACATTTTGGTTTATAAAATGTAAAAGGATTTTTCTAAATTAATTTGAAATTGAATTTTAATTTTTTACAAAGCCTCGTAAACATTCTTGTTTATAAAATATAAAAAGTTTTTTCTAAATTAATTTGAAATTTAATTTTAAAACTTTAAAAAGCTTCTAAACACATTCTCGTTTAGAAACATTGAGTACCCTAATTATATGAATTAGGACCGGAAAATATCCTACAAGCTAATCCTGTGTAAAGTAGTCTAAAAAGGCGGAAACGATGGAATTTGCTAACGAGCTTTTTTAAAGATTTTATCCTGAAATTTCGCCAAAAACGGCATAGTCTAGTAACAGTTTAGATTGTGAGATGGGGAAAGCTCATAACGGTAGTATTTGTAACGATTTAAACAGGACAATAAATAATATCCGAAATCCACCAGTGAAAACAAATTGCAATGACACAAGCTTATATGATGATTTCAACTATTTCAATAGATTTAATAAAAGGACAGAAAAGCTCAACATCCTTCTAAACGCTTTTTTGTCAATAAATCCTACTTCCACAATAAGTGAGCGCGTGTTTTCTGTATCAAGCTTTATAAAAACAAAACAGAAGAATTGACTCAAAAGTCAATTTTCTAGTCCATCAATATCATTACTCGATTTCTAAAATGGGCGAAGTGGTACATTTGTATGGGAGGTACCAGAAGGGGCGTGGATAGACTTAAAGTTTTTTCTTCAAAACTTTATCCTGAGTGGGCGGAATATTCACAGAAAAAAAACACAATTGTTGTTAAGTAATTAAATAAAATTGTTAGCATACAATTTTGATTTATAACAACTTTTCCATTTGAGAGTGGTTGTAAATTGTCATATTTACAAATTTTCTACCACTGTTCAAATTCAACAAAAATAAACAAATTGTTAATGTGACAACACTGTTTATTATTTTTACAATTTCGGTTGTTGGCGCCTTTTTAATTAAATATTAAATTGTATTGACGAAATGGTATTTAATATGACAATTTATTTGTCGTAATTTTTTTTTGTGTTCATTTGTATGGGAAGTCTCAGAAGGGGCGTGGCTAGACTTAAAAACTTTATCCTGATTTAGCCCTACCAAATAGAGAATTTGGACACGATCACGTTGGGTGTATTGATCACAGAAAAAAAAACACAATTGTTGTTAAGTAATTAAATAAAATTGTTAGCATTCAATTTTGATTTATAACAATTTTTCCATTTGAGAGTGGTTGTAAATTGTCATATCTACAAATTCTCTACCACAGTTTAAATTCAACTAAAATAAAAAAATTGTAAATGTGACAACACTGTTTATTGTTTTTACAATTTCGGTTGTTGGCGCCTTTTTAATTAAATATTTAATTGTATTGACGAAATGATATTTGTCATTTGTCGTAATTTTTTTCTGTGATATCACTACTTCATCTCTGAAGTGGGCGGAATGGTGCATTTGTATGGGAGGTACCAGCAGGTACATGGCTAGGCTTCCAAATTGGTTCTCCAAATCTTATCGTGTTTGAGCCCTACTAAAAACAGAGTTTGGTCACGATCGCGTTGGATCTATTAATAATATTAATCGATTTCTAAAGTAGGTGGTACCTGATGTGTATGGGAGGTACCAGTTGGGGCGTAGCTAGACTTCCAGCTTTTTCTTCAAAACGTTGTCCTGCTATAGTTTTACTAAATGTAGGATTTCGGCACGATCGCATTGGGTGTATTGATGTTACATACTAAATAAATGCATTTTTTTAAACCGAATTATTTTGTTTTATAACTTTTTAGGAAAAAAACCGAAAAAACCGGTTAAACCGGTTTTCTTTCAAATGCTGTATTCGACATCCGATTTTTCTAAAAAATCAATTTTTCGAATAACTCGGAAACCGGGTTTCTGAAAAAAGGAGTTATTTGAACACTCTAATAGTACCCAATATACAAATCTATAAAACCAGTTGAAACTTGTTCCAGTTCATGAAATTTAATTTTAAGTTTTTTTAATAAGAATTTTTGATGTAAAATTGTGATAATCGTAATTGTTGCGATTATCGAAACTTGTTGTGGCATAATTTTTTTATTTTTTTTTTTTTTTGTTTCGAACGATCCCAACGCCGATTAGTTGCGATTATCGGGCATGTACTGTATAAGTAACTTAAAAAAATTAAATTGTTTTTTACTTAAGAGTAGGGTTTTAAGGGCTTAAATCAATTTTTGACTAGCTATAGTTGGAACTCCACAGTTCTATCCCAATTCGGACGAAGGGAATCGAACACTTTATACAGTTTTTTAAAGTTTTTGGCTCAGTGGTAGCGTTCTCAATCGATTTTTGACAGCTAAAGTTGGAAATTCGTTAAAAAATTTCGAAAAATGTGCGTAAATTTATTTTCAAATTTTCTTCTTTTGTAGAGAATTATTATTGAATGAATTTAATTTCTAAAATGTATACAAATTCGCTAAAAAATTTCGAAAAATTGTATGAATGATGTTTGTAAAGAATTTTTATTAAATGAATGTAATTACTAAAAAATATACAAATTCGCTAAAAATTTACGAAAAATGGGCATACATTTATTTTAAATTTTCTTCTTTTTTTAGAGAATTTTTATTGAATTAATTTAATTGCTAAAAAATTACGAAAAATTGTATGAAGGACCCACTCCGGTCATGTATTCCCAAATTTAAAAAAAAACACGGTGTTTAAAAAAATATGCCTTTACTCAACCGATTTTATTTCAAAACGTTTTGACTTAGTTGCTTTAACATAAATTATATAAAAATATTCCTATTGCCAAGTTTTACTAACAGAAAATACTTTTTTTAAAAATATAAATTTTTGCTAAATCATATACAAATTCGCTTAAAAAAATTCGAAAAATTTGCGTACATTTATTTTTAAATTTTCTATTTTTAGAGAAATTTTATTGAATGAATGTAATTATTAAAAAATATACAAATTCGCTAAAAAAAAAAACTTCGAAAAATGGGCGTACATTTATTTTTAAATTTTCTCAATTTTTTAGAGAATTTTTATTGAATGAATTTAATTGCTAAAAAATATACAAATTCGCTAAAAAATTATGAAAAATAGACGTAGATTTATTTTAAAATTTCCTTCTTTTTTTAGAGAATTTTTATTGAATTTAATTCTAATACATATGTAACATTTTTCTTATTGTGTATTCATCAAGATTTGTTGAAAATTTTTTTTCGTTACATTTTAATTTGTTCTCATTAGAAACATTTTGAAAAAAAAAACTATGTATAAAATTTTTTAAAAATTTTATATTGTTTTTAATATAATATGTATAAAATTTTTTAAAAATTTTATATTATTTTTTTTTTAATTTAAGATTTTCAAAAGGTTAACAGAAATTTTTTTAACAGAAATTTTTTTCTGAAATTATGCCTGTTTATCACATATTTGTACTTATCAGTTATAATTTGTACTTATCCGTCTACGGCAAAGATCAACCCGTTATTTAAACTACAACTCTATGCCGTACAGAAAATTCGGACTTAGCTGTGTTGTCAGTAGGTCATTTAAAACATTGTTGAAGCCTACTTTTCGGGGATTTTAATTTATGTTTAAATAAATGTATTAATGAGAACACACATTTACATCATTCATTCTACCACATAATTTTAAAAGTAACTAATAACACCTGATATTAATTCTAAGTAATTTCATTATTTTTTGTGCAGAACAAGAGCAATTTTTTATTTCATTTACATGCGGCAACATGTCTGTGTTTCATTAAACGTTTCATGATCTACAACAATTCTCATGCATACCTTCGGGCGCTCTTTGTATCTTGCCAACTCCGAATTCAACATGGCTGCCTTTTGTATATGTTTTTTGACAGCTGTCATTTTGACGTACATTTTTATCTGGCAACGCCATTGTACCTAACCTTCCTTTTCACCATAATTTCTGTGCGGTGTACACGTGTTTTCCGATATGGCACCCGTCGAAAAAGCTAAGAAAGCCGTTAAATCGGGCAAAAAAGTTAACAAACATCCATTAAATACTTACCTCAATGGCGGTGTCTTGCGTTACTCCAAGAGCCAGGTAAAAATTCCATAAATTTCCCCTAAAAAATCGGTCCAGAAAAGTCTTCTCTCCCGTGGTGCAGACCGGATCGCATAGAAACGAAAGAAAAAAAAAATGATGTGTGTGCGTGTGTTGATGAGCAAAGCAAAGAAAATGATAAAATATGGCCTAATGACATGACGTAGTTGAAAATATTTAACAAAAATCGCTGAAATTAAGTGAATTTATATTGTAAAATTAAAAATTTTTTAATTAATATTAATAAATCATGTGGAATTTTTAATAGCGTTTTTGTTTGGTGACAAAAAATGTGGTCGAGGCATAAACGTGTATATGTGTGCGTGCCTAATAGCAGAGCAAGCCCTAAAATTCTAATAAGAGATTTTATTTTGACTAAACTACGTTACATTATGTGCACTTTCTTAAAATCCTTGTAATTTGCTTTGTTTTCATATACATATTTACCATTTCCTTTATTTTTGTTTACATCCTAACCTCACTTTTGTTGTGATTGCTTTGCTAATGAAGTTCTTTTGTTTATCTTTTGCTTTATTTCTACTTTAGATGTACAAACGCCGTGCTCAATGGCGTTTGAAGGGAACCAAGCGTCCAGTCGTCAAGACCGTGAAGAAGGACGTCAAGAAGGTCAAGAAAATCGGTGGCCCCAAGAACGGCGGTGAACGTACCGTTTACCAAAAGAAGCCTAGGGCTAACTACCCCACCAAGGCCTTCGTCAAGGCTCGCCCCGCCAAGGCCAACTTCAGCCAGCACAAGCGCAACGTTCGTGCTAACTTGAAGCCCGGTACCGTCCTCATCTTGTTGGCCGGTCGCCACCAAGGCAAGCGTGTTGTTTTGCTGAAATCCTTGTCCTCTGGCCTTTTGTTGGTCACCGGTCCCTTCTGCATCAACTCCTGCCCATTGCGTCGCGTTTCTCAACGTTATGTTATCGGCACCTCCACCCGCGTCAACTTGGGTGACTACAAGGTTCCCCAACATTTGGATGATGGTTATTTCCGCCGCTTGAAGGTTAACAAGCAAAAGAAATCTGGTGAGGGTGATATCTTCGCTGCCAAGAAGGAACGTTTCATCCCCAACGAACAGCGCAAGAAGGACCAAAAGGAGGTTGATACCGCCGTCGTCAAGGCCATCAAGGCTACCACCGATGGCAAATTCCTCGCCAAGTACTTGAAGAGCATGTTCGCCTTGCACTCCTCCCAATATCCCCATCGCATGAAGTTCTAAATGTTTTAGTTTAAGAAATTCATTAAGTTGCGGCGGCATTGAGCGTGGTTTGACGGGATGATGGATGGACTTTTTTTCGTTAAGAGAGAAGTTTGTTTCATTTTTTTATTGTAATTTACCAAGTAAAGGAAAGAAAATAAAAAAGGACAAAAATTATGATTTGTAAGGACTTACAAAATCTCTACAAAAAAAATTACTGGTATGCAAGTGTTTTTATTTATTATTTATGGGAAGATGGGAAGTAATATGAAAACATTTGTATATACCGGGACGAAATTCTAAAACCACATTGCGGGGCACGTACTATGTACACAAACATTTTGATACTGTTTTGTGCTTAGGGCAGTGCGTTCTTGAATGAAAACGCCAACGGTTGCTAATTTCCATCAATACGATTTTAATAAATATTATTAATGAGTAGATGGGAAGAAATATGGTGACAATCAAATTCCGTGACATGCACTGTGGCGCTGTATACTTCAAAATTTTGATCTTGTTTTGTGCTTCCTTTTAATCATTACGGCAGGGCGTTCTTGAATGAATTCGCCACCAGTTGCTAATTTGCTTTATATTAAGAATTCTCAAGTATGTTCACAGAAAATTTTTGAAGAGTGTTTAAAGAATGTTTTTTTAGGCAGATGAATTAAGAATTCGTACTTTCACTATGAAAACAACTTCTTAACAAACACTTTAGACTTAAAGTGGATTTTAAATAAATACCGAGTTTTCTGTGAATCCAAATAGAAAAAATACTTTTACTTCAGCAATGTTTTCGCATATCCGAGAGTTTTAAAAAAGACAAAAGAAAATTGTTTTCGTTTGGCTTAAAAAATACTTAACAAATATTTTAAACGGTTTATAGAGCTCAGAAAATTTTAAAATATCGAAATAGTCAAAGTTTCACAAAAAATATACGCTATGTATATCATGCTAAAAGACCATAAAATTTAAATAGTTGATTAAAAGGAACACGGAAACGGTCGAGTTAAAGTTTTTCCCATATACAGAATTCTTTTTTGAATTTGAGTTTTTTTTTCATTTAAATTTCGACAGTTAATATTTTAAATTATAATTTTATGGTAACTGTTATTGAAAATTTACCGAGTATTTCTTATAACCGTCAAGCATACTTTTATACTTCTATTACCTGTGCTTTCATCAATTGCCACACACAAACATGTACTCTAGGATATACAAGTTTAAGTAAAATTTAAGTAACATCCAGTAACCCCGATTTTTGGAGGAACATTCGACTTGTGAGATCTCTAAACCTCTTCCGAAAAAATATGAAAAAAATTTCACAATTTTTTTACGCTATAAGATTTCAAAAAAGCTTGAGCAAAAAAAATATTTTTTGGGGACGTCCTAATTTACTCTTATCAGCAAGACAAATGCTTTTAATGATTTTTGAAAGAATTGTGTGTAGTATGTTCTGAACTAGATCCGAATTAGTTCATAGTGACATTGGCCAACATTACATTTATGAAGCTCTTCTGGGTTAAATTTGACATTGGCAGTTTTATAATAATAAAAAGAACTAATGCAAAGATTAACTCAAAATAGCAAAATATTGTCAGTGGTCATTCAGCTGAAAGCCACAGACAGATATCTTCTACAGTTAACATTCCTTCTTATTTTCATTTCCTTTAAAATCCTATTAATATACATAAGGAAAAAGAGAGCCTGTGAGAGAAAATGCATTACACACATAATTTTCTTTTCATTCTTTTTATTGTACTACATCAAAATTATTTTACTTTTTACAAGACCAACAACAAGCATTAGTTTAACCAAAAGGGGCTAAATAAATGTGAAAAAAAATTAAGTAATAATCTCAAAATTAAATTTTTACATTTAAGCACATTGTTCTTAAAAACCAATAATATTAACAACAAAATTCGTAGAAAATGATCATATAAAATAAAAAGTGTTTACAATTAAAAACAATAATGAGGTATAACCGATTTCATTAGGCTAACTAGCTGGAGATGTTTAATCTATAAAGGTACACATTATTAAACTATACATCAAGTGGTATCTAAGCTATATAAATAGACTTAGGGAAAAGGGTTTACATTAAGTAAAAGGGATCACAAATAATTCGATACTTTAATTGTACAAATTCGTGTTTTTTCTTTGTTAGTCGTCGAGATTTTGATTGCTCTTAAGGCATTAAAGTTGTATGCCTCAGTTATACTGCCATGAAAGAAGATAGTGAATCGCTGTTCTTATGTTAAAAAAAATTGAAAATCGCTTAGCGGCAGTATAATCAAGTAGTTTTTCCATACTTTTGTTATTTATTCCAATCCCAGGGCGTATTTGAACTTGCGTCTTCCCTGGATGTACCACATAGTCTCATGATAGGATCTTGGCAGCACCTCGGGTACTTCATCTGTGGCCGCAAAGGTGTAGTAGAAAACATTCGAAGTCAACTGATCACCAGTGGTGGAATCAATAACATCTGCCACCGTCATCATTTGTATATAATTGACTTCAGTGTACACAACATAGGCAGTCATTTTAATGAAAGAATTCACACTGACCGGTTTTTCGAAACTAACATCACAAATATGCTCCAATTTCGGGCGTGCTTTACAGTACAGATTAGCGCCGACCCAACTAATTTCGAGTGCGTTGCGCATAAGGAAACCACCGAAAACTTTATTGTGGGCATTACGATTCTCGGGGAATGAAGCCATTGTATTTGTCACGGACGATTCAGACATCCAGCGGCAATTGGGCGGCAACACTCGCAAATTTAGTTCCATAGTTGTTTGTGGTGTGGTCCTCTTGTACAAATCGTACATAAGCGTTTGTTCATAATCATTGGGTTCACATTTGAAGATTGATGAGGCTTGTAATAGCTGCCGGCGTTTTTTGCGTAGTTCACCACCTGCCAATATTTTCTTTTCTTCTTCCGTTGCCGGTTGTATGGGATTTACGGGAGCCGCTGCGGTATTGGTGGCATTACGTGCCGCCATGAGAAATAAAGCTTTTGTAAGCCTTTTCCATACTCCATTTTCCATTTGTTCAAGCCACACAACGATTTCCATGGAACTTTTACCCACCCAAGAGACATGACCGGACAGTCGTATATCTTCGGTGGCTTTAGTGCGAACATCGGAAAATGTTATCTTATCCACAAGTATGGTGACAAATGTATAAGGCAAATGGACATTATCCGGAAGATTATTGAGTTTCACATGTTTATGGCACACCCATACAGCGAACATATCCATGTCCTCCATAAGGCGTCCCATGCGCACATGGCCCAAAAACGCCACATATTTTTCTTGCAGAGATTTGTCACTCTGCAGCGGTAATATGGCTGAGGTAAAGGAATCCTGCATCGATTGTGGAGGTAAATCTGTTATCTTAGGTTCATATTTGAGCAAATGTTCGCGTGTCTTAGGAATGGGAGTGTAACCGTGCTCCAAGCCCAAGCGGTCCATGATTTCGTTTTTGACTGAAAAGAGACCACGAATGAGTTTTTTTTTTTGTGGAATATTAAGGAACTTGAATTGTGAATGTTAAATTAGTATAGGGACTTAAAATTTAAAACATATATTCCATTTCGAAATTCCATGGCTTAGAAAGATCTCTAAGCAGCCATACTTAAGAAATATTTAGTTACTGATTTTAATTTTGCTCATTTACATTAATAACACCCTAAAATTACATATTGTAAAGATGTTAGTTTTGTGTTGATGACTAGCCAAAGTTTCATGCCTATTAGACTCAATTTTCTACTGTATCTTTATCAGATACATATACTGACTTAAAACCTTGACCAAATTTGCACATACTAAATACTTGATGACATTATAACTTTCTACAAGTGAATCACTTCTAACACATTTTACAACTTACTTTCGGCCATAGTGCCGGCATAGGAAGGATCACTTTGTCCATGCTGCAAACCAATACTACGCCTTGATGGTCTATGTACATAAAAACGAAATAAAAAAAACGTATTACTAATTTGCATATATAATAGTTACCATCATTCCAATAAGTCTATACTTACAATGTAACTGCAGCTGTCGATGTTAAAAAACTTCCTTTTCCTGGCATTGACCAATTCTGTCTTAATACCAGGGTATGGGTAGTCTTTAATATGTGTCTTAACATATTTGCTCCTAGCTGGAATATTTTCTGTCTGTACACTACTGAATGTAAAACAGATCTTATCTCGCCGTCTAAATTCTGCAAACAACACCACCTCTTTCCCTTTTGTATTTATTTATATTTAAACTATTCGGTCGTGACGTAATTGTTTATAATCGTGTGTGTGTTTGCAATGTTTTGCACAGAACACTAGCAACAACAACAAGTAGTAAGTTTCTAAACAAAACAAATGGTTGCAGAGAGAATGCGCTTTGCAACACTGGCTTATTAAATTACATTTGTCAATAGAACAGGGATGGGATGTGATTATTGTAATGACTTCAGGGGATTCAAATTTCAGTTAATAAAAAAAATTTAAATAAAATAAATAAAGTTAAAAAATAATAAAAATAAAATAAAATTGAGAATACTCTATTTGCACCGGTCGGCAGAGTTTCTTAAGTACATTGAGTAACTTCCTTAAAATAAAATAAAATAAAATAAAATAAAATAAAATAAAATAAAATAAAATAAAATAAAATAAAATAAAATAAAATAAAATAAAATAAAATAAAATAAAATAAAATAAAATAAAATAAAATAAAATAAAATAAAATAAAATAACGGCACGGCCTAAAACTACTTTGACATAGAAACAAAAAACCTTGTAAAGAAGCTTGAGCTTTGAGGTAAAAAGGGAATCGTGGGGAAAGAATTTCCTCCATTCTCATGTTTGAATATTAACGGTCAAATTCAAACTATAATTGGGGCTGGACATTTTCGGCTGATATCTACTTCGCATGTACATGTTTGACATAATTGTAGATATATATACAGCTGATGATGTACCATTGTGCGTCAGTTCGTCATAAAGGGAAAATATCAAACAATAAAAAAAAAACACTTTTTTGATCGTAAGCCGAATTTGATGTATCATTTGATACACTTAACGTAAATTTAATAAAATAAAATAAAATAAAAAAATACTACTAAAATAAGAAAAAAATAATAATAAAATTAAAATAACAAAAATCATTTATCTACTTATTCGATTGCAGACGTCAATCCCGATAACCGATTGTCCGGATTTATAGTATGCTGATAAACATTTCTATTGATGATTATTTATTTTATTTAATTTCCCTTTGCACCCCATGAATGAGGTATGGGATAGCTTCTCGCGCTGTTGTGAATTAACACGCTTTCTATTTTTAGATTCACAACTAACGGCACCTACTTGTTTATCGACGAATGCGAACGTCACTGTTTGAGAAGCTCTTTGTACCGTGCGTGTTTTGGATCAGATTCAGAAATGGAACTAAATCGATAAAAAGGGAACATCGGACGCAGTCAATATGGCTTGCCGACGTAGAAGTCTAGCTTCTCCCTTTTATGTAGTCAGAGACGGAGGCGGCGCTAGTATGCTCGCGTTTAAGCCGGGCTATGTCTCGCCGGACGGGGGGGATCTTGCCAACGCTCGAACTCTATCCGCACACTACCATAAAAATCCATACTAGCTAGTGGCCTAGATGGTCGACCACGGAATCATTTTATAATTGGGGGACCCAAGAGACCAGAGGGGGAACTCTACTTTACTTACATTGAACGACGATGATACTCACTTGTGTTGAAGAACGAATTTATTTTCACTTGCCTTCCTCGGCTGGTGTTATTGCCGGTGTTATATGCCCTCCCACACGGAACACAAAGTGTCCCACCTATGACACTTCAGATACTTAAAAGAAGTGTCCCAAAACATCACGCCTGCTACTTACTTTATTTTAGCTGTTTAAGCTGCTGACCTAATATCTACTGAAACATCTGAACTTTAGTTTTCTTTTCAAATTCGTTATAAATTGGTTTATTCATTTTTGTCTTAGTTGGTATCGTTAAATCTAACTGACTATAGGGTATAATACTGTTTTTCCTAAACAATAGTTGATATGGCTTAACTAACATGATCAATGATCTAAACTTAAAGGAATAACAGGTTGATTTAGAATCCTTAATGTCATAATGAAATTGTCTTATATGTCTCAAACATAATTCTATTACTCAATGACTTCATTCAAAATATTCAACAAAAATTGCTATACTGCAAAATATTTGTAGATTCAATTCGGAAAACAAAATTAGGCTGAAAATATTTGTTGCTAAAGTGCTAGCCTGACTGTCCTACGATTTGCTAGAGCGCTCCTTCAGTCGTGGAATTTGTCTGGCCTCTGGACACTATTCCAGAAACAAACCAAAAGCAAAACAACCTGACGAACAAACCTACTAGTTTTCAGAATTATATCTACCGAAAGCTAAAAATAATTATAACCTGTATATGGAGAGTAAAATTTACAATAATAAAATATATATATAGGGCATGATCAAAAAGAAATATTTACAACTAGGATTATATAATTGGTTATATAGTTTAAAACATAATGAAATTATTAACAAAAATTATCGGGACGGACATTTATCTTTTCTATTTCAATCATGGTTAACTGTGTGTGTGATTGTGTGTGTAATTAAAATTTAAATTTGTCAAAAACATACTTTCGTTAAAGTATTTAACTTTATAGAAACTTTGGCGGAAGGCCTGAAATCATTATGGTTTATATGTTCAAAGGAAACTCAAAAATGAAAACAAATTATATTTCTTAAACTTTGATTTACGTTACTCTACTGTCCCATTACTAATGCCAGATAAGAAATCACAAACTGGACTTACTTTGTGTCGGTTTCTTGACTTAAC
The DNA here is from genome assembly GCA_964034835.1 of Muscina levida. Taxonomy (NCBI): domain Eukaryota; kingdom Metazoa; phylum Arthropoda; class Insecta; order Diptera; family Muscidae; genus Muscina; species Muscina levida. Next base: position 23,076,022 of record OZ035880.1, read on the forward strand.
CTTTGTTTTTATATTGATTTTGATGAGATGGTGGTGAAGGATGATGATGTGGACGGACAAATTTGATGCTTCTTCTTCTTCTACTAGGCTATTTGATTGTAGATTTACAGGAACGGATGATGATGTGTATGTTGGATAATGGTGGGTATCTTGATTATAGATGATTCGGGTTATTGCTGGATTAAAGATGAATGATGATGTTGGGTAAGTATTTGGTGATTAAAGATGAAATGTGGTAAGTATGATGATCTCGATGAATTTTCAGGTATGTCTCGACGAATGTTGCAGTAATGGTAAGTAAATTTGGTATTCTTCTTTTTAGGTTAAATTTAGGTCAAAATGGTAATAATTGTGTGAGGTAAGTATTATGATGTTTTACAGGTGAAATTAGTGCCAAAATATGGTAAGTATGGTTATCAAAAATTTGGAAAAAGGTATGATTTTAAATCTTAGCAAAATGTGTTGCGTGTTGCTGTTGTTAACAACGACTAACAAAACGATAGACTTCAAGTTTTGCAACAAGTGTCTGAATTCTATACAACATTTATGTCATGCGACAAAATTTAGTTTTTCACTGCTCGCTTTTAGGGGTTTTTGTACCAAGATTTGTGTTGCGAAAGAATGTTGCTACACTGAATGTTGGTATTATTTGATGTTCAATATGTTGTCAAAAACACGACGAAAAGGTTTTCGTACGTTTGTTAACCAAACTTATGTATACATGCGCCTGAAAATATGCTTGTTTTCTGCTCGTAATTTAAGTGTTTTATATACACAAGAACTTAATGCGACTCGCGCAGCCGAAAACTTTGACGGTGGCTGCTGCGCTTCAAGACACAAAATGTATGCACTGCTTGTGCGCAATATGTTGCTGTGTGTGTGTATGTTGTTAAGACACTTGACACTGCTGATATGGGGTGGTTTTCTTACAGACACTAAATCCAATGAAATCGATGTTTTTGCGTATGCCACAATGACATGCGCTGGGAATTCTTAACTTCTGTGGGTTCTTGAATGTTTCTTGAGTGTTTCTTGAATTTCTTGAATGTTTCTTGATTGTTTTCTTGAATTTTACTAGCGTAAAGCTAGGGGTTCCTAAATGTGTGTGTCACCAAAAGAAAAGAGAAAAAGGAAAACGAGTGGCATTAGTATAATGTCACAAAATGTGTATTGCGGAATAACTTGGGTGGGATGAATTACCTCTTTTAGCGGGAACACACTATCTAAAATGATACTACTGGATGTACGGTCACTCCTCACGATTGACTTACGCTTCTTGCTATCAAATGACTTACGATGTTTAAAGATTACTTTTTACCAATTTGATGTTTCCTCGATGACGGTTGAAATAGAAAGAAAGATGAAGATGCCGGAAATGTTCGGTCTACCAGAACATTCCACATGCTCCAATTCGTTGACATCTGTCAATCAATGGTATTGCCAAATGTGCAAGTGCAATATGTAAAAACGACGGTATGCACAGCTGCATTTTGCAATGTTGCAATTTGTGTGTATGGGCGCCGCTGATGGAAATTTGCGACGGCGTTAGGTGTTTGAATAATTGCGTTAATACGCGCACGCCACAAACCCAACCATCCTGAAAGCATCCTTGGTGAAGGATGGGAGGGAAACTATCGTCTCTGGTTCCGCTCACTTCAAGTTTCGCCTTAGCTTAACTATCGTGGTGCTTCTCCTGATAAGATGAGAGTCCTTCCCCCTTAGCCTAGGTCAAAGAGAAATTATCCTTGTAAGTTTGGTTTACAGCTCGGTCGGTATTCGCATCCGCCCTGGTACTTGATGATCGGTAAGGGAACCTCGAGAGGTCGCCCGTGATTCATCATCACTTAGGAGATTTGAAATGACTTCGCTATTCACCTCCCCTACTTAGAAAATCACTCTTCCCTTTCTAATGGGTGGTTCTGCTTCTCTTAAGATGTTATATGAGAAGATTACAAAATATCTTCGCGATCATTATCGCGGGTTAAAAATGTTTCGCTTGACGATGTTAACAAGCTGATTTGTTGTCAGTTGACTTCTTAGCCTTCTTCTTTTTCTTCTTCTTCGGCTTGACTTCCTGTCCTTGCCGTTCGGAAAGACGTTGTTGAACTGTTCGAACCATAGAAGCAACTTCATCACGATCCTTCAACTCGATGTGTTGATTGGTACCTGGCAGCATTATAGTGACTTGATCGTTACTGATCCCAAGGTGTTTTATGCCTTTCATCCCGCGCATTTGTGTGTTTACCCATTTGTAAAACCTGGTCATCTTGGAACTGTCGACTATCTTCAAGAGACGTACAGCTTCATCTGGATCTACGCACAATGAATTGCTCTTAGCTAGCAACTCTAACTTGAGGCTTGGGTCATTACACTCAATAACTATAACATGCCGTCCTGGCTCTGCTAATAGCTCTGAACACGAAACTATAGAGAATCGTTCTCCATCGGTCTTCAATTGGAGATAACGAAGAAAACGAGTGATTGCCCTCTGCGGATCACGAACCGATACTGCCTCGAAACCGCGGATGCTGACCTTAAATGTCGACCATGGACTATGACTGGTCCGAGCATGGAGTAAACGATATGTACTTCTGACATCTTCGCTGTCCTGCATCAACGCTGAATTTCTGAGCTGTAGACGATGGTTTCGAAGACGCACTCTCTCTCGCTCTTCTTCTAAACGGTCTGCTGCTCTCTGAGCTTCTCTTAGCCGTTGGTTTTCCTCTAGTAGTTCTTCATACATTTGTCGCCACTGCTGTTCATCATGTTTTAACGCTTGCGCTGCCAACTCGTTCGCTACTTGTTGAAGTTCAAGCTGCTCTTTCATCCTCTGAATCTCAGCCTCGAGATTCGTCACCACCACTCTGCTGACTAACTGTCGTTCGTCTTTAAAAGTAATGAAAACTCTGTGGACTGAAATTGCTGGCGTTCGACAAACAGGGCAAAAGTGTTTTCCTCTCAGCCAGGTGTTAATACACTCCTGGTGAAAGATATGTCCGCAGTGCGTCGAAAATACTTCGTCGTCATCTTCACCTAACACTGTGAGACATATGGAACAGTCCATCTGACGTGCCATGTTTAAAACTACTGTTGGTCTACTGTCAACTGCTGTAAAGAAACAAAATAACCTTCCTGCTTAGTAATGGGAAACAAAACTAACATAGGAATAGATATTATGTATCTTACCTAAACCTTTCAAGATCGACCTCAAATAATTTCAGTTCTAGAATTCCCTATCAAAACTATCAATAGCAAACTCTATTACTGAGACTAATCGATGCTAATCTTGTAAACCTCACAAAATCGATTGCTCTTTAACTCAAACAACCTATCTTCAAGTATCATCCTCTGCGACTCCCGCTAATGTGTTTTCCGAAACTGGTGAAAGAGTGCGGATGACTACTGTCTTCCATCTCCCTCCAACAATAAGGATCACTTAGTCGAGGAATACATAAGAATAACTCGAACTAAACCTAAAACTTTACCTACACCTACCTGCGTATGTAAAAACTCACTAAAACCTACTGCTTCAAATCTTTACCGTGAAATACACCTAAAGACTTTCCTTGCAGATCTTCAACTTCGTATAGACTATTCCCTACAGGTTTAACAATTCTGCATTTCAGAAATTTTCTAGCCAACTTGGCATTATAGTTGTTTTTAAATTCACTCTGCTGGAAATTACGTCTAAACACTTCTTGACCTGGGACAAATTTAATCGTTCGACATCTGGTGTTATAAACTCTTTCATTCTTTTCAAAAGCCTTATGCAGACTCTCTCTCATTTGATGTCTAACAATGTCCATTTTAACGCTCTTGGGAACAATGTTCACTTCGGGTTCATCTAATAACTGAAGCTTGCGAGCTAAACCATAAACACTTCCATGGTTCACCATATTCATGCCAAACAATGCAAAGTATGGCGTAACACCAATAGAACCATGCACTGAGGATCTCAGTGAACACTCTACTTCGGATAAGTGCTTATCCCAATCGCAATGATCACTTCCCAAATAAGAACGTATCGCAGCAAGAATCGATTGATTAACTCTCTCAGACGCGTTAGCCTGAGGTGAATAAATCGCTGTCTTCTCGTGCTTAATACCAAAATTCTTCACTAAATCCGCGAACTCTTTAGAAACAAATTGTTTACCGTTGTCAGAAACAATAGTCTCGGGCGTTCCGAACTTATGAAATACCTCCGTTATCAAAAATTTAATCACGCTGCGAGCATTAGCTTTACCCAACGCTTTCAACAAGACAAATTTCGAAAGGTGGTCCAAAACAATAAAAATAAAGGCATTTCCTGATTTCGATCTTGGGTACGGTCCCAAAAAATCAACAAAAATCCTTTGAAAAGGACGCTCAACTAACCTCTCCTTACCCATCGGTGGACGTAACGTTCGATTAGCTGACTTTGACTCCTTACATACCTGACAATTTTGAACATAGCTCCTGACCTGTGAACTCTGATTCGGCCAAAAGAAATATTCTCTAATCCTACGCAATGTCTTCGCGAAACCTCCATGAGAAGCTTGGGGAGGGTTGTGTGATCTCTCCACAATGTCTGACGTTAATTCTGATGGTACCCATAACTTCCATGCAAAATCCTCATGAATCGGCACTCCATCATACGGTAACGTTCGCTTATACGCGTAACCATCCATGACCCTGAGATCTGGTAGCTGACTCGTATTCGCTTCTATGGTCGCAATAAGATCAAGATAATCCGATGATTTGAAAGCTGGTGAACTCAAATCTATAAGGTTCATAATCTCTGCAGAAACTTCATCCATAGCATACCTCGACAAGGTATCGGGAACGATATTCTGTGTACCCTTACGGTGTTCGATCTTAAAATCGTAAGATTGTAAATGTAAACTCCACCGCGCTAATCTACCACTGAGGTCTTTATGCGACATAAGCCACTTCAAACTACTATGATCGGTTATGACGGTGAAAGGTAACAACTCAACATAAGCCCTAAATTTCTTAATCGCCAAGACAACTGCTAAACATTCACGTTCGGTTACGGAGTAATTCCGTTGTGCAGACGTAAGTTTGTGTGAGAAATACGCAATTGGATATTCTCCTTCTGATTCATCTTTCTGGAAAAGGACTGCTCCTACTCCTAGATCTGACGCATCGCACTGCACGTAAAAATGCTTCGCAAAATCCGGGTGAACTAAGACTGGACTTGTAACTAACCTGTTCTTCAGTGTATCGAAAGCCTTCTTCGCCTCCTCTGTGAACTGAAAGGTTTTACTCTTTTTAAGGGTATCGAAAATAGGCGCGGCTATACTAGCATAGTCTGATATAAATTTGCGATACCATCCTGTAGCACCCATAAAACTCCTCACCTGTTTAGAGGTTCTTGGATATTGATACTGCATGATAGTCTCGACTTTCGCGGGATCAGGTTTAAGCTGACCTCCTCCTACTATGTAGCCTAAATATCTCAACTCCTTAAAACAAAATTTTGACTTCGCCACATTGATCGTCAAACCGGCCTCAGCTAAACAGTTGGCTACTTGACTCAACACTCGCATATGTGTGGAAAAATCAGGCGAAACAACCAAAAGGTCGTCTAAATACACAAACACGCGATCACGTAGTACTGAGGGAATCACTCTATCCATTAATCTGCATAACCTTTGGGCAGCATTACACAACCCAAAAGGCATGACAGTGTAATGATAGAGCGGTCTCCCCGGTACGGTGAAAGCGGTCTTCTCTTTACTGGCGGCATCCAAAGGGATTTGCCAAAAAGCGTCTTTGAGATCGACACTCGAGATAAAATAAGTATCTCCTAGCCTACTCAACAAACCTTCAATGTGTGGAAGTGGATACGCGTCTTTAACGGTTAAGGTGTTTAATTTACGAGCGTCTAAGCAAAGCCTATTCTTCTCACCCTTACGAACTAAGGTCACGGGGTGACTCCACGGACTATTACTGACCTCGATAACTCCTAATGCAAGCATTCGATCAAGCTCCGCGTACATTAACTCTTGTACGGCAGGTGAGACAGGGTAAAAACGGTCTTTAACTGGTATCGCATCTCCGGTGTCTATCGTGTGCGTCTCCAAGCTAGTCTTCCCTAATCCTTTCCTGGTAAAACACGGGAACTTCTCGACTACTGCATTCAAATGCTCTCGTTGGCTGGCCGTCAACGAATGCATCTGCTTGTCTTCTACGGTCTCCTCCTCTTCACACAAATTAACATCATTAGTCGTAAGACTCTCAATGTTAGCAAAACATCTAAACAACTTCATGAAGTCTACTCCTAAAAACAAGTCTCTATTGAGGCTGGGAACTAAATAAAAGTTAACCTCATGACTCATGTTGTTAAACGAAACAACTGCACGAACTCTACCAACGATTGGGTGTGATGTACCATCTGCGGTCTTAATCTTCGATGTAAAGCCATGGATTTGCAAACCTGCTCTCGCTACAAACTGTAAGCAATTCCTGCCTAAACAAGTAATTGTGGCTCCACTATCAAGTAATCCCTCGATAACCTGATCGTTGATACTAATGTTGACATAGAAACGAGCATCCTCACCCTCAAAAAGAGTTGCAGAAGCTATCTCCTGTCTACGGCGTTTCCTGAACTTATATCTCAATCTCGCTTTACGAATCTTGTTCGAAACTTCTCCAAAAATACGTTGTCTAACTTCTTTATATCTCTCGATCCTGTCGTGTAATGGAATGAGTTCCCTCAACCTAGGCTGTGGTACGTCATCCATACAATTGCTGACTTCTTTTTTCAAAATCTTAATTGGTGTCTCCTCTAAATTAATGTCGCCTGCTGATCTCGCGACTGTGTCTTCAATCTTCTCAATCTTAACGGGTATATTCGCTTTAACTTGAATCTCATCATCATTGTTATTATCGTTTTTGTCGGTAGTTATCTTGTCATGATCGGGTGTTGTAGTCGTCGATGTAACTGGGTCTATACCGGTGTCGACTTTGCCTCCCCAGTTCGAGACAAAGGCTTTGCCCCGTTTCCCTGGCATCGTGGACACTTCGGTGAAACTACGTTTTCCATTCCACACTTATAACAGAATAACTTCCTAGACGGTGCTGGACAATCTCTAAAAGTATGACCGACTGCTTTACAGTTCCAACAAGTAAACTTATTGTCAGAGTGTAGCGCATCAATCTCTGGCTCAAAATCTAACTCTTCATAATCAACTTCATTCACTTTCTGTGTTGGTGCCTGACGCTGGTAATATTGCTGCCTCTGATGTGACAGTTGCAAATCTGCGGACCTCACTATCCTACAAAATTCTGCTAAAGAATTAGCCGAAACTGCAAAAACCATGTTCGCCAATGACGGTTTGAGATTGCTCCTCAAGACTGTCATTATCTTTACTTCATCATAAGGTGATCGTTGCTGATTATTTAATGAAATTATAGCATTATAAAAATCTTCAAAAGACTCTTGCGGAAGTTGTCTCCTAACCAACATTTGTCTTTGTATCTGAACGTCATTCTCAAAAGTTTGAAATTGATTCACCATAGCATTTCTAAGCTCTTCCCAAGAATGAAATTGGTGTAGCTTGCGGAAATTCCAATACCAATCTAAAGCTGGTTTCTCCAAAAGCTGGTGAAAATTCGTAACAAAATCATGATCTGAACATAGATAATCTCGCTTTAATTCTGCGGCTCTATAAATAAATTCCTGAATGCTAAGCGTCTTTGCCGTTCCATCGAACTTCAACCCCCACTTGGACAGATTAACTCTTCCAGGCGTCTCCGGGTATGCATGCTGGAAAGAACGTGCTTGCTGTTGCGGATAAAAATTTGGCTGTGTCCCGTATCCCATAGGTTGCGCTCCGGGCTGTGGTCGTTGACCTGGTCCTCGTGGCGGCTGAAACTGCTGTTGGGCTGTCTCTCCTAGGTACGGCTGACTACGATGTGCTTGAAAATCTGGTTGTCCTAAATTTGGTCTCAAAAAATCTGGAATCACTGGAGCTTGCGACGTCCTGATGCCTGCTTGGGAATAAATCGGCTGAGAAGCTGACCTAAACTGCTGCGTGCTGTGAGTCGGACCTGTCACTGCTGCTGTACTGACTACATTAACTCCAATATCCCTACTAAAATCTGGCAAAAGTAACTGAGGTGCAGGTATCAAAGCTGGTGGCGGTATGGTACCTGGTGTGCCTCCACTCAAAGCATCTAATCGACGTGTTGTCTCAACTATAGAAGGTATCATGCGTTGAAACTCCAATCGAGCTAAACCTACCGAAGAATTAATAACTTCGCGGACTCCCGCACTAATTTCGGATCTCGGTGGTAAATCTTGTCTAAACTCCCTACGAATACTTTGTGCAGTAAGACTGCTAAAAGACGGCGAAATAATCGAGTCTTCGTCGAACATTACATCCACCATAGGCCTATCTCTGATAATCTGAGATTCGCTAATTTGTGCCGTGGTCGTAGTAGTAGTTGGCACTGAACCTGACGGTGCACTAGAAACTCCATTTAATGCTGTGGCATCTAACGGTCTTATGGTATTATCTAAAGGTGGGTTTGTTCCTGTTGGAACCTCTTCTCTGTTTGTATTCATATCTAGATCGCTCTCGCTACGGTGGCGAACTGAACGTGTCTGTATGATAGAGAACGTAAAAATGCTCAACAAAAATTCGAAAACGTTAAACGTCCAGCGACGTAATCGACCCCTCATTTGGACGAACGATTAACTGTCCCAGACAAAACAAAAAAAAAACAAGAGTAAAAACTCTCCTCAAAAATAAAAGAAAAAGTAAAACTAAAACTCTTAAGTTATCTTAACTTACTTTAAAATAAAAATGTGTTTTAATATTGACTCCAAACTCGAAACAAGTTGCACAACTTCAACAAGTTGCAACTAAACTCTAAAACTCTTCGATCTAAACTAAACTGTACTAAACTTCAAAAATCAAAACTGAACTAAACTGACTCTAACTAAACTCAACTAAAACTGAACTATACTAAACTCCAACCAAAAACTGAACTGAACTAATTCTTCAAAAACTCTAAACTGAAAAATTCCAAAACCAAAACTGAACTGAACTAAACTGAACTTAACTGAACTTAAACCGAACTCAAAAACTAAACTCAACTGAACCTGAACTCGACTTAACTCAGAAACTAAACTCAACTGAACCTGAACTCAACTAAACTCAACTGAATGCTAAACTCAAAACTAAACTTGACTAAACGCAATCGAAACTGAACTAAACTCAAAAACTTAACTTCAGAACTCAAAAACTTAACTGAACTCAACTAAATCTGAACTCAAAACAAAACTGAATCAAAACTAAAAATCTTAACTAAACTAAACTCGCAAACTAAACTTAACTGAATTCTAGAACTGAAATTGAAATCATAACTCTAAAACTCAACTTAACTGAACTCAAAATCTCAAACTCAAACTGATCTGAAACTGAACTAAACTAAATCAAAACTGACTCTAAAAATCATCAAACTTAACTGAACTGCACTAAAACCTAAACTGAAACTTAAACTTAAACTCAAACTTCAGCTTAAACTCAAATAAAGTCGGAAATCCAAAACTAAACTTGACTACAAAACTGAAACTAAAACTCGAATCAACAAAACTCGAAACTAAACTGATCTAAAGGTTACAGCTAAACAAACTAAAAGTAAGTAGTAGCAGCGTTAAAAAAACGTACTAGCGAACTAGCACTATAAGACAACATGAATATAAAACGCAATTTCTTAAATATATTTCAACTGTTTCATAAGTGAATACACAAACGTTCAAAACTAGCAATCGGTGATTCAAATTAGTTGTTTAAGTCGTGGCAAACGTGAACATCTAGAAAGAATTAATCTCGTGACTCACGCACTAAACTCCTAACCTTCTCACTGAAAACTTTAACTGACTCTACAAAAACTACAAAATGTTTAACGTCGTCGTCCGGCCTTGATCCTAACTTATTGCATTGCGCAACGCGATATCCGAATGCAAATTCTAGTACCGGGACTTCAACGCTCTAAGCTCGTCTCAATCCGAAGACTTACGAGAAACTAAGGTGGAAATAAAACAAAGAATTCATTTCTTCTCGCTTCCATTACGTCGCAACTCACGGAGGACTCTTACGAAACTCACGCGGGACTTACGCAACTTTACGCGATCTAAAACAAAAACTTAAAACAAAACGAATTCGTAACAAAGACTTTCGTAACGCTTCTTCCGTCTCACGTCGCAACGCGAACTAGCTCTAAAATGACTGATCGGGACTTACGCGCAACATCCAAATCGAAACAAAAACTTCAATTACAAAAACCGATACTGAAACTAAAACATTTAACGCTCGGAAATCTTTATTAGGACGATTTGATTTCGTCGCAACGCGCCTGAAGTACTAAAACCTACCTAGACGGGACTTACGAAAACAAAACAAAACCTAACGAAAACTACCTAACGAAAAACTAAACCTGATGATATGGTCTCTCGGGCCCCACGTTGGGCGCCATTATGTACCGTGCGTGTTTTGGATCAGATTCAGAAATGGAACTAAATCGATAAAAAGGGAACATCGGACGCAGTCAATATGGCTTGCCGACGTAGAAGTCTAGCTTCTCCCTTTTATGTAGTCAGAGACGGAGGCGGCGCTAGTATGCTCGCGTTTAAGCCGGGCTATGTCTCGCCGGACGGGGGGGATCTTGCCAACGCTCGAACTCTATCCGCACACTACCATAAAAATCCATACTAGCTAGTGGCCTAGATGGTCGACCACGGAATCATTTTATAATTGGGGGACCCAAGAGACCAGAGGGGGAACTCTACTTTACTTACATTGAACGACGATGATACTCACTTGTGTTGAAGAACGAATTTATTTTCACTTGCCTTCCTCGGCTGGTGTTATTGCCGGTGTTATATGCCCTCCCACACGGAACACAAAGTGTCCCACCTATGACACTTCAGATACTTAAAAGAAGTGTCCCAAAACATCACGCCTGCTACTTACTTTATTTTAGCTGTTTAAGCTGCTGACCTAATATCTACTGAAACATCTGAACTTTAGTTTTCTTTTCAAATTCGTTATAAATTGGTTTATTCATTTTTGTCTTAGTTGGTATCGTTAAATCTAACTGACTATAGGGTATAATACTGTTTTTCCTAAACAATAGTTGATATGGCTTAACTAACATGATCAATGATCTAAACTTAAAGGAATAACAGGTTGATTTAGAATCCTTAATGTCATAATGAAATTGTCTTATATGTCTCAAACATAATTCTATTACTCAATGACTTCATTCAAAATATTCAACAAAAATTGCTATACTGCAAAATATTTGTAGATTCAATTCGGAAAACAAAATTAGGCTGAAAATATTTGTTGCTAAAGTGCTAGCCTGACTGTCCTACGATTTGCTAGAGCGCTCCTTCAGTCGTGGAATTTGTCTGGCCTCTGGACACTATTCCAGAAACAAACCAAAAGCAAAACAACCTGACGAACAAACCTACTAGTTTTCAGAATTATATCTACCGAAAGCTAAAAATAATTATAACCTGTATATGGAGAGTAAAATTTACAATAATAAAATATATATATAGGGCATGATCAAAAAGAAATATTTACAACTAGGATTATATAATTGGTTATATAGTTTAAAACATAATGAAATTATTAACAAAAATTATCGGGACGGACATTTATCTTTTCTATTTCAATCATGGTTAACTGTGTGTGTGATTGTGTGTGTAATTAAAATTTAAATTTGTCAAAAACATACTTTCGTTAAAGTATTTAACTTTATAGAAACTTTGGCGGAAGGCCTGAAATCATTATGGTTTATATGTTCAAAGGAAACTCAAAAATGAAAACAAATTATATTTCTTAAACTTTGATTTACGTTACTCTACTGTCCCATTACTAATGCCAGATAAGAAATCACAAACTGGACTTACTTTGTGTCGGTTTCTTGACTTAACCTTTGTTTTTATATTGATTTTGATGAGATGGTGGTGAAGGATGATGATGTGGACGGACAAATTTGATGCTTCTTCTTCTTCTACTAGGCTATTTGATTGTAGATTTACAGGAACGGATGATGATGTGTATGTTGGATAATGGTGGGTATCTTGATTATAGATGATTCGGGTTATTGCTGGATTAAAGATGAATGATGATGTTGGGTAAGTATTTGGTGATTAAAGATGAAATGTGGTAAGTATGATGATCTCGATGAATTTTCAGGTATGTCTCGACGAATGTTGCAGTAATGGTAAGTAAATTTGGTATTCTTCTTTTTAGGTTAAATTTAGGTCAAAATGGTAATAATTGTGTGAGGTAAGTATTATGATGTTTTACAGGTGAAATTAGTGCCAAAATATGGTAAGTATGGTTATCAAAAATTTGGAAAAAGGTATGATTTTAAATCTTAGCAAAATGTGTTGCGTGTTGCTGTTGTTAACAACGACTAACAAAACGATAGACTTCAAGTTTTGCAACAAGTGTCTGAATTCTATACAACATTTATGTCATGCGACAAAATTTAGTTTTTCACTGCTCGCTTTTAGGGGTTTTTGTACCAAGATTTGTGTTGCGAAAGAATGTTGCTACACTGAATGTTGGTATTATTTGATGTTCAATATGTTGTCAAAAACACGACGAAAAGGTTTTCGTACGTTTGTTAACCAAACTTATGTATACATGCGCCTGAAAATATGCTTGTTTTCTGCTCGTAATTTAAGTGTTTTATATACACAAGAACTTAATGCGACTCGCGCAGCCGAAAACTTTGACGGTGGCTGCTGCGCTTCAAGACACAAAATGTATGCACTGCTTGTGCGCAATATGTTGCTGTGTGTGTGTATGTTGTTAAGACACTTGACACTGCTGATATGGGGTGGTTTTCTTACAGACACTAAATCCAATGAAATCGATGTTTTTGCGTATGCCACAATGACATGCGCTGGGAATTCTTAACTTCTGTGGGTTCTTGAATGTTTCTTGAGTGTTTCTTGAATTTCTTGAATGTTTCTTGATTGTTTTCTTGAATTTTACTAGCGTAAAGCTAGGGGTTCCTAAATGTGTGTGTCACCAAAAGAAAAGAGAAAAAGGAAAACGAGTGGCATTAGTATAATGTCACAAAATGTGTATTGCGGAATAACTTGGGTGGGATGAATTACCTCTTTTAGCGGGAACACACTATCTAAAATGATACTACTGGATGTACGGTCACTCCTCACGATTGACTTACGCTTCTTGCTATCAAATGACTTACGATGTTTAAAGATTACTTTTTACCAATTTGATGTTTCCTCGATGACGGTTGAAATAGAAAGAAAGATGAAGATGCCGGAAATGTTCGGTCTACCAGAACATTCCACATGCTCCAATTCGTTGACATCTGTCAATCAATGGTATTGCCAAATGTGCAAGTGCAATATGTAAAAACGACGGTATGCACAGCTGCATTTTGCAATGTTGCAATTTGTGTGTATGGGCGCCGCTGATGGAAATTTGCGACGGCGTTAGGTGTTTGAATAATTGCGTTAATACGCGCACGCCACATCTTACTAGACACGACGATTGAATCGACGCTTAATACTGTGAAGTTGCTGTCAACAACATTCGAGGGGAGCCGACAATGAAAGAATTTTTTTTTTCTTTTAAGATGACTGGAGCCAGGTTTGAACCTGCGATCTCCCGCATGGTATTCGCGTGTTCTAACCACTATGCCACGGCCGGTCCCGATTATTGTTGATGCCGTTAGAATAATTTGGCGTTATAAGTCCATTATATTGGGATTTAACCTCATCTTAAATACTTAATTTTTTTAGTTTTAGTATTAATTTTGATAATTGGTATTGAATTTTATTTTTTTAGTTTCATTTAATTTTTCAATTTTCATTGTTATTTTCTTTAACTATTTTAAATTTTTAATTTTTAATATTTTGTTTTTAATAATGAATTCTTAATTTTAATTTTTAGTTTTCAATATTAAACTTTGAAAATTACATAATTTCAAATTTTTAATTATTTTATTATCAATTTATAACTTTTAATTATATATATAAATTTTTTTAGCTTTTAATTTGTCAAACTGACTTTAAATTTAAAATATGTAAATGTTCAGTGCTACTAGCAGTTGTCCACTCCAACTTTGTTATTTGCACAACGGTAATCTCACTATGGCATTTTCCAACACTAAAACTTCTTTCCGCTACATAAATTATGACTATACCTGAATCACTCTTTAGTTTTTGTTGACAATAGCATATCCAACACACCCTGTGCCCGAACAGCTGATTGTAAACAAAATAATCAATATTTACGTCAGTTCACTTCTCAATTCCTTTGCCACAAAAAATGGCTAAATAATTAAAATTGCATTCAGTATTTGAATCCAATAAAATGTCCACTATTTTGGAACGTTGCCCGGGTCAATATTGTGGTCGCATTCAATTGGAAAACGAAACATGGAGTGATTGTGGCCCCTGCCCGCGTGGCTATCGGGTCAATGAGAGTTATGCCTGTACCCAATGTGAGGAAGATTTGGATTCGTATTCCTGGTTTTATTTGGGATTCATGGCGGTGCTGCCGCTAATGATGCACTGTTTCTTTATAGACTTAGATGCCAAGGATAGAAAGTGAGTGTGAGATGGAAGATACTGTTCGTGCTAAAAAAAATTTAATGGGAGTTGTATCTTCACACAGATTTTCACGCAAACAACTAATACTGACGTGCTGTGCCTTTGTGGAGGTCATCATGTCAGCAATCGTATCAATTCTGCTTATGGAACCCCTAGGGGAGTTTCGTCTCTTCTCCTGTCCAGTTCGTAAATTTTCCGACTGGTATACGCTGTTCTACAATCCTGCACCCAATTATGAGAAATCGTTACATTGTACCCAGGAAGCAGTATATCCTTTGTGAGCTGCAAAGTTTTCTCATCTTAACTTATTTCTATTAATGAGTATTTTTATTTTTTTATAGGCAAACCATAATATTGGTTTTCTATTTCCTGTGCTTGGTCACTATGTTTATTATACGGCCTCTGGTCAGTGCTATACTGGAAGTTCGTGGCAAAGCACCCATATATGCTGCTTTATATTTCTTACCCTTGATTACATTTGTGCATGCCTTAGCCTGCGGTCTTATATGTAGGTCGATTATATGTAAAGCATTTTTTTTTTATAAATTTACACATTCGTATTACTTTCCCTTTGCAGATTATGCCTTTCCATACATGAGTATAGCTATATCGATGATTTCGAATGCTATACACTATTCCATGAAATTAGATCAGTCTTTCAAAGCTTTGGTCAAATCCTCGCTGATGGAAATTAAGAATTTCGTCATTATTTGTAAGTCTTGTGTGTTTTAGGCAATTTTTTTTAGTGTATTTTTACATTTCTTTAAATTCCAGGTGTACAATGGCTTTTGCTGGCCTATGGTATTGTGGCTTTGGGTCATCATTATGCACTTTTGTGTTTAGTACCCTTTCCATCCATATTCTATATTTTAACAGTACGTTTTACAGATCCCAACGAATTTAGAGAAATTGAACCTCGCAGTAATTGAAGCAAAGAAAGACATTATTAATATTGGACCTAATTTTTAGTTGAGTTTGGCGAAAAACAATAAAATTTTGTTTTCAATAATTGCAAAAAAACTTTAAAAAGGACAAGTAAGTAATTTAAATTTTTGTTAATGGTAATTTTCATCAATTGCATCAATTTTTCTGATTAAACGCTTAGTTAACGAGGTAAACACATTTAACGAATTCCATATGAATTTGGACGATTTCTCTATAGGGTAAGAGGAACTCCGCATCCTATTCCCGTGAATACATATTAGATCTAGTTTTGAGTTTGGCAAAAAACAATAAAATTTTATTTTCAATAATTGCAAAAAAAAAACTTAAAAGGAGCAGTAGTCATGTAAATTTTTATTTATTGTTATTTGAAACCTAATGTGCAATTGCATCAATTCTTCCGATAAGACGTTTAGTTTACGAGGTAAACGCGTTTAAAGATTTCCATATGAATTTGGGCGATTTTTCTATAGCTAAAAAGTGACTTCCCCAGTATTTTCGTAGTAATACTTCATATTATATTCCCCTCTCCAAAATAAAATATACAACGCTTAATTTTTTTGCGTTTGTAATAATTTTGTGTATGTTTCTGTTTGTTTTATTTAAATTCTAAATATAATTATAAATTATGTTTTGTTTTTTGTTTGTTTGTTTTAAATACATTTACATTAAATCAATATTTATCATAATTGTTTTCCCATTTCTTTTTAATTTGTTTAATAATCCAATAGTTTGCTTTTTTATATTTTTTTTGCTGTCTTCATTATTATTATACACAATATATTAGTTATATAACTACATATTGATCCTTATATCCTTTTTTGCCACTAGATATTTGACGCTTTTTCGCTAAGGTTCTTATAAGAAATTTTGCACATTTGCTCACATTTCGATCAAAAAAAGAAAAATTCAATAGATATATATATATGCTACGCTTTTTCTATCGACGTTCGATATTATAAAGTGTTTTTGTTTATGCTGTGAGTTTAGGGGAAACTGAAAAATGTAATAGTTCCTCTAAGAGAACCTAATTTGAATATGGTTTCAACTTCGTTAAAATACGTTAAAAACAAAAGTTAGATAATTAACATAGATAGATAAATAAAGAGAGAGAGAGAGAGAGTAAGAGGAATAGAAGAAAAAATTAAACAGTTTAAGATAAGAAAATAAACGCTAATGGAGAAAAAAAACAATGAAAATATTATTTTTTATATTTCAAAATATATAAAAAAAAACGTTATTCAGTCCACATTCAAATTAAAGAGTTAAGTAATATAGATCATATAAAATTGAGCCTTAACATCTTTATTCTGCAGACGTTTTATTACGTTCTTCTAGGAATTTTAGGCGTCTTTTACGCAACTCATTTACGTGCTCCGCTGTGCTATCGCCCAGCGTTGATGCATCAAATTTGGACGATGTTGTGACTGACGCTACCGTATCTATATGATCTTCGCCACCTATATCCTCTATGGTTACTTCGTTATGTTTGGCAACTGGAGGAGTATCTAAACTTTCTTCAATGTTTGTGGGAATTGTTGCGTTCACTAACACCGCTGCTGCTGCTGCTGCTGCCGTGGACGTTGACGGCAATTCTTCTGGCTTTAAATCTGTTGTAGGTTTTACTTCAACATCCGTTGAAGAACTGGGTTTCTCTTCCTTGGTCGAAGGTTCAGTAGCTGCTGTTGTCGTTTCCTCATTACTAGCAGAGCTAGTAGAGCTTGTGGTTGTGGTTGCTGTAGTAGTGGGCGCAGCTGTGGGTGTGGGGTTAACAGTTTGTGTGCGAGCTGCCACTATTTGATAGTTGTTCATTAAGACATTTGCTGCATCCAGCATGAGTTGTATGTTACGCAAAAGCTAAAACAAAAAGAGCAGTTTTTATCAATATGTAATTACTATAAAAAAAGTACAAATATCACTAGGGATTAGGATTCAAATTCACTATGAAACTATATAGAAATCCCCCAAAATTCAAATGGAAATCTTAAAAAAGAGCTTTAATCGCTATTGAATAGATTAGTAATTCAATATGAATTTAAAGAAAAATCGTCCATATTCTTATGGAAATCTTCAAATGCATTTATCTCGTAAACTAAGCGTCTAATCGGAAAAGGATCTTAATTTGTGATCACTATGAATAAGAAGGAAAATCACTAGGGAAGAGGATGAAAATTCGCTATAAAACTAAATAGAAGTCATCCAACATACATACAAATCTTAAAATGAGTTTATCTCGTTAACTAAGCTAAGCGTCTAATCGGAAAAAAGAGCTTACTTTGTGTTCACTATGATTAAGAATCACAAGGGAAAGGGTTTCAAATTCACTACAAAACTATAGAGAAATCATCCAAATTCACATTAAATTTTTAACTACGTTTATCTCATAAACTAAGCGTCTAATCGAAAAAAGGAGTTTAATTTGTAATCACTACAAAAAAGTTTGCAAATCTCTAGGGAATTTGAGGCGAATTCACTATGAGACTATAGAGAAACCGTCCTATTCCAGAGTCAACCACGATTTTATATTAGAAAGTTTTTTTTATATGAAAGGTAAACGGAAACACTGGACTATGAGTAACAAAGATACAACAAGTTCATAATGGTCTCGAAATTATGTATACAAAAAACATATATTTGTAGACACTTTCACCCCACCCGTAATTGAAAACAGGAGACAAGACTTTCCTTAATATTTCATTAACAATTACCTTTATACGTTCTTCGACATTCTTTCTCTCATTGCCCTCTAAAGCTCGTAGTTCCTCGTCTGTAAAGCTGGTTAGATCTGGAGGCATAGGTGGTGGTGGCACAGCATATGGAGCCACAAAGGGGAATGGGGGTGGCATCATAAATGGCGGTGGTGGCATCATAGGTAAGCCAGCAAAGTTAGGGAAACCATTTGCCCCTGAGCCTGCGAGATTAGGTAAAGGCGCACCTGCATGTGGGGAAACTTATAAATTAGCTGAAAGCTCAAACAAAACAGTTCAACTTTACCATTTGCGACAAACTGCTCAAAAATATTTGCAGTTGCAGCAGGAGCTGCTGCTGCATTATCTGTACCGGCCACATTTGCAGCATTGGTATTAGCAGCTGTCCCTGTCGCAGGGTTAACAGCCGTGCCGCCAGCAGCTCCTGCTGGATTGGCGGCCGCTGCAGCTACATTTGCATTGGCGTTATTTTCCTCCTGCCTTGGTATTGCTGTCGAATTAGTTGCTGGCGCTCTTAGAATATTAAGACGACATGTTGGGCAAGTCTGTTGGCGTTGAAACCACGATCTTAAACAGGTGGTATGGAAAATATGACCACAGGGTAATTTCTTTGAATGATTCACCATATCTTCGCGACATATAATGCAGATATTATCCGATAATCTCAATTCTTCTGGTGTTGCATCAGGATACATAGTATTCATATTGTTTATAGCTCTGCGAGACATTATAACATCACTCAATGCCTTCTTAAAGTTCTTTATGGTAAAGAACATCGGCCGGAATACAAACATGGGCAGAGCATAGAATTTGGCCATAATCACCACAAACAGAACGTAAAGTATAACTTTGATGAATCCAATAAACAATTCGGTATACAGCAAAAACACCGCCTTATTTTCCCATGGTGTATCGGTACGCATTTCAGCTGCATGCAACACATACTTAATGGCAGTGCTGGCAACAACTGTCAGCAAGATGGCATATTCAAAACCAAATACCAATTGCACAGTGGGACCACGAGCCAATGTAGAGTTGTAGGCATGCATAAGAAGCATATAGTCCAGCGAGCCCAAGACCATAAGGAGACTAGCTACACGTATGTGGAAAAGCCAACCCAGGACGGGGGAACGTTCCATCTTTAAAGAGAAAGAAGAAAGAATATGAGATTAATTTATAATACTTAAAAAGTTTTGAAAATTATTTTAAAATTGATATTAAAAATATTTATGTCAATAATAGAAAACTGATCAATAATATTAAATTTCTAACTATTAATTTAAGTCTTGCTTATTATTGCCCTTTGCCAGCCACTACTACACCTTTTGTTTCTGCCGAAATTAAAAATTACCTAAAATTAACCAAAACAAAAATCAAATTTCTAACTACACCATTTCAATAAAAATTCAAATATTACATGTGAACTTCAAAATACATCAATTGAAATTCAAATTCTCATTTTAAAACCCTTCAGTCGATATTCAATGTTTCCACTTGAAATTTAAGAACTGCAATTGAAAATACGAAAATATTTTATTTTAAATTCTAAAATCTAAATAAAAATTTAAATGTTTATATTTTATATTTTTAATTTCAAATAAAAAAATGATAAATTTCAAATTGTATTTTTATGAAAAGAGAATTACAAATATAATTTTTGAATTTAAATTTATTTTCGAATTTCAATTGGTCAATTGGTTGAATTGGTTGAATTTCGAGAATATTGAATTGAAAAAAGTTAGAAGCAACACAAAAAATTTAATTTTTTTTTTAATTTGTCTTTTGGTACTACATTTCAGAGCACCTTCCTATTTACTATTGCCCTATACATAATTTTCTTTAATCAATTGCGTCAAAAAATCAAAAATTAACAAACACATTTAAATATCTATGAAGTTGCAACACAAAAAAGTCTACTATTAGGTCTACTGCCCTTTGCAAACGTTTATTTTACCACCTGGCATTTCCAGGACGTCGACAATCATTGAATTAAAGATCAATAAATCTCTTGCGTAGAAATGTTGAACGAGCAAACATCCGCGTAGTCGTAAGTAAACTCACGTAGTACCCAAAATTATCTATAGTAGACAGGAGCATAGTATAGTCTTGTCTTTATACCTCTGTAGTAAGAGACAGACCCGAATGAAGGAGAATAAGGTAAGCAATGCATTATGAATATCATGTGAATATCATTATGAAATAATTTACGCTTATATAACATACAAAATGTATTATTAACAAACTTTGATCCAAGAAGAGTAATCGAAATGATGTTACAAAATGGCTTTACTCTTTTATTGTTATGGTTTGTTAAGTAGTATTTATAAACTTTATTGAAATTGGGCCTGCCAAGTTAATTTTATGTACCGTTGTACTATGGCGGCATAGTTTTAGACATATTCAGTCTTGAATGACTGTTAATTCACTTGATTTTCAATGCATAAACACTAGATGCTTTCACCTGCTATGCTCCCATTATTACAGCATTTAACAACAACAATAACTAACAATCACCCTAAACAACAACAAAGCATTTAGCGAAATTAAAAACACAAACTACACCTAAATACTACATCTAAATACTCCGCCGCACTGCCATCCATTTTAAGCAAATCCCACTGAAACCACACATCTGCAGTCGTTCGATTGTTCTCGAGACTCTTTAAGTACAAAAGTAAATAAACAACTAATCAACACTAATCATTTTAAGCAAATATACAGACATATGTACATACTACATACATAGATGAGACCGTGTACTATGTCAAAGGTAGCCAGCCGTAAGCGGCACCAATAATAAATAAATACACTGCTGAATTGATAACATCACTCGCTCGCAGCTTTATCAGAAGCCCTAACACTTGAATTAATAGCCACATCTGCACTTCCATCCTCACTCCCTCCCTCACTGGCAATACTTACAAAATCAACACGTTCTTCGGCCAACCAATGGAATGATTTGAGAAATAGTAAAACCGTAAACAGAGCCACAAATCTGGGATTGAAATCGTCGCGGAACACCGTAAAGGCCAGACAGGTTTCCGTTAAAGCATACCAAAAACGTTCCAGCAAATGTTCAAACTCTGCGGCCCGCAATGTGCCCAAGAATATCTAAAAAGGGAGAAAAGAAAGAAGAACAATAAGCCAATGAACACATAAACGACGGCAGTCACCAACACTGCACTTAATCTCTAAGGGATAATGACTGTGGCTCCCCCCGCCTCTTAACGACCAGCTACTTACCTTGCGCAATAATTTACCAAACATTAAGACAATTGCAAAGAATTGTATGTAAATTACCTATAAACGAAAAAGTAATCGTATAATGAGGTCATCTTGACATATTGTAAAGCCACCGCAGCCGCCGCCGCCACCACCTGCCACCCACTCTCGGTTAGCCGACGGCGGCTGACCATTACTTACCGCCATGGATGCATTGGACTTGGTGATGTACACCACCGCCGGATAGAATTGTTTCTTTTGGTACCAGGCATTGCCAACGACGGCACTGGTCAATGCCATACATATGGTCGACAGCAAGAGCTGCATGATGCTGCTGCCGTTTACACGCACAGCCCAATGGCAGATCGTATCCCAGAAGTTGTTAATTTTGCCTTTTCTTAGCTTATTCGTTCGAAATAAATCACTCGAACTGTTTTAAATTCTATAAACATTCAAGAAGTCTCTAACTGCAGTCATTATATAGTTTATGATAGCAAAAAAAGAAAATTAGTAATTATATTTTTTATTTGTATTTCTTTTTTTCAGATTTCATTAGACCATTGAAATTTTCTATGAAGATTCTTAACACTTGTTTTCTTTTTTGATTTCAAAATATAATCGACTTCTTTAGCAATTTGTAATATTCATTAGTTTAATGACGACGCGATTGCATTAATTTGTTCCTCTTCCGAAAAATAAATTATTAATATTATGGAAAGAAAAAAAATATCAAAGAAAATTTTCTATAGTACACGTAGTGAATTCGTCGTTTTTTTGCTTTTTTTTCTTTTTCGCTTTTCTTTCGTATTCTTCTGTTCAAAGTGTCAAAATTAATGTTACCGTATAAAAACAGTATTGCCCTCGGGAATTTTCGTAACTGATATGATTTATGTCAAATCTATATCGTAGAATTAGGGTTGTCCATATGTTTTGGGGTGGTACACTGTGAAAAAAGGCAGAGTTGAGAGAAAGGGATAAAACTTGAACGTTAGGCGTTAAATTAAAATATATTTTTTAATAAAGATATTTTTGGATTTCGATTTTTTCTTTAAATGGCTTTTAAAGTTTATTGATATATAATATATTTTAATAATCTTATAATATTTTAGAAATCTCATGAATTCGCATACAAAAAAAAATTACCAAAAATACAAAAATAGTTCTGACTTTGTCCAGAATTCCCAACTCTAAAAATTTGTAGTAATTCTGGACCAAATTATAATAATTTTTTAAATTTTTTTGTATGGAAATATTGGATTAAATTTATGTGTGAACAAAACGTTAGTTAATAATTTCTTTTAATAAAAATATAAATTTTTAAGGAATGGTGTTGGAAAAATTTTTTGTATTTTTTTCATATTTGTTTTTCCTTATCCTTTTGGTATTTTTTTTTTTTTGAAAACCTTAAGGTTTGTATATTTTTTTAATTATAATTTTTTTATATTTTTTAATTTTTCTTTAGGGCTCATTGATTTGGAGCTCAATTCTGAGAACTTCACGTGAAAGTAGCCCCAGAAAGAAGAAGTTCTGCATCATTCGTTTTGTTAAGTTACATGCAATAATAGTTTAATATCGATTTTAAGTTAGTAAGTATTGTATAGAGAAATTTGTCACGTTTAAGGTTTATTTGTTTGACATAACTCAAGAACCACTAGTCCGATTTAGCTGAAACAAAAACAAAAAAAAAAAATTAAGAATTACAATTCCTTAAATCTGTTCATATAACGTTTCCCTACATAAGCAACAGTTTCACTTTTCCATTCATCAAATGATTTTGAACTGGGTTTATTTTGTAGCAGTTACAAGAAAACTGTTGTTGTTGTTGTTGTAACAGCTGGTGGTAGATAGGGTGATAATTCTTTATACCGATTTTCAATTTATTGGCACTCGATCGGGCATATAATCCGATTATCATACGATCATTGTTGGCAACTCTGTTTCTTTCCTTTGTAGATAACAAGATTTGTGTCAAGGATTGTTAAGTGTTGTTTTTGTGAGTTTTAAACGCCAAAATTCCACCAAAGATTGCGCCAGCGATGTTGATAAATCATTTTCCTTTTTTCCTTGATCCTTGCGCAATCTGGATTTTTGTAGTGGAAGTATCTAGGATAAGTTTTGTTGGCTGGAGAACTCGAAAATATTTGAAAAGTAATTTTTCATCGGATGTTGATTTGGCTAGTGCCCCGGCCGGGAATCGAACCCGGCACATTCGGACTGCTAGTCTACGTCGCTTCCACTGAGCTATCGAAGGCCGTGGTGTATGTTTTACGTGGAATATTACTTATGGTAATTAAACAATAGAGCCATAAACGAGACAAATTTCTCTATACGATACTTACTAACTTCAATTCGATAATAAATTAATATGGCATGTGACTTAACAAAACAAATGATGCAGAACTTCTTCTTTTTGGGGCTACTTTCACGAGCAGTTTTCAGAATTGAGTCCCAAAATCATGTGTTGTACTGTTTTATACATTGAATAATTTTTTATAGGTAAAAAAATTTTAGGTAAGCTGAAGAAGTAATAAGCAAAGCTCCGAAGGTCAAATTAAGAAACTTTTGTCTTGTTTTTTTTTTGTATTTTTTAGCTCGTTATTTTTCTTGTTTTTTTATATATTTTTTCGTAGTTCTTTTATTTTTATTGTAAATTTTATTTTTATTTAAATTTTTTTTATTTAAATTTTATATGTAAAATTTTTTTAAAATATTTATTTTTATAGAAACAAAAATTAGTAAACATTTTTAGGTAAGGTGAAGAAATAAAAAGCAAAGCTCCGCAAGAGATGTCGCGAAACTTTTGTTTTTTTTTTAAATTTTTTTTTTGTAATTTGTGTTTGTTTTTTGTATCTTATAATTTTTTATAGTGCTTTGCAAGATTTTATACTCTTAATAAAATTATTTTAAAAAAAATTTCGAAGTTAAAATTAAAAATTGTAGGACCCATGGCGCAGATGCTTAAATTTTGTTTGTCATGAACTGGTCTGAATATCACTTTTTCCTAGCTAGACCTCGCCCGGTAAAGTACACATATATTGCAAGTTAAATGGCACTTAAACACTTGTCCACAAATCGATATTTGTCGAAATCTTGACGAATACTTTTTTTACAAGTATTTCTCTTTAACGCAATATATAACATTTCACCCTTCATCAATTTTTTTAATTTTTTCACAGTGCAACTCTTGCGGTTGCATATCTGGCCTTTTTCCGAATACTCCACTATTTCTCAACTCTTTGACAGACCTTTTCCCAACAGCCGCAAATTGACAACTGTGTCGAAAGTGAAAAGTGAATTCGGCAAGAGAATTTTTTGCAATCCCGAAAAGTGTCGATGTAAAAATTTCTAAGCACGGAGAAAAAACGACTTTTTGGGGATAAATAATATAAAAAATTAAGAAAAAATAATTTAAATCTATAGCAGACGTATGGTGACAACGCGTTAACAACAAATTTTCACAAGAACACGTAATAAAATACGAGAATTTTTCAAAAGAATATTGGAATACGACAAAGAAAAAAGGTGAATGAAGTAAGCAGTGTTTTAGCAAAGAAAAAAAACGAAACGAAAAAAAGGCAAAGAAACTAAAAGAAAAGGAAAAAAGTAAAGCAAAGTAAGAGAAGAAACATATATTTTCCTCTGCGAAATAAGACGAACAAAAAGGTCGCCATTTTGTCTTTTTTGAATTTGATTTTTTTTCGAAGAAATTCCAAAAAAAAGCTGATTATTATTTTGGAAATTACGCATTTTCCGATGAAACACAAAAGAAATTGCCAGGAGGAACAAACAGCGAAATAACGTAATAGAGAGGCGAAAAAACCCGAAAAACGAAACCAATAAAAATCAAAACTGATTTATGAGAGAGTGCAGAGAGCGAAAAAGCAAAAGAGAAACCCGAATGCTAATTGGGCGGATGCAAAAATAAAAAAAAACAACACAACACAAAACGACCGAAAGAGTCGTTGTTTGCGCTGAGTTTTTCGGAATCGTCGTGTAGTGCACAAAAAAGAACGAGCTAGCGAAAAGAGAAATTGCATTAAATCAAACGAAAAAACACACAAAATGAAAAGAAAATATAATAAAAGAAGACGAAACAAAATGCAATTCGTTTTAAGCTAGACGGTGTTTAAAATATAACATTTTTTCGTTTTCGCAAGGAGTAAAAGAAAGCAAAACAGTGAAAAATACACAAAAGTGTGAAAATTTTCAATAACTGCAGAGGAAAACCTAAATGTGTGCGTAATTACAGTGAATTGAATCAGAAATAATCAAATAAAGAACGATAATAAAAAACAAGAAAATTCGATGTAGAATCTGGTTAGACGATGGCAGAATTTGTTCCCCTTTCGTGTTCCGCATTTGTGTATTTATGTGTGTGTGTGCGTGTCTTCTGAAAATCGATAATAAATCGTCGTTTCTTTCGTGCTTCCTTCTCAAATTTCCCTATTGTTCCTCCTTGCAGCTGTATGTTTCCTGTGATTTGTTTTATTGCCGATATTCGTCTAAGCAGTAGATGAATAAGAAACAACAAGAAAAAAAATTATATACATACATACATATGTGAAAATAATTAAATTATTAAAATGCAATAGAAAAGACAACCACGACGACGACGACAATGACGTGTTGGTGATTGTGCCAGAAATAACACAGTTCAATGCGCGATTGCACTGATGGTGGTGGTGGTGGTGTTATAGATAGATACTATCCCAAATTATTTCGCACTGCGTCCATCCGCACTCGTCTTATCCAAGAGCAGCAGTAACCATAAAACCAACAAAGAACAAATGAGTTCCCAAGTTTTACAACGATTTTGGATTATATTTGAATTTGTGGGCTAACATGCAAAAAGTGAATCAAAAGCAACCTGGCAAAGAGATGCGGAAAGTGGGCGAATGCCGTATCTCTTAGCCCAATGCAGCTCGGCCAATTACATTTGTGGCAAAAATAAAATAATCAACATTTATACATATGAGTTGGCCTTTCTGAACCTCTTTATTATTCCTTTTCATTAGCAGATATATCAGCTGTTTTTCGCAATTTGCCATGGCATGTCATTTATACAACAACACCCCCACTGGCTGATACACTTCAAGTGTCTACCATAATTTTGGAAACATATTTTTTTTGTGATATTGCATCCGGCTTAGTTTCGTTTTAGTCTGCATAGATCTTTAGCCACTAAAGAGAGCAGCAGTGCATATTTTTGTTTAGTTGCCGATTAAATCTAATGAGATAAATTTAAAAAAGTGCTCACTGCATTTCCATAGTCAGTTGTGGGGATGAGAGAGCAGAGAGTTTTATTAACAGTTCATATTATTATTTTTAGTCTCATCGAACGGCTTTTAATGTTATAACTGAAAAATGATTAGCAATTACAACTTTTGACGAAATAGTTCAAATAATGGAATTTCTCCGGGAATGTCATGTAGTTCTTAAAAGAATTGTATTGGTCATGTAGATATTTCAAAGATTCACGACCGGCAATATCTCGCCGACAAATTCAACTGTCAAATTTGTGCAATTGATGTGCAAAAACAAGCTTAACAAACATCCACAGTTATAGGACACATAATAAAATTTTAATGACAGCAAATTTAATTAGGAAAAAACTGCTAAAATTAAAAATTTTTATACATTTTTTTTTATTTATATAGTAATGCATGATTATGTAGAAATTTGTAACATTATAAAAATAAAAAAAAGAGCAAATTTAAGGAGGAACAACTTTCCGTTAAATTAAGAAGGTTCTCTAATGATAAGGAATTAATAACCAGTATACATATATTACGTGCCGTTTTGCAGATACGTAAGATATTTATAAAATGATCAACCTTCTAAAACATATAAATCTGCGATAGGTATTTAATGATTGTTGTAACTGTAAACTAATAAAATCTGCATAAAAGTACAGAGTTTACAGGCCTTATTCATAATAATTTATAAGAAGTTTGTAGAACGATTTTACTATGAAAATTTGATTTATAAACCTTTGGTAAATGTTTATGAATACGGCTGTACATTTATAATTGCTTTTGATAGGGCATTTCCCAGTCTACTAGACTACAAAAGATAATAGTTTTATAAATAGGTTTAAAACAATTTCTGCTTAAATTGCACTTTAATGCCGAGGGCTGGCTGAATAAATTTTTTACTGCTATCATCTTCAATTCAGAAAAACGAAAACTAGGTTCTAACGTGATGCTGGATTCCATGGTTCTATAGAGCGGTCAAATTATGTGCTGCTTAGATACTATTATTACCCACTAGCTAAGGTTAGGTTAGGTTGAAGACAAGTAATCAATAGGAAGCCATTATGGTTCATTGTAATTGACTTATTTGAAATGAAATTATAGAGCTTAGAGTAAAATAAAATTGGTCAAGTTTTAGAGAAATGTTAGTAGATTTGAAAAAAGGTGGTTTAGATTTTAAACTACAAACTTAAACTTTAAAACTATGCCTTACTTTGACGAAAAAACTTGAAGTAAGCTTAGTTTACCAACAAGTCTCCTTGAAGATAATAAAGCATGCGCTTTGTGGTAAAAAGGGTATTGTGGGGAAAAATATCCTCCATTCTCATGTTTGAATATTAACGGCCAAATTCAAAATATAATTGGTGCAGGACATTTTCGGCTGATATCTACTTCCCATGTAAATGTTTGACATAAATTACAAATTACAAATT
Organism: Muscina levida; assembly: GCA_964034835.1. Taxonomy (NCBI): domain Eukaryota; kingdom Metazoa; phylum Arthropoda; class Insecta; order Diptera; family Muscidae; genus Muscina; species Muscina levida. The sequence goes on from OZ035880.1 coordinate 23,104,202, forward strand.
TTATTGAGCTATTTGAAGTACAATGAATGATTTTGAATCGTTTTAGAAGACAATATTTAAGATTAGTGTAGTATTATCCTAAAAACATTAAATTTATAAACAGTTACATACTTTTCAGGTTTAGTGTAAAATATTTTTTTAAACAAAATATGTGTATGAGAAACGTCCTTGCTCCCGGGACTACAGTAACGTGAGAGTTTTCATTATCTCGAAAATAAATAAATAGTGTATAAAAATAAATTTAGATATACAAATATATATAAAGTGAACAAATTAAACATAAAAATTATAATTGGACGTATAAAAACAAATGGAAAAATTTTGGTATCAACCTCTATGGTAGGGTAGCCAGATATTAAAATCGGAAAAACAGTACATTAGTGAACAAAAAACAGTAAAACGGAGAAAAAACAGTACATTTCAAATTAAACATAAAAATGTTCATACAGTGTTGTTCAAGAGAGTTTGTCGATCGGAATGATTATTTATCAATTTGTGTTAGTGTATCATTCGATACTTTGGCTAAACGATCAGAATAGATTTTTTATTGTTGATATTAATGGTCAATTCATTGCCACGCACTAGGATGACGCCTTTCGAACTCCATGACTAGTTCATCTTCAGACCCCTTTGTGACGAATTGATGCAATGTGGTACATCATCAGCTGTATATTAATCTACAATTATGTCAAACATGTACATGCGAAGTAGATATCAGCCTAAAATGTCCAACATCAATTTGAATTTGAATTTGACCGTTAATATTCAACAAGAGAATGGAGGATATTTTTCCCCACAATAAAAATTTTTTAAGCCTCATATATTTCGAGAATTAATTTAATAAGCAACTATATAATTAATCATAAATTATAAATTATATAAATTATAAATTATAAATTTACGCTTTAAATAAGTAAAAAAAAGTGTTAAAAATACTTTAAAAAAATTTGAAATCAATAGAGATCAAGCTATCTTTGAGCTAAGGGTGCGAACAGAGTGAGCGCTGATGCCGAGCGGAGCCGAGCCGAGCTTATTGACGCTTATTTTCACGCGAGAAGAAAATTTGTATATAACACAGTGAATGCGAGAATCAGCGCTGAAATTCTGTTCATTCCATGTGTTTTGCTTTTATGTCATTAGGTCTTGTTGTTCATTTGTGTTTATAAAATTGCTGTACAAGTGATTAATGCAATTATTAACACAAAAAAATTGGACAACATCCAATTACACTAAAAAGCAATGAATTTGGTGAATTTCATCATTTATATAATGATTTAAGAAAATATTGTAAAATAAAAATATTAAAAATATTTGAAAATATATTTAAGAAATTTCACTTATTATTTGATCGATTTCAATTTTTTTTTTATTTTTAAACCATTAAAAAACATGAATGCACGCTAAAAAGTAAACATCGACAATGCAAAAAAGCTCGCAAAACGCTTTGAAACTGTTTTCTCGCACTCCATCGGCTTTGCTCTCTGCTCTTGTCGGCGTTCACTATGTTATACACAAGCTTATTTGTATTGACTTGTATGAAATCAGTTTTATCGCACTGACAATCTTTATCGCATTGACAATCTCGGCTCGGCTTTCAGCGAGCACTCTGTTCGCACCCTAAGTTTGTACTTACAATACAGATATGCATGTAAATATATGACGGTGAATTGAATCAATTCTTCAAAGGAGAAACTGTTGGGTATATTTACTTCGACAGATTAATAACCTTATAAAAGTATAAAGTTATAAAACACCCCTTCTGGTACCTTCCACACAATTAAATTTTTCCAAAATAGGTAATACCAGAAGAGGAATTTTTCTGTGGGATTGTAAATAGGGAGAAAAGCCACAGCCTATTTACATTCCAATTGCTTTGTTAAGAAAACTATTAACAGTAGTAAATTTTCATAAGGATCGGTCCGTTAAGGTTTACTCGAGTTATCCTGCTCACCAGCCATCTAGCCAGCCAGCCATCCTGACAAACGGACACAGCTAAATCGTCTTAAAAAGTCCTGAAACGATTTTTGTCTTAAGATATGTAATACTTTCGAGTACCATATGATATACATATACCCTTATACCTAAGTGTGTGGATATAAATGAAGTTATCTTACCGCGATGTTAAAATGTAATTTTCAAACCTATTTTAAAAATTGTACGCATCCAAGACAATAACAATGTTGTAAACAAACTATGTGTTTAGTATGGTAGAGTGTTTTACATTATTTTCGGCTATTTTTGTAGACTATACTAAACATGTTTTATCAAACATTCAAATGAATTGTTATATAAAAAAAACAGTAAAATAAAAAACAGTACAAAAATCAGTAAAAGGTTTGAAAAACAGTACTCTTGCGTACTGTTTTACGTGTTGTGCATAAAACAGTACATTAACAATAAAACAGTACGTGTACTGCTAAAAACAGTACGTCTGGCTACCCTACTCTATGGGTTCCCGCTGTTGATTTTGAGTAAAAATTGTGACAAATATTCACGTTCGGAATAAAATTTGGAGGATTTTCGTTGACGAAATAGACATGACATTAATGGAGACACTATGATCTTCTGCCTGTAAGTCAGGTCAAACTGTATGTGAATTTCATTAGGAATTGTATCCTTCTTCAATGAAGAGTTTTGCCTTGGCAGAGCAAATACTCAATAGTTTTAATTACCTTTTCATCGTCACACAGTCTACGTTAGTCATTCGTGTTGTCTCCCAGTTTGATTTAAAGACCCTAACGTCACAGTGCCCTGTTGTAATGCCTACTAGTCGTGTGACAAGTATCCTATCCAGCTCCAAACGTGATCTGGTTCGTCTTCCATGCAGTTTTGGCCAAATATCATGTGATGTTATGCAGCCTCTGGATAAGTTTTTCTACCGTTCTATGTGCCATTTCAAAATACCGAGACACATAAGTGGTCGCATAGGTTCATTTGATTGGTCGGGTTTCAGGGATAATTCTTTCCGTGCCAATTCATCAAGCATTTCGTTTCCTATTGTATTACTGTTTCGTTCTGTCGTTCCCTACTGTATCACTATCACTGTATCACTGTGTCTGGGGACCCATTAGAGTCGAACACTATTTCATGGCAGGGGTGTGAGAGCCATTCTCCATCTGTGCTCCAGTCTTGACCATTTAGTCTTTGGTTCCAAAGTTTTCAAAGCCGCTTGACTATACACATAGACTGTGAAGGTTCTCTTCAGAATCAATGCCCATAGAATTTCCACAGACTTTATAATGTCTAAAAACTCTGCTTCAAAAACATTAATCATAATCGTAAGTGTTGGCTGCAATTGAGATCCTAGCTGAAGACATCTGATCCTGATCCAATGTCTATTTTTGAACCATCATTATAAATAAACAACTCCCTAAACGTAAGGGATATACTCATGAAGGTAAAAGAAAAATTAGCTGTTTACATTACATCCAGAGCCCTTACCATTTCCCCTGATGGCTTACATGATATCTTTTGGAATCATATAAGCCTTCAAAACTGGACACATCCTTCTATTGGTCACATTCGTCAAATTCTTCTATACTTCAATATTACAATTATGACAGAATTGACATCTATCGAATATGCTTTGACCTACGCATTCAATTCGGACCAGGGGAAATCTCTTATATGTATCGATAGCTTAGCTCTGATCTTAACTCACGTATCTTAACCGTAGAATTTCCCAATTGCTATTACAGCCCCAAACAAACCCTTTAGAAATTCCATGGATTATAATCTTTGGCCTCAAACTGAACAATAAAAGGTATACTTCAGTCCTATTTTCGGCAAGGCTTGAACAATTTTCCTACTGAGTGTCTGACATATAATCAGTATCCTCCAAAATCTAGGTAGATTTCAGGAAACTTACTTTGAAAAGATGTTACCTTAAAGTTGCCACAAGCCAAATAAAGTGTAAAATGTATAGTTAAAGTTAGATATTGGATATGGAAAATTGTATAAATAAATAAAAATAATTTACTGTAAAATAAGCCAAAGCGTTAAACCTTTATTACTATATGTGATATCTTTACTACTTTGCTATGAAGTCTTATCACAAAAAAGAATTCCCACAAAAGGGGATTTCCCTACTTTATCGTCTTTTCTTTATACTTTAAATAAGCGAACTAACTGTGGAATTACGTGGCAATCTATAGAGAAAAAAAGATAGTTGTAATTTGTTATTTTATTTATGTATATTTACAATTATCTGATTTCCTCTTTGCGCTACTGTGCCGTTTGTTAATTTTACGTTATATTGAGAAAATATGACATCACAGCAATGTAAACACAGGCTAATAAAAAAAACACTTGGAGAATTTAAATAATCTATAATTTATGTAGAGAAAGTAGGATAAAAACAAATTATGACGAAGTGATATAATATACATACATATTTAGTAATGGCTAGAGAAGTTTATTGTTTACATTTAGAATTGAAAACATGTATGTCAATATATGCAAATTAAGCAGCAGTAAATTAATACAAAAGGTACTTGTTACGGATACAACTAGGGTAATCAAAATACTTTGTATTTGATTACATTTAGTTATTTTTGCGAAATAAAAAAATCTTTTATGATATTTTATTTCCACTTTTGTTTTACATATTTGATTAAAGCATTCAACGCGGTACATCTCGCCGTAGACACTTTCATGTTAACATCAATAAGTTTTTTAGTGCATTTAAAATTGTAACTAAAAGAGTTTTGTTTTGTTTAGCTATAATTTTTTTTATTAGAATCAATAGAATCAGTTGCAGTGCAAAAAAATTAATCAATTTTTTTTAAGATTCGTTTTTTTTTGTAATTCTCCTAATGTGGAAAGCAATGACTGGTAGATGTTTCGCCAAACGTTCTTCAATACCTGTCCAACAACGTTAGTGCTTTTCACTTAATATTTATTTTTATAATTTTTAATATGTTTCACAAATTTGATGATGTTAATTTCTTTTTGAGTAAATACTATATGAAAAGTTCTTGTCTATTAATATGTATATTTGTTTATTGTGATTGAAACTTTAACTTTTCAGCAATATTAACAGAAGGGGAATAGGAGGGATACCTCTACCTTATTCAACTTCCTTATCCAGGATTTACGGTTATTGTCTTAGGCTTTTTATAAGGTGTTTTAACTGTTATCAAAAGTTATTAGTCAACTTTTTGTCTCATCACTAAGAGGGATTATTTGTAATACCCACACATTAAATATTTACTAACTCCTTTCGCCAGCAAGCCAAGCACTATGTCCGGGCTCTTTTTCTAAAAGACATTGTTTGTTTGTTTAGTTTTTTTTTTGAATTTTCCACTTGTGGTCAAATATTTCTCTTGGCCCGTCGCCTGTGCTTTATGGTGTTGTTATTCGTTTTGTTGTTTTCTATGCCATAGTTCATAGTCATCACATACACACAAATATATATATTTTTATTCTATTTTTGTCTACTTTTGTTCTTAATATTTCTTGTGTTTTTCTTTGATATTTATTTGCAGTTTATGGATTTTTGCATTTGCCTATTTGCCAGTGGAATATGTAAAAACGCCTGCTTAGGAACCTTTTGTTGTTCCTAAGGGAAACCGTCGTAAACCAAAAGGATATAAATTATATTATCTTCGGATACACAATAATAACGCTTCGTTTGTAAGGATAAACCAGATAGACAGCGAGCGAGCGTGAGAGAGAGAGAGAAGGACCTGAAATCTGATCAACTCCCCACACCCATCCCCCCAAACCGAAACTATTAAAACGGCTTGCTTTGTCGGCGGCTGATTTTTTCGTTAACGAAAAAACAACGACGACGACCAGCTGCCAAAAAACTATAACTATCATCACAGAACAGCAGTATGACGTTCGATACGCGCGGTCGTGGCCAGTCGTCATCATCCGGTAGTGGCAGTGGCGGTAGCGGCAATGATAATTCATCAACTACAAGCACTTCCTCAAATACCACTTCATCGTCATCGACATTAGTGGGCGGCGGTGGTGGTGTTGGTGGCGAATCGTCATCTTCGTTGTCGTCTAATCTAAGTACAACAACTACGCATATTCCTGCAGAGTCAACAATATCTTCAGCGGCCACTACAACTACTACCAATACCAATGCCACGACCACCGCCAACACCACAGAGATTCCTGGCGCCCTAGTGGCGGACACAGTGTAAGTGTACTCTACTCATGCATTTTGTTTGTTCTTGTACCACACTTATATGGAGCAACTTTATTTCTATGTTTTCTATATCAAAAAGAACTAGTATAACTACGTTAAACTGTTGTTGTTGTTGTCGGTTTGTTTTAAGTGTCGTTGTATTAGATTTGACCACGAACAAATAACTCCTTAAATATACGGAGCTCACAATAAAGAACATTGCGTGTTTCTTTACAATATAAACGATTTCGTATTTAGTTTCATATTCTGCAACACTCACTCCTCTACACATACTCCATATCACGTACGGGCAAAATTTTATTGCAGCCCTTACAAACACACACACACACACAATAAGTGTGAAGTCCTTTTGCTATGTAATTCATAAAAAGAATTTATGAAGAAAAGTATTTGTTGTTAATTTCTAAATAAGTTTGTGTAATTATACAACAGTAGTTTGGCGGCACTTTCCAACATTGTACAATGAAAACAAAATAGTACATATGTATATACAAGGCTGTATGTACATTGCTGGGCCCATTTCCAAAGTAGTTTATTGTAATCAGAAACAAAAAATAGATGTAGATATTAAGAAATTAATCATTTATATCATTCCGGCCAACTTTTCTCGATATTACTGATTTCTTCAAAACTTTTATCATTTTATAAGTCTTTAGGAATTCTATAAAATTTCAAAAATTTTTGAAAAACCACCATATTGTTGTTGTGGTAATAACATCAAATTCATATCACTAGTTCTGAACAAAATACATTAAAAATTATTTTTTTTTGTAGTGCAGTTAGAAAGTTTTTAAGAAAAAAGGATAAATACATCATATCACCGGTTCTGAACAAAATACCTTAAAATTTATTATTTTTGTAGTGCAGTTGTAAAGTTTTTAAGAAAAAAAAATAAAAATAAATTGTGACTACCATTATGAGTGTTGTGTAAATTTTTAACTTGCAACAACAACAACCAAAAATAATAGTTTGCAATTTGGTAGACTTCTTAGAGACTTTCAAATAAAATACGTACCTAAGTATAAATCGGAGACATCAAACAAAAAGTTATCGCCGGATTGACGTAAAATTAGCTTACAGTTTTATCAACTAGCTAAATATTTTTATTTTTTGTTTACAGTTTTATCAGCTTGCCAGATAGTTACAAAATATGTGATAATAACTGATATGAATGCACAATAATGGAATGACTAAGTTTTGTTTTTAGCGGCAGGAACTGTTAACAAAATTAAATTTTATTGAATTTCGTCACGCGATCACTTTTTTACATATAGTAATCGAATAGTGAAAATATTGATTGTTTTTTATGTAAAAATGTTTGCAAATACAATCCCACAACATTAGCCGCGTAGGGCATGAAAAAGTATTAAGATATATGGTATGACTTTTTCTCTATCGTTCAACTAGTACTTTTGTCTCAAATAAGTAGTTTTTTTATATAATTTTATTGTCTTCGATACCAAACCGTTTTTCATAAGTCCAATGCTAAATTGTGACCAAAAAAGAAAAAAAATATTTTTATTTTTTCAAAGGAAAATAAATCACTTGAAACCTCTGTCGGTGCAGAAACTTTTTTAACCGTTTTTTTAATTATCACAACAATATTTACCACATGGTACTGGATTGGGATTTTGCGTAGTATGGTGGGGTGTGCTTAAAGGAAGTAATCGACTATTACTAAACAAAATGCGAAAGTTGGACCCACTATGTATTGCATTTCTTCTTGAGTAATTACTATTTGAAAATTTGTTGTTGAATTCTCAGCAATATAAATAGAAGAGGGGAAATGATTTTCTTCTAACTTTCAGGATTTACGGATATAGTCTTAGAGATTGTAGAAGATGTTTTACGTGTTATTAAAAGTTATTAACCTATTTTTCGTCGCATTACTGCAAGGGATTACTTTTAATACCCACACATTAAATATTTACAAACTTTTATCGCCAGCACTTCAAGCACTCGGTCCGAGCTCTTTTTCTATTAGACATTTTGTGTTTGTATTGTTTTTTTTTTAATGATCCACTTGTGGCCAGTTAATTTGCAGTTTGTATCTATTTCAGGAATGCCTTTCTTTGTGTTGGATTGTTTCCAGATTGAAATAAGAATAATTTATTATGTGCCTACATTCCAGACCTATGAACACCTACGGCGGGGTAGTAGGGTGGATCGATAAAAAAAAATGTCACCGGTCAACCCCTATAACGAAAGATAACTTAAAGGCAAATTCAAAAAAATGGTTGTGTTTTTTTTGCCACGTCCCTTGACCCCACGCATTTTATGTTATTTTTTACGCACCGATCGTAACGTGTAAAATATCATTGTTCTTGTATTCTCAACAGCTACATTGTCTTTTTTTCATCACTTTTGACTCCTACGTCAAGTTTTAGAAGTTTCTTCTGGAATATCGGTTTTTACTTCCATTAGTCACAAATTTTTTCAAACGATAAAAAAGTTTTTTAAATTCCATGAATTTTTCACTTTTAGGGCCGTTTTCTCATTAGTCGATTATCTTTTTTCTTAACGAAAAACTGTAGATTAAAGAAATTAGGTTTTCTCAATGTCTCATTTGCCCTTGTTCTATCGCAAAGCTAACCAGCCCTCATCTGCCTCATACTGCAATACTTGTCGAAATATTTCGTGAATACCGAAATAGTATGAAATGTCTGGGAGTGATCTTGGATGATAGACTGAGCTTTAATCAACATAAAGATACCGATACAGTATGTATAGCAGATTACGCGCACTGTACGGGAAGGACTTGGCATTGCCGTTGACTATAAAGAAAACGTTGGTATGTTCACTTGTCATGCCACATTTGTTGTATTGTCTCGAAACCTATTCTGGTGCATGTAGGAGTAGTATGCGGAGATAGCAATTGGCTTTTAATGCTGCCATGCGTTATATTAATTCGCAGAGACGTTTAGTCCATATTATACCGTTTGTTGTAGACTTCTTAGGATGTACCTTTAATGATTTCGTAAAATTTAGATCGTTATTATTGTTTCACGAAACAATAAAATTTTCATGCCCATGCTTCCTTGCCCAATCTTTTATTTTCGCTCACTCCACATGAGGTAGAAATTTAATTATACAGAAATTAACATCTTTGATGGATAATTATTCATTAATTAATTATTTATATCTACTAATTTATTCTTAGTTATTATTATTCACATACTGTATGCTTTTTCAAGAGCTTTGAGAGTAGTCTCCAATATTGTTGTATATTGTAATTTTGTTATATAATTTTTATTACAAGATGTAAATAAAATAAAATAAATAAATAATATTTTTATAACAAATTTGACAAATTGTAAAGGGTATCTCAGCTTCGGCATAGTGAAATATAGTTGTCTTACTTGTCGTATTTTATGTTTTATCACTATCGCCTTTTAAAATGACTGATATTTATGTTTTGTTTTATTTTATTATATTATTTGTTTTTTATTATTTTATTTTATTTTATTTTATTTTATTTTATTTTTATTTTAATATTTAATTTTAATTTCGCAACTTTTTTTTATCTATATAAACAGCTGTTTCACTATTTTACTTTTCTCCCTTATAAATTTCATGTCGTTGGCACTTTTTTATTTCATTACTTTCTTTGGGAGTGTCTCATGTCCTCACCTTTCCACAACGGCTTTGATAATATTGCTACGACGTGTGTGTGTGAATGTGTAAACCATCGTCCTCGTTTTTGTGTTTTTGGTTTTTCTACTGCAATTCCCCTCCATGTATCCATTCATAATGTATGCACTGATTGTTTTCATATTCTTTGCGCCGCCACCTACTATAGTAGATATTGTTGTGGTTTGATTTTTTTTTTGTTTAATATTTTTTAATTAAAAATAAAATTTGAATTTTGTTTTTGTTTTTTTTTTTACTTTTTTCTTTTGTTCCATAAATAGTTGTTTGTTTTTGATATGCATTTTCTATCTCTTTCTCTCTCTCGCTTGTCTTTAAATACATTTATGATTACAATTTTTTTTTTGTTTTTGCTAAATATGTGTATACTGCGTTGTTAGGTGTAAATCTATTTAATTTTGTGTTAACAAAAAAAAAATAGTTTTGTTTATTTACATACGTTAAAACCTTTTAAGGGATTTCTCTCTGTCGTGGGTATTTTCGTGCACATTATATTGCTTACTCCATATTGTTTGCGTTTAGTTTGTCTAGATTCATTTAGATTGTTGTATGCGATTAGATATTTAGCAGCGAAATAAATTGTTTGAGGTCAGTCTGAACTTGCCAACAACTCCTGACGGGAATAGTGAATTATCCACTGGTTCTGCCATTTTTATAAATATTTTTATGCTATTTGAAGCACGTATCTTATCAACCTTTACGACCTTTTTTGTTGGATTTAAATATTTTTATTTTTTTTGCGATATTATTTAATTTTGTGCAATTAAATTATATCCCTACATACGTAAAACTCTAAAAATAGTTACACCTTTCCCATGGTAAAACCTGCAGATAATATCGACGATTATTTTGCAGTTTACCATACACTTTGACCTTTGGGGAATAAAATTAATTTTTATACATATTTGCCTATTTCCAAACCGCATAGCTACACACAACATTATACCACAAATAGAAAAACGAACCCCATTCAAGTTCAGGGTCTTATTATAACAAAACAAAACAGACGTTTTCTTCTAATCATATTTCGACCATTTTTATTTATAATCAATTCGAACATGATGATAACGAACGACCATTGTTTAAATATTATTAGTCAGTGATGATGCATCATCATCAATATTAGACGATAATAGTTGGCGACAGGGTCATTTAGAAGAAATTGTTCCTATGGTTCGTTGGTGCTTCTACATATAATGACAAACCAAATACAGTTAATGGGTTAATAATGCGAACACTTTTTTCCTTCAACCAGCAATGAAGTAACAACAAACAATCCAACAAACAGCCAACCAAACACCTGATAAGAAATCTAATTATAATGCAAACCATTCTCTGTCTCTCTTCCTTTCGTGATTGCTTTTGCTACTCTACGCTTTGAAAATATTTATATAGTCTTTGTTTAAATGGTTTGTTTATTATCAAACATACCATAATAATAATAATATAGAATTGAATATCATTTTATGGTATAAATAACGAATATATGGTAGATATTTGTATAATTGTAATAACAACAAAAGAAAAGAAAAAAAAAACGAATGTCAGAACTTTTCTGAATCATTATTATAATTATATCTTTCTGCTGCAAAATGAAAAGTAGTATTGTTAATATCTTTTTTCAACTTTTACTTTCTTGTACTTTTTCGTTGGATATTTTAGATCGCCGGAAAAGCTAAAATCATCATTTCCCACAAAATCGTTAACATCTTTAATACAGAAAATATCAAGTCCACGATGGGTTGTGCCCGTGTTGCCAGAGCAGGAGTTGGAGGTATTATTAAATGCTGCCATACAACTAACAGCTGCCGGTAAGTGTAATATTTTTTATAATTCAGCTGATGTTAAAATACAAATATTTTGTTTAATTTAATTTTATTTTTTTTTTATTTTATTTATTTTATTTATTTTATTTTATTTTATTTTATTTTATTTTATTTTATTTTATTTTATTTATTTTATTTTATTTTATTTATTTTATTTATTTTATTTATTTTATTTATTTTATTTATTTTTTTTATTTTATTTATTGTATTTATTTTATTTATTTTATTTATTTTATTTATTTTATTTATTTTATTTATTTTATTTATTTTATTTATTTTATTTATTTTATTTATTTTATTTATTTAATTGTATATTATAACAAATTCTTATTTATTATTAACTTTTATATTTACTTACCCCCCTTCCTTTTTAGGTGTGGATCATGACTGTGACCCATGTGTTGAATTTTATTGCAATGCACTGACCACCTCATTCAAGAAAATTCTCACTGACGAGGCTGTCAACTCATGGAAATATACCATTCATCATTGTATTTTGATCTCTTGCGGCAAATTGTTACATTTGATTGCCATTCATATGACCCGTGATAATCCATATTTATTGGATTTGTTGGCCCTCGTCTTCGATCCGGACAATAAGTACAACACATATAATGCGGCGCGACAGCCCGAGTGTTTTTCGCCTCCCGATCATGCGTGGGGGGTACTTGATGGCAATAAGATGTTTGCCAAATCACCACCAGAGCCCAAAAATCCGCGAGGTTGGCTTGTGGATCTCATTAATCGTTTCGGTCAACTGCGTGGTTTTGACAATCTGCAAGAACGGTTCAATCGCGGTCTTGCGCTGTTACGCAAAGAGCAGGAACAACAGGTGTCTGATGGGGGCGGCACAAAGGCCTCGAGCACGCGGTCTTTGTCGTCCAAAGCTGATCCGGAGCAAGAAAACAAACTGACATTGGCTCTGATATACAGTCTGCTACGTCCATTCGGTCAATGTTACGAGCTGCTAACACCGGCCACTATTTCGAAATACTTTATGCCCATATGGAATGTGGTCTTAGATTTGCTCGACAGTTTTTCCGATGAAGAATTGAAGCGCGAAGCCAAACCAGAGGGTCGCAATGACTACATAAATGGTATTGTAAAGTCGGCTCGTTATTTAGCTAGCCGTTTGCCAGGTCAAGAGGAACTCATACGGAATTTGGAAATGTTCCGTTTGAAAATGATTCTAAGGCTGCTCCAAGTTTCCAGTTTCAATGGCAAAATGAATGCTCTCAATGAGATCAATAAAGTTTTAACCTCAGTATCCTACTACTCGCATAGAACTCCCCAGTTGCCTCATTGCATGTCCGATGATGATTTGGATTGGTTGACAGCGGAAAGAATGGCGGTAAGTAGGCTGATGAATAAATTAAAGTTTATAAATGTTAAATTTATATATGTTGTCTACGTTTCAGGCCTGGATTAAAGAGTCTGATGTGTTGGGCATCGTTCTAAAGGATTCGCTGCATCAGCCACAGTATGTAGAGAAGCTGGAAAAGATAATCAGATTTCTTATAAAAGAACACGCATTGACATTGGAAGACTTGGACGCGGTGTGGAAGGCCCAAGCTGGCAAGCACGAGGCTATTGTAAAAAATGTGCATGATTTACTAGCCAAATTAGCATGGGATTTCACACCCGAACAGCTGGACCATTTGTTTGAATCATTCCAGGTAGGTTACACTTTTAAATTGTCGCTAATATTTGCATTTTAATCATTCCAATTTTATAGGCCAGCATGACTCACGCCAATAAACGCCAAAGAGAAAGGCTTTTGGAATTGATACGCCGCCTGGCTGAAGACGACAAGAATGGTGTCATGGCCCAAAAAGTATTAAAACTCTTTTGGACGTTAGCACACAGCCAGGAGATACCACCCGAGGTTTTGGATCAGGCTCTGGCAGCACATGTAAAAATTTTGGACTACAGTTGTTCGCAAGAACGTGATGCTCAAAAGGTGGTTTGGTTGGATAAGTGTGTGGTGGAACTTAAGACTGGCGAAACATGGGTACTACCGGCCCTTCGTTTAATTCGAGAAATTTGTTGTCTATACGAATCATCTCCCAGCCATGCACCCAGAGCACAGCAATCGCTGAATCGCCAACAGGTCATTGAAAGACTACAAAATGACTATTCGTTGGTAATTTTAGTTACGAACAGTCTGACCTCGTATATGGACAAAATACGAACCATGATCGCCGAAATGCCTAGCATGGATCCCTCGTCATTGTGCATAGACGGTCGTTTTCCCCACAACATGCAGATATCGGAGCGTTTAGATTTTTTGAAATTTCTTCTAAAAGATGGACAGCTCTGGCTATGCGCCGATCAAGCCAAACAAATCTGGCACTGTCTGGCCGTCAATGCTATATTTCCTTCAGATCGCGAGGAATGTTTCCGCTGGTTCGGTAAATTGATGGGCGAAGAACCGGATCTTGATCCGGGCATTAATAAAGACTTCTTTGAAAACAACATACTGCAGCTGGATCCCCATTTACTAACGGAATCGGGCATAAAATGTTTTGAGCGATTTTTCAAAGCTGTTAATTCCAAAGAGGACAAGTTGAAGGCCAACCACAGAGGTTATATACTCGACAATGAGGATCTGATCGGCAAAGACTATTTGTGGCGTGTAATCACCACAGGAGGGGAGGAAATTGCCAACAAGGCTATAGATTTGCTAAAGGAAGTTTCTACAGCCTTGGGTCCACGGCTGCAAGAGAATATTTGCGAATTCCATGAAATGTTCATAGGCGAGTGTTGCGAACGTCTGAGAACCCACTACACCAACATTATGATTCTGGGCAAATCGTTGGGCAGCACCAATACCGTCCCTTCGGTGGGTGCTGATGATGCAAATCAAGCCGACCAAAATGACTCGAAAGATTCTAAAATGCGAATTATCGAAGCGGAGAAAATGTGCCGTGTGCTAAAGGTACTGCAGGAGTACATCAAGGAGTGCGACCGTTCATTTAATGGCGACCGCATCATGTTGCCGCTGGTGCGTGCAACACGTGGCAAATATACTAGTCTCTTCATACGTTTCCAAAACCCCTGTAGACCCATAGACGATATCGAAATCACTACCCATAACAATGAAATGGTTTCATCTTTTAAGCGGAACTTGCTTAAGCGCATCAAGGGCACATCAACGGCCAACATAAAGGTAGACCTCCATTATAACAATGGTGAGCTGATCGACATAGGCGATGAGATAAATCCATTGTCACAATACTCTATAAGAGATAAAATGATTCTAACGGCAAAACTCACACCCATTGGACCTGGCTTTGCCAGCAGTCCCGACACCTCAAGTGATTCGAGTACTGGTTCACCGCCAAGACCATGCCCTGACATGTCCCGAGTTGAATCGGAAAGTACATTGCCCGGCGTAATAATTTCGCAAAATTTTCAATACACAGAATTTTTTCTCAAGCTCTATCAATTGGGTAGTGATTTGGAGCACGGACGTTTGCGGGAGAGTGCTAAAATGTTATTGCATTTATTACCATGTGACCGTCAGACTGTTAAAATGCTGCAAGTAATGTGTGGCATTCCAGCGTCGGCGACGGTTGGTGGGGTTGGTGCAGTCCCAGAGTTATCGGGTAATAGTGCCAGCGTAACCAAAGATGAAGAGACAACCACCGTGGTGAATACCGTTGTTAGTAGTGTTGGTGGTGGCGGTGGAGGTGGAAGTGAAGGCAACAGTAGCAGCGGTCAACAACAAGGATGTTCCACAAATGAACAGGTAGGCAAAGTGTCAGTTAACTAAGAGGATTATTGGTCATTCAATCAGCCCAATTTTAAATATTCACAAAGAAATTAGTGAAATTTTAAGTATTCGAAGTCAGGTGTTTTGTTTCGGCTGTTTTATTTTGACTAAAAATTTGCAACAATAAAAAAAAGTAGTAGTTAAAAAAGGGCCATGTAGGTTTAGTTTTTTGACACAATAAATGTACTTTTTGGTACATAAAAAAACTTTTTTGGTACAAAGGAGAATTTTTTGGTACAATTAAAGTATTTTTTGGTATAATAAATTGTACCTTTTGGTACAATAAATTGTACTTTTTGGTAGAATAAAATATTTTTAGCCACATTTAAAGTGTTTTTGGTAGAATAAATTACTTTTTATGACTATAATAGTATTTTTTGAGCATTAAAAGTACTTTTTCTATAGTTAAGTAATTTTTGTTACATACATTTTTATGACAAGAAAAGCCCTTTTTGAACAATAATGGTAACTGTTAGTACAATAAATGTACTTTTTGGTAAAATAAAAGTACTTTTCTGCCACAATGAAAGATCTTTTTTAATACTAAATGTAGCTTTTGGTTGAATGTTATTTTTGACACGATAAATTGTACTTTTCTAAACAATAAATGTCCTTTTTAATGAAATAATTTTACTTTTTGGTACAATACAAATACTTTTTATCCATTCAATATCCATCCCTTCCTTAAATCTGTAAAATATTTTGCACTTTTACTTTATAATATTATATTCTTTAATTTTTTGGTACAACTTCATTTCATTAGAAATTTGTCATTAATTTTGTTTTTGTATTGTTTTCACTTACTTTCAGATAAATCCACAGGACTGCACACCCGAAATGCTCTTCTTACATCCCACCCCAGCTCAAGTCCATTACAATCTGTGTGTGCTTAATAGCTTACTGATTCCTGCTCTGGATCCTTATGGTGAAAATGCTTTATTAATACAATCATCATGGTTGCATTCAGGTTGTGCCCACTTTATACTTGAATTACTGACCAAAAATAATTTCTTACCCAATGCTGATATGCACACCAAGCGTGCATCATTCCAGTGTGTTTTGAGACTAGCCAAACTTTTCCTATACATTGTGGGCTGTGTACTCTCGCGTGTTGGCGACGAGCCAACGTTGTGCGACTTCGATGTGGGCTCCCGGTCACAAGTGGAAATTCTGAAACATATATTAACCTCAATACCAAATACCTCAGAGATTACTTTAAGGGCCATTTCTCAGAAGTTGGCTGACAATTTAGCTAGAGAAATGCTATCGGCTAGTCCTGAGGGTGAACGATGCCGGGTATTGTTTGCGTCGACTTTGCAATGGTCGTGCCCCGATATATCTACCATAAAGGCTGTCGTGCAATTGGCCTGGGCATCGTCTTGTGGCAACCTGCAAGCTCTTGGAACTAAAAACGATTTTGCCGATGATACATCAATGCCGGACAGTCAGGATTTTATGGTATGCAAAGAGGCTCTAGAGGTGCTTACCATCTCATTGGTTCTAAATCCCAGTGCTAACGAAGCTTTGAGTGCTGATCCGTTGTGGCCCAAGTTTATCACTTCGCTGATCTTGAAAAATCAATCACGACATGTCCGACAAGTGGCGGCGGAACAATTGTTTTTGACCTGCACATACTGTGCCGGCGATAGGCGTCCCTTTGCCTATATGGTCAACTTGCTGGTAAGCTCCTTAAAGACACTGGTGCCTCAGCATGAAGCCACCTGTGCTGATTTCTTTCAACTACTGTGCCGCACACTTTCCTACGGCTGTGTTGTCAATTGGCCTCTTAACATCGGTGAAGGTTTGCTGGCCGAAGAGATCAAATGGCTGCAGAAGATACGAGAAAGTGTCACCAACACTGGTGATATACAAGTGCATGAGGATCTGCTTGAGGGCCATCTCTGTTTGGCCAAGGAATTGATGTTTTTCTTGTTGCCCGAGACAAAGGCACAACTCAACGATTTAATACATGAGCTAATCGACGCCTTCTTATTCACCGCCTCCAGGGAGTATTTGCATTTACGTAAAAGTGGTAAATTAAAAACTGAAACTGCCCCGCCTCCGGTGTGTCGTAGTCCACACACAATAGCGGCTGCCTGTGAGCTGTTGATAGCATTGTGTCAGAATTGCGTTCCTAATATGAAATTATTAACGAATACTTTGATAGACTTTGTGTGTACCGGTAAGTTTGCTGGCATACTTAAATGGACAATTGTGTGATATGTATATGTGTGCGTGTTTCTATTTGTTCTTTATACAGATACCGATCCTTTGCGTGATTGGGATTACTTGCCTCCCGTGGGTGCCAGACCTACGAAAGGTTTTTGTGGTTTGAAAAATGCCGGCGCCACTTGCTATATGAATTCGGTGTTGCAACAATTGTATATGGTACCCTCGATACGTGTGGGTATCTTAAAAGCCGATGGCGCCGCTACCAATGAAAATGAAGACTTTAGTGGCGAACCCGAAGCCAATGCCATGGGTTCGGCGCTATTTAATTCCAACGATGATAACAACGATGCGCGTAAAAACTATCACGTTGTCATACTAAAACATGTGCAGGCCATCTTTAGCCATTTGGGGCATAGTGCATTACAGTTTTATGTGCCACGTGGTTTATGGACACATTTCAAGTAAGTCGAATCATCTTGATATCTTCTAGTATAGAGAATGTTATGTAATTGCTCTTCCTTGCAGACTTCAAGGTGAACCCGTTAATTTGCGTGAACAACAGGATGCTGTTGAGTTCTTTATGTCTCTTTTTGAAAGTTTAGACGAAGGTCTCAAAGCTTTAGGTCAAACGCAGTTAATGAACAACACCTTGGGTGGTTCATTCAGTGATCAGAAAATTTGCCAAGAGTGTCCTCATCGCTATTCAAAAGAGGAGCCATTTAGTGTGTTTAGTGTTGATATACGAAATCATAGCTCGTTAACAGAATCTCTGGAACAGTACGTTAAAGGTGAACTCTTGGAGGGCGCTGATGCATACCATTGTGATAAATGTGATAAAAAAGTAAGTGTCATAGCTAGACCCGACTGCGTTCAATTGGACCTAACCTTTACGTTTTACCTATATTGCATTCTAGGTAGTTACAATTAAGCGGTTGTGCGTTAAAAAACTACCGCCTGTATTAGCCATACAATTGAAACGTTTTGAATACGATTACGAACGTGTTTGTGCGATTAAATTCAATGATTACTTTGAATTCCCCAGGCTTTTAGATATGGAGCCCTATACAGGTAAGGACACAGCCACGTTTGGAATGTATCTAATTGACTAAATAAAACTTGTGATTCGTTTCAGTATCTGGCTTAGCCAAATTGGAGGGCGAGGTTATCGAAGTCGGGGATAATTGTCAAACGAATGATGAATGTACCAAATACGAACTGACCGGCATTGTTGTACATAGTGGTCAGGCATCTGGTGGTCATTACTTCAGTTATATTCTATCAAAGTAAGTTAGATACAGTTTTAATACAAAAGTGCACAATGTTACTATATAAAATGTTTCTCTCTTTTTTAGAAATCCCTCCACTGGCAAAGAACAATGGTATAAATTCGATGATGGCGAAGTAAGTGAATGCAAAATGAACGAAGATGAAGAAATGAAGGCTCAATGCTTTGGTGGCGATTATATGGGTGAGATATACGATAGCAATTTAAAACGTATGCAATATCGCCGTCAGAAGCGTTGGTGGAATGCCTATATGTTATTTTATACACGCTGTGATCAAAAGCCCATACAATTTGAACCAAGTGTAGAACAACTTTCCTTAGCCGAAAGTCGTAATTTTGTATTGCCATTGCCAAAACCAATAGAACGAAGTGTTAGGTATGTATAAAAATGAGTGAAACAAAGAAAATTGTAAATTGTATTAATGTTTTGCCCTTTTCAGAAATCAAAATATACGTTTTCTACACTCCAAGAGTATATTTTCAGTAGAATTTTTCAATTTTATAAAAAAATTGGTTGGTTGCAGTATTCCATCGACTAAAATGGTAAGTGGTAATTTCATAAACGCATTATTCTAATTAAACTCCATTTCACCGAAGATTAAAATTTGTCATCCGTTAACATACCCAGTAGCAAACAATAACTAATTAACATTAATTTTATCTTTTGCAGACTCCCGCCAATGAGGAATTGTCATTGTTGGGTGTACAATTAGCTTCACAATTTCTATTTCATACCGGTTTTCGAACAAAGAAAACATTGCGTGGACCAGTTATTGAATGGTAATTTATTTTTATTTAAACTACAAAGTTAAGTTATAATAATTAAATTTCTTATTCCTTGAATTTCATCCTAGGTATGATACTCTATCGCATCATATACGCTACTCATCGGCCGTTCGTAAATGGTTTGCAAATAATGCTTTGCTTAATCCCCCTACACGATTGGGTGAATATATACTGATAGCACCATCACCGGAAGTTCGTACTGTTTTTGTTAAATTAGTCGTATTCTTTTGTCATTTTGCCATCAATGATGAGCCGCTGGCTGGCCATGAGGGCAATAATTTATGTGAACAAATTCTCATAAGTGTTCTTAAGTTATTAAAATGTGAAGTAGCAGATCATGGTAAACATTTGCCGCACTATTTTAGTTTATTTAGCATGTATGTTGGTTTAGGCATACAGGAGAAGCGACAACTTTTAAAGGTGAGTTGTGTGTGTATGGATAGATGGACGATTTTATAATTTTATATACGTTTTTTTGGTTTCATTCTTCTTCAGTTAAATGTTCCCGTTATATTTATGCAAGTGGCTTTGGATGAGGGACCAGGTCCTTCTATAAAATATCAATACCCTGAATTAAGTAAATTACATCAAGTTGTATCACAATTGATACGCTGCAGCGACATCTCGGATAGATGTCAATCATCCAATCAAAATGGTCGACCCTTACAAAATCCTTATAAAGATCAAAGTATAAACTATGAAGATTTAATGCCTTTATCACCAGAATGTGTTGACATATTATTTAATAGAACGGGGTAAGAGTCTAACGCCAACAACACCACCGCCACCACCACCACCAGAAAGTTATATTGATTGTTTTTCTTCTTTGCAGTTACATTAAGAAACTTATTGAAGATACCAACGTGGGCGAAGAAGGTCTGAAACTACTACAGTATTGCAGTTGGGAAAATCCTCTATTTTCTCGTGCCGTTCTCACTGAACTGCTGTGGCAATGCGGTTTTGCCTATTGCCATGACATGCGTCATCACACCGAACTGCTGCTACACATTTTACTTATCGACGACTCTTGGCAAAATCATCGCATTCACAATGCATTAACCGGCGTGGCCGAGGAACGCGAAGGCTTGCTAGAGACAATACAAAGATCGAAGACACACTATCAGAAACGGGCCTATCAGATCATGAAGTGTCTCACACAATTATTCCATAAATCACCGGTGGCCCTGCAAATGTTAAATTCAAATCCTACCGTTAGTCGGCATTGGATTATAGCCGTTGAATGGTTGCGCGATGAATTGGATCGTCAACGCGGCATTGGTTGTCAGTTTAATTCATATTCATGGTCACCACCGGCACAAAGTAATGACAACACAAATGGCTACATGCTGGAGCGGTCACATTCGGCGAAAACTACATGGTCCATGGCGAGTGAATTGTGTCCGGAGGAGGTAAGTGTGCACTTGGAAAAATTTGAAACCAAACGGAACTAAATTAAATACAAAATACTAAAACGGAAAAATTAATAAAAACAACATTAAATAAACAAAATAAACTTTAATATATGAAATATTTTAACAATAACATAAATATACAAAAAACCGGAATAAAATAAAATAAAAAACATTAATCAAATTATCAGATACAAATGAAATAAAAAATTAATTTAATTAAAAAATAATAAAATTGCAAAAATTTATCAAATGAAAATTAAATTATTATTATTTATTCATTTATTAGTAACACTAAAGCCTTCAAGACCAATATAAATGCGTTACATAGGAATATATACCCAAACAAAAACCATTGATTTATTTAAATTTAAAATAAACTAAATATAATTAATAAAACAGATTTTAAATGCGAATACAAGTAAAGTAAAAAGAAAAAAAAATGAAAATAACATAATAATTAAATGCAAAAAATGAATCAAGTTTCAAGTTAAGTTTCAAGTTACATTTATTGAGCCTTTTTATGTACAATAAGTGAATTTAGAAATAAATTTGGAAAAGCAGATAGACTAAAGGCTATAAAGTATTGCCTTAACTACATAAGGATGAAAACAGTGCCAAACTTGAATATAAACTGATAATACAGAAATAAATGAATCAATTGAACTTAAAAATAAATTTAACTAAAATAAAAATAATTTAATTTAAATAATATTTAAATTACAAAAAAATTATCAAATGTAAATAAAAATAAAATAAGCGAAATATAAAATAAAATAAAAATGATATTAAAATAATATATTTTCAAATGGAAATAAAAAAATTAAAACAAAATAAATTTAATTAAAATAATAACATTACAATAAATTTATCAAATGAAAATAAATTGAATAAAAAAATTAACAAAAAATAAAAAAGGAAATACAAATTTAAAAATTTAATGAAAAAAAAAATTAATTTAAAAAAAAAAATTAAAAAAAAATTAAAATAAATTTAAATGAAATAAAAAAAAAAATTAAATTAAATTTTAAAAAAATTAAACGATATTAAAAAAAATTAGATGAAATTAAAAAGAAATCAAAAAAAAAATTTAAGAAATTAAAAAAAAATTAAGTGCAATTAAAAAATATTAAATGAAATTAAAAAAAAAAAATAAATGAAATTAAAAAAAAAAATTAAAAAAAATCAAAAAAAAATAATGAAATTAAAAAAAAATTAAGTGCAATTAAAAAAAATTTAATGAAATTAAAAAAATTAAATAAAATTTAAAAAAATTAAAACAAAATAAAATTAAAATAAAAGACTTGGCCAGAATAAACGCGAAACGTACATCGTAACTGGTAAGTCTTGAGAGGGACCAGATAAGGAAAATTATTACCTTCCTGACGAGACATGGACCCATAGGCAGACATGCGAGCAGAATGGGATTCGCAACGAAAAGCGAATGCAACTACTGCGGAAATAGCAGCAGTGAACCATCCACCGACCACATTATCGGCCCTATTCTAATAATTTGGTTACAAAAATTAGTTACTGTAAATTTGTTACAATTTTGTAACCAATTCTTGTTACGGTTATTCTGGCAATTTTGTAACATGGAAAAGTTCACCTTGTGGTGAGAAGTCAATTATTGACAATTTACAGCTAATTTTTGAATTTTGAAAACAAAAAATGAAAAAACAATACAGAGAAAAGTAAACATATTTTTACTTTTTAGATAATTATACACATTTGACAGAGCTTTAGGAGACGACACATACCCCAGTTAAGTGGACAGTCGAAAATGTTGGACAAATACTGTGTCATGGAGAATTGGTCACAGCCGTCCCACAGGTTTCTTGGCGGTTGTTCCCTTTCCACACATTTTGCCACTACATTTCCATAGCAAAAAGTGCTAAAAGTATTTTACCCACTACTTCAATAATTTAAAATTTGTTTACATCTCAAAATAGTATTTCAAAGAGTTGAAACTACCTTGTTACCTCCTTTTGTGCAGGTAACAATTTTTGTAACAATTGTCACGGTAACAAGGATTCGGAATACCGATTTTTTGATTTTGTAACCAAAGTAGTCTACTGTAACCGTGGTGACTATTGTAACTACGTCAGAATAGACCGGTATATGTGATTGCCCAGCGCTATACAGAAGGAGACTGGAAATCCTGGGAAACCCTTCTTAAATGGTGTAGAGGAACTTGCGTCCTTGGCTATCGGAAGGATCAACAACTTTTGTAAAATTATTAACTGGACGGATTGGATCGAAACTCCGGATTCCCAATCGACAACTGACAACGCATCAGGCAGCACACGTGCTGATAGCATAGGTTGAAGGGATGGCGTAAATGCAAAACGGGTGTCACAATGGGTCCATAAGGACCTAAGTGTTCTCCTTTGAAGAAGGAGATGCCAGCATACCAACCAACCAACCAACCAAGTTCATGAAATTAAAAAAAAAATTAAAAGAAATGAAAAAAATTTAAAGAAAATAAAAGAAGTTAAATTAAAATAAAAAAAATAAATGAAATTAAAAAAAATAATGAAATAAAAAAAAGTAAATGAAACAAACAAAAATTAAATAAAATTAAAAAAAAAAAATAAAATAACAAAACAACAATTAAAAAATATGTACAAATAAATAAAATAAAGATTAGACTAAAATATATTCTATAAAAAATGAACAAAACGGGTATAAAATAACAATAATAACAGTAAATAACCAAAAACAAATAAAATTAAATAAAAATAAAAATAAATCAATAAAACTAAAAATAAAAAAATAAATTAAAACAAAATATAAATAAATAAATTATATAAAAAAAAATTATCTAACGAAAAATAAAACAAAATAAATTTAAGGATAAATTGAACCACATCATGTATAAAAATTAAACATATAAAGTGAAAAAAATCCAATGAAAACTAAAAAATAAAATAAAAATTAAAATATAGAAAAATCAAATAAAAAGTACAAAAAATAACAATTTATTAAAAAAAATCAAAAAATTTATTATTTAAAAATCAATGTTCATTAAAACAGACCGAAAAATAAAAAAACAACGATGATAATGACGTAGAGCACGACGGGCCGCAAGCTGAAATAATGCTTATGGCAATTCTGTTGGTTGCAAAACCAACAACAAAAACATGTTGTTTGAAAGCCAACGGCTTTTTCAACATAAACAAACAAACAAGAAAGAAGTTTAGCAAATGGTTTCTCATAGTGGATGATTGCGAAGTATTTCGAGTTTATGCACTCAAGATTCATTCCATTTTGTTGTAAATTCTGGTGCATAAGACTTGATAAACATTTTGCAATTATTATACCAAAGTCTGCTGATGAGGATTCGTGGCTGAATCCGAAACAGCTGTACAGACTGCCTCTCATTATGAGAATATCATTCTGCTATTAACTTCTTTCAAAACCCCTGGTCTTGAGCATGAAATAAATTCCAAATCAATTAAAAAAAAAAAAAATAATAGTTAAAAAAAGTATACTTACAAAAATAAATTAAATTAAAAGAATAGTAAAAACATATCAATAAAAATAGTAATAAATTAAACAAAAAAATTAATGGAAGGAAAAAATCAAAAATTTATTTCAAATTTATTGAAAACCAAAAAAAATAAAAAAAAACAATTAAAAGTTACATGCCATAATAATTTAATATAGGTTTGAAGTTAGTAAGTATCGTATAGGAAAATTTGTCACGTTTTAGGCTGTTTTGTTTAACATAACTCGATAACCACAAGTACGATTTATCTGAAACAAATTTAAAAAAAAATTAAGAATTACAATTTCTTTAATATGTTCATTTAACGTTTCTCTACATAAGATTCACTTTTCCATTCATTAAATGATTTTAATAAAATGAGTTTATTTTGTAGCAGTTACAATAGAACTGTTGTACTCCGTGGCGTATGATTTACGTGGAATATTACTTATGATAATCATACGCCACCAAATAGTATTTATGTTATGTCAAACAAAAGAGCCTAAAACGTGACAAATTACCCTACACGATACTTACTGGCTAGCTTGACAAAAGAAATGATATAGAAATTCTTCTTTATAGGGTTACTTTCACGTGCAGTTCTCAGAATTGAGTCCCAAAATCATGTTTAAGTTAAATAGAAAAACTTCATTAAATCTTATACATAAATATTTATATATTCTTAATTAACTTATGTAAAAACTAAAAACTCTTGCAATTATTTAGAGTGAATTTCGTATAGAATGTTATAACTTTTTTAACTTGAAATTAACCTGTTGATATTGACCAACATTTTTTTCCAAATTTATTTCGCTGTTTTTAAATACACCCTTCAGGAGTTTTTGATACTTACCAAACATTTTAATTCCACTTATAATATTTTATTTAAAACTTTTTTCTTATTTCAAATACAGGAACAAGAGGAAACCAATGAATCCGATGTGGAACCCGTCGATGACACCCAAAGACAACAGCCAACAACTGCAACAAAAGCTACAGATGAAATACAAAAGGAGCAGGAACTTAATCAAATATCTGATCTTATAATAGTCAACGATATACCATATGAAGAAGAACAGCAGCAAGAGGAGCAAGGTAAAGGTAATTATACACGAGAAAATAAAACTCCCTCTTAGGACGGATAAATTTGTTAACAAACCTTTTATTTACGATTTCACAGCCTTGAGGGACCAATACCAAAGTTTTGGTGTCCAAAAGAAATGGCGTAAAACAAATTGGACTCCCGCTGCCAGAAATTTCTCAACAGTAGCAACAACGGGGTCGTCGGGTTCACCATCAACCTCAACAGTGGGATCTACGACTTTAACACAAATAGATTTCCCCAATATAAATGGTCTAACTAGCAATTTGAAGCAGATGTCTCTATCGCCCAAAACGGTAAGTGATAATTAACAATGAAAAGTTTTAGATTTTTGCTTAGATTTGAGAAACAAAATACATGTTATAGACTACAGGGTGTGGACTGCTGGTTAAGGTGTCCCACAATTTTTCGATCTTAATGTAATTCCCAATTGATTTGTATAGGAAGTGCTTTAAAAAGGCGTTGTGCAATTATTTCAATTTGTCAAATTGATTGATAAATTTAACATTATGTAATAACGTGTGGTGGTGTAAAAAAAACTTCGATTATTTTACAATTCGGTATGATATGATATGAGATAATTAATCAATTCGTTGAGAAGCTCTTTTATTCTTAATCATAATCTTTATATATAACATACTATGTGGTATAAATTCTCTGTTTCCATCTACTGGCCGTAATATCTAATAAATTAGTTGATTATTTAGATGTACATAATTACGATACGAAGGTAATAAGCAAACCTATTTCAAAACGAACTACAGTGAAAGGAAAAAAAGTGGTGATGGATTTTGTTTTCATACGTAGTGAACATGACTATTTCAAATTCACGGAGATTATACTGCACTACAATTCCTGATGATCGTGTTGATCAGTTATGGTTTCGCAGGCATGTAGCAAGCACGTATCTGAGCGACAAAAAGGACAATAAAGCTAGGCAAGCGTCCTCTGGAATTCAAGAGAAAAAAATAAAGGTCGGGGAATGTGACCAATACCAGACTCACTTAGATGTGTTATGTGCTGTAATCGAGTTAAAACATCACGTGATAAGGCCCTGAAATGTCTATGTTTGGAAATAGAATATTTTACAAAATACCACTAATCAGCGACCATTGTACTAAACTTACTACACCTCTAAATACACAACTTTGAATATTTCTGTCTTTTTTCCTTTTATAGCATTTTAAGAGAACTGTTTCAATACTGATATACAAAATTGTTTATGGTTTTCATTTGGGCATTAATGGATTAAAAGTAGTTTTTTTTAAGTACTTTTTGGTACAACAAATGTACTTTTTGAGGATAACAAAAGTAATTTTTGGTATAACAAACGTAGTTTACAATAAAAGTACTTTTTGATACAACAAAGGTACATTTATTGTACTCTAAATTTATACTATGATTATAACAATAGCACATTGGTACAATGAAAGTACTTTTTTAAAATAAAAGTGCATTTTGGCACAATGAAAGTAATCGTTCTTACAAAAGTATTTTTTGGTAGAATAAACTTTTTTTTTGGTATAATGAAGTACCTTGGTACAGTAACAACACTTTTTGGTACAATAAATGTACTTTTTGGACAATAAATGTACTTTATGATACAATAAATGTATTTATTGGTATACAAAAAAAAACTTTTGGTGCAATAAAGAACTTTATGGTACAAATAAAAGTACTTTTTGATGCAATAAAGGTATTTTGTGGTATGTACTCTAATAGTACTTTGTGGTACATCCAAAGTATTTTTTGGTACCACAAAAGTACTATGCGGTACAATAAAAGTACTTTTTGGTACAAATTATGTACTTTTTGATGCAATAAAGTACTATGTACTCTAATACATCTAAAGTATTTTTTGGTACCACAAAAGTGCTATGCTGTACAATAATAGTACTTGTTCCTATTGATATTATAGATGTGAATGTTTGTCTATTTGTTTGTGCCTTAATCACGTCTAAACGGTTGAACCGATTTCAATAAAATTTAATAGAAAGTTACTGTACTATATATAAATAACTAAAGACACCGCCGATAGTACTCGGCAACATAAATGAGAATATGCAGACGAAAGTTTATTTTTCAATCAGTGGGAGGATGGGGCGTGGCGAAACTGTATTTTGCCCTAGAGAGATAAAATTTGGTACATGGATAAAACTCGGCCACCCAAATATGAATATGCATAATTTATTTATTTCAACAGATCTTATTACATATTTTATAAAAACATAAATTTAAATAAATCCAACAGAAAGGGTAACATAATAGATACATAGCTATGTAACATAGATGAATTTCATTAAAAGTAATAGTTTTGACACTTTATATTCCACTCACGCTGTTGGTCAAATAAAGTAATTTCGTTTAATTTCCACCCAGTCAACAGCTAATTTTCCATACAATAATCGGCTGCTTATGATTTGAAAATTAAAAATTTCGAGTTGTTAAGATAATTTGTTGTATTCGAATTTATTTAAATCGAATATCTGAATATAAATAAATTACTTAATTTCACTGACAGTGCGTTTTACCAACAAAATTAGTAGAGCAGAGGTATTAACATATTTAAACAATATATTTCAAAACTTTAGATGCAGTCAGTAGGTAGGTAAGTAGGTAGCCAAGGCACCTTTACCACCACACCCTGCAGTTAATACACAGAACACCTTATTTCATTAATATTCTCTTTTAATGCGAACGCAACATTACTTCTCCTACTTGTACATAAATATATATATAAAAAAATATAACCTTCAAATGTAAAATCCCTTTTATAAGAATTAAACAAATTTTATGTTGTTTTTTTTTACAACCAACAAAAAAAAAACCAAACCTTTTTCAAATTCCTCCTACCACTACTCGATTTTTTCATATTTGAAAATGACAAAAGCGTACAACAATGGGCGGCAATAGTAGTAAACAGCAACAACTTCAACAACAACAACAACATCTTCATCAACAACAATTACAGCAACAACATCAACAACAATTACTCCAACAGCAACAACAACAACAAAAACAACAACGTGGTAACACATCAAGCCGTTTAGTATGATTTGCTGTGCCAAGTTAGTTTTTCCTTTTCGGTTTTTTTCATTTTTTTTCTCTCATTTTCTGTTCCTGTATTCGATGAACAACATACACAATTGATGATTGAATTAGTTGATTGATTGGTTGATTGATTAACAAACACTTTATTTTGTATATGAGAAAAGGACAATAGTGTATTTGTTGTTAACAATTTTCGTTGGCTTCGTTATTTTTTTCTTGGTGTTTTGTTTGTTTGAATTATAATTTTCTTTTCCGTAAGAAAAAAAAGAAGAAAATTTCGTTTTAAATTTGTTAATAATTTATGTTTTCAGTTCGCATAGCAAAGCCTCTGTTAGCAATATACATATATATATATAGCAAGCATCAATGCAAATATGCTCGCACCTTGACATTAACATTTATAATAATTTGTAGATGAAATGCAATTAAAAGATGCAAGAGAATGAATTTGGAACACAATTAAGATGTTTTATATATGTATATAGGGAAGTTTCTAGGCTAGCAAAGACGAAATCAAATTAACTTAGAATTAAAGAAAAAGTCTCAGTGTGAAGAGTTTTAATTAATTAGCACAAGGAATGCAAAAGGAATCATAATTTATATATTTTTGGGATTATTGTTATTTTATTGGGTTTCTAAGGTTTTACATACAAATACCAAATATTAAGAGTCAACTATTTTAAGAGTGGTGAAGAGTTCTTTTTTTCCTAGAAATTATTGGAAAAATATTAGGGCAGTTGCTTACCTAGTCCGATGGGAAGTATGGACTGCCAATATTCACTTGAAACAAAGATAACACCGTGCGACACTTATTTTTGGGTCAATAAAAAAGCTGACACAAATGGGAAATAATATTTGTACTTAATTTTTCGTATTCTGGTCGAGTTTGCTTTAAAAGGACTTGAATTTTTTTAAGGATATAATAATTCAAAAATAATTTATAAATTTTCTGTCGGTCCAATTGAAAGAGATCTTTGGGCTATATAAATATACTTTTTTTCTGAAGAAGTGTAACAAAAAAGAAAAAAAAAATTTATTGGAATTGTAACATAATGCTTCATTATCCTTCTAAATTTAAACGAAGGAAAAAATATATTTTTGCAGATCTTACTGTTCTGCTATTCACCTGCAAACTTTGCATTTTACGTTGAATAGTTTATTTTTATAATTAAAGTCGAACTACTCTATAACGTAGTCATTAGGGAAATCCGATTTCTACGTTATAGAGAAATTACGGATTATTTGGTTGTGTATGTAAACACTAGCTTTTTATTTTATTAAGATGCTAATTCGATGCATATCAATTTATATAAACTTTGAAACTTATGTAATTTGAAAGAATGACGTTATTCTCATTTGCTTAAATTTAAAAATTTCTCTTCATTGACAAAATCTTCACATCTATTGAGGAAGGAAAAAATTTCATGAAAATTGGAATTTTGCGGATGATAAAAAAAATCGTTATAGAAAAAACTACTTTATAGAGTAATTCGTTATAGGGAGGTGTATGTGAAAAACATTAGAAAAGTGTGGTGATTTGAAAAAAGTTCGTTATAGGGAGAAATTCGCTATAGAGAAGTTCGACTATATATATTTGATAACCTTATATTACTACTATTAGTAATATAAGGTTACAAGAGAATAAATCTGACCAAATTCAAATATTTTGCAGTTTTCCGTTTGAAAGATATGAAAGAAATATTATTTTTCCAAAAATAGGTCATTTTGTATGGGAGGTTACTAAAATGTTGGAGCCGATATGGACCATATTTATTCCTTTCTCAGGTTTTTCTACCCGATAACCGTGTGCAAAATTGAAAATAGCTTTTTAGCTTCAAAGCGGCACTTTTGCCTGGAGTGTTCATATATCGGGAAGTCATCTGCATAGTTTGTTTATGCGCCGGACAACAAAACAAACAACTTTTTTTTATAACCAAGTATTAAATTCCCCTCAAATGTATTAAATCAATTTCGGTGGAAATAAAATTCATTCTATTAAATTTTTTTTGTATTATATGTTTTTTATGTTGTAATTTTTTAATGTAAATTATATTATTTTTTTATTTATTATAAATTTATAAATATTATTTATTTATTGATAATAGATAGATAGATCATCGTCACCGCCCGTCACCGTTGAGATGTTCTCTAACAGTGTTCTCTAACAGTGTTAGAGAACATCTCAACGGTGACGGGCGGTGACGATGATCTATCGCTCATCTTTTATGTTTTATGTACTTATATTTTGATTCCTGAAGATGATCCTCGAAGAGGATCGAAATATCGAATAAAAATAATATAATACAGTGAAACTTCGATATTACGAACTTCGTTATAACGAAAAACTCAATATAACGAATTTTTAGCTGAGACCCTTGAAAAAACCTTTTTATTGCAAAGTTTTTCATACAAAAATGCTCTATAGCTATAACGAAAAAATTCTGATCTATAAAGCCTCTATATAGCGAAGTATTTTTTCAAAAGCCTCTATACAACGAAATTATAATTGAGTAATACATACATATAACATTTTAAGTGTGTAAGTCATTATCAAAAGCCTCTACATAACGAAGTCTTGAACTATAGCCTCCATACAACGAAGTCAGAATAAAACATAAAGCAAAATTAAATTTTAAGCAAAACGGGGAAGTCCCTTTTAAAACCAACGAAAGGTAAATGTCTTTGCAGGTTAATATGTAACAGAACGGTTTGATGATTTTGTGAATTTCGATGACAACATTACTTTTACCGGGTCCCTTACCGATGACGACATTATTATGAGTGTAACGAAACCACAAGATAATGGTGAGCAGGAGGATGAAGATGATGAAACTGAAGAAATCGAAAATGTTGTAACCGCTAGAGAGGCTAAAATAATTGACGGAAAACTGCAAAAATTTTTGAGGCACAGGATTCTACACCGCAAAATACATTCGACAGCTTAGCATCTGTCGAAAAAAAGATTGATGGTTGCATTCTAAACTTGCGTAAACAAACAAAAATTACACAATATTTTACTAAAATGTAATAAAATAAAAAAATAATAAAAACTTAATTTTTTATTTACCCCTTAAATAGTTAATTTTTATTATTATACTAGTATTTTCGTGTAAAATAGAATTCGGACAAAAAAAAACTATAGTTATAACGAATTTCTTTCGTATTTCTTTAAATTTCGTTATACCAAGGTTTCACAATGCATATGTATAACGAATCAATAGCTATAACGAAGTATTTTTCGGTCCCCTCTAGATTCGTTATATCGAAGTTTCACTGTATATGAAAAAACATGACCTCGAGCTTGATTATTTGAAAATATTATCAATTTGTAAAAAAGGTCGAATATAAAAAAATAAAAACAAAATTATTATTTATTTATTTTTTTTTTTTTTTTAATTTATTTATTTTATTTGTTTTATTTATTTTATTTATTTTATTTATTTTATTTATTTTATTTATTTTATTTATTTTATTTATTTTATTTATTTTATTTATTTTATTTATTTTATTTATTTTATTTATTTTATTTATTTTATTTATTTTATTTATTTTATTTATTTTATTTATTTTATTTATTTTATTTATTTTATTTATTTTATTTATTTTATTTATTTTATTTATTTTATTTATTTTATTTATTTTATTTATTTTATTTATTTTATTTATTTTATTTATTTTATTTATTTTATTTATTTTATTTATTTTATTTATTTTATTTATTTTATTTATTTTATTTATTTTATTTATTTTATTTATTTTATTTATTTTATTTATTTTATTTATTTTATTTATTTTATTTATTTTATTTATGTTATTTATTTTATTTTATTTTATTTTATTTTATTTTATTTTATTTTATTTTATTTTATTTTATTTTATTTTATTTTATTTTATTTTATTTTAATTTATTTTATTTAACGAATTTCTAATCTTAAAATAAAATTTTAAGTGCTAAAACCTTTTGTTATATTTTTATATGGTGGCGTATGATTATCATAAGTAATATTTCACGTAAATCATACGCCACAGAGTACAACAGTTTTATTGTAGCTGCTGCAAAAGAAACCCAGTTCAAAATCATTTTAGGAATGGAAAAGTGAAACTGTTGCTTATGTAGGGAAACGTTATATGAACCGAGTAAAGGAATTGTAATTCTTAGTTTTTTTTTTTTAAATTTGTTTGAGCAAAATCGGACTAGTGGATCTCGAGTTATGTCAAAAAAAAGACCAGCAAATGTGACAATTTCTCCTATATGATAGTTACTAACTTCAAATCGATATATCTCGATTCCTTGACGTGACCCAGCGAATCGCCGAGACACGTACAACTTCTTTTTTACCGATATAACTTTCCCCGGGAGTTTAAACCCTTCCCGATCACTGACCCCTACCATTTGTCTCACAGTGTAATTGCTAGTCTTGAATTGTCGGAGTTAGATCGTGCAAAAAAAGTTTTTTTTTCTATTCAATATATTTTTTGGTTTTTTATATAATATTATATATTTAACAGAAAACACATCCCACAGATCAAAACAGCAACGGCTTGAAATTCTACTCTAGAGTATTGTACCATTTTATGTTTGTCATTAACTGCGAATTGATCAAAAGATAAACACACACAACCACACACACGCGCAGCATCAAGAAATGCTAAGAAAACTCACAAAAAATATACATCACCACCACCACAACCTTAATAAGAGCTTCACTTACGTAATTTCACTAAGACATTTTGTTTGAACGATCAAAAATTGCTTGTCACTGTTGCGCTTGGCATTTGTTCTTAACCACCCCGCCATATTAAAAAAAAAAAAATATTAAGTTTGTCTCCTCCCCAAAAAAATGTACCCCCCTCCCCCACCAATTAGTTTACTTGCATATTTATAACTGTAAATGTTGTTATACTTTTGCGCTGATTATTAATTTTAAATTTCGTCTTTTTGTATTTTTTTCAAAATAATTTTAGTCCGGCAGCGGCGTCATTAGTTCGGAGGCTCCAACAGCAACCACTACCAGCACTGTGACGGCAATGACTATAAAAAAGGACAATGCAACTAGAAATTTTATAAATTTGTTAAACAATACAGCTGAAACTACAACAACGATGACGACATTAGGAGGAAGTGCTAGTGAATTGCAGCAACAGCAGCAGCAGCAACCTGTAAATACATCAACATCCACAACAACAACAACAATAAATGACCAACAACAGCAGCAGCAAGAAACCGACACTGTAATGAGTGAACAACAACAGCAACCGCAACAAGTTAATACAACAACAAAAACGTAGATGAAGTTTAAAAATATTGAAATATTATTTAAATTATACACAAAAAGAAAAAGAAAACGAAGAAAGCGGAGAAACCATTTTTAAATAAAACAAGAAATATAAAGAAAAACAAACAAAAAAATAACCACTATCCTCTTTCCCCCTCGCCCCCGCCCCCTAAAAAAAACCATTGAAAACATAAAGAAAACAATGTTCTTTTTTCACACTAAAGAAAATTAATTAATTATTAAATATTATTAAATAATAATTACTATTAATTTAAAAAAAAACAAAAAATAATAAAAAGAAAACAATATATAAAAAAAAACAGTAATGAAAGAAACCAATACAATTCACACATTAAACTCCTCCTTCTCCTCTGGTCCCATTTTAAGAAACTTTCGAAAAGGTGAAATGAAATAACTCTTAAAGCAGATAGAAATTTATATATGCGATTAAAAAAAACTCTGCTAATTTACATATTTATTACTAAACAATTTAACCTGCCCATGCCCCCTCCTCACCAATGCAATGAGATGTAAATGATTTATAAATTGCTGTTTAGCGTAATTTAATATTTTACAAATTTTTAATTTTGTATACGAAATTTGTTTAATTTTTGCCGTCGCTTGTGCTAGTTACAGAATGGTTTACTAGTTTTAAAAGGTACTTTTTATACTTTAAAAAATCTCTATCGAAGAGCTTAAAATTTAGCGTTTTCACAAGATAATTATTGTTTAAAATAATAGTAAGTGACAGATCGCTAATGAAAATGTGAATGAGGCATTCGTTAAAAGAAAAGTTACTTGTGAATAAACTTTAGTCATCCAAAAAGCATAGATTTTTTATACAAACACAAGAGTTCTCTATAGGACAGTGACCTAGTTCACCTTCCGTACAAACAAATGTCTAGTTTAATGTTAGATGTACTATGTTTCAAGGGAATTGTTTCGTTTGCATGATTAGAAGTTGGGCGTTAGTTGATTTTGGAACCACTTTTAAATATGTTGATAAGAACTAGTACAAAGTTAATGTATTAGGGGTTAGTTTCTTGATGAAGTGACAATGTTTTTCTTTTGTCTTTTTAATAAGCTCTTCTTCTATGGTTTTATTGGTGAATGAATAGGAACTGATTAGAATGCATGTATAGGCAAAACAAAAATATGTTTAACTCATTCGATGTTAGGATATTTCATAGAATTACATAAGACTTCCTATTATTGTATAGCATTGCGTATTTGAGAGAATAGTGTTTTTCATTGTTATTGTCAAATAATGTAATCCAAACCATGTCAGACGTTTTGGTAAGCATTAAGAGTCCTAACTAAATGCATTTGATTTACTAAGACAACAAATGATTTAGAGAGCAATGCTTGTTAGACTTTCAGGTCTAAACTAACAGTTTTACATAAAAGAGAGAAGAAACACCCGGCGATTGTTTATGAGTTGTGTTTTTTCAAATCAAACCAAGAACACTTCTTGCTCACAATAAGCTCTTTTCGCTCACAACCAAAATAATAATAACAATCTGCTATGCCAATGACTGCAGTAAATCATTTGAATGTTTTAAAGTCTCCTTTTCTTATTCTGCTAGGTAAGAGTGACAATCAGTTCTGTCGTTTTTGTACTTGGTGGGGCAGAAGCAAAATGTTTGGTAACATTAAGATATAAAAGAAAGAATTCTTGGCACAACAAAAGTAATGTTAGATACTATAAATTGTTCTATTTGGTATAATTAAAGTACATTTTGGTACAATAAATTGTTCTATTTGGTAGAAAAAACTTACTTTTTGGTACAATAAAAGTTGTATTTTGTACAATAAAAATACTATTTCTATAATAAATCGTACTTTTTGGTACATTAAATTTACTATTTAATGCAATAAATTGTACTTTTTGCTATATCAAATGTACTTTTTGGTACAATAAATTGTGCTGCTAAAATAAAAGTACTTTTTGGTACAATAAAAGTACTTTTTGGTACAATAAAAGTACTTTTTGGTATACCGAAAATACTTTTTGGTACAATAAATTGTTCTATTTGGTGCAATAAAAGTACTTTACGGTACAATAAAAATTGTATTTGTTATACTTATACTGGTACAATAAAAATTGTATTTGTTATACTTATGGTATAACTTATACTTATGGTATAACTTATACTTATGGTATAACAAATGTAATGTAGTACATTATATTTACTATTTGGTACAATAAATTGTACTTTTTGGTATAGCAAATGTACTTTTTGGTATAGCAAATGTACTTTTTGGTACAATAAACTGTTTTTTGCTGAAATAAAAGTACATTTTTGTTCAATAAATTATCTATTTGGTACAATAAATGTACTATTTGGTTAATTAAAGTACATGCTGGTACATGAATTTTTTCTAATTGGTAAAATAAAAGTACTTTACGGTGCAAAAAAAATACTATTTGTATATTAAATTGTACTGAAATAAAATTACTTTTTGGTACAATAAATTGTCGATTTGGTACAATAAAAGTACTATTTGGTGTACTTAAAATACTTTTTTGATACAGTAAATTGTTCTTTTTGATACAATACAAGACTACCATAAAATAAAAATTGTATTTTAACAATAAAAGTACTATTTGTATAATAAATTTTACTTTTGGTACATTAAATTTTACTATTTGGTACAATAAATTGTACTTTTTGGTATAGCAAATGTAATTTTTGGTACAATAATTTGTGTTTTTTTGTTGAAATAAAAGTACTTTTTTGTACAAAAAAATCTCTATTTGGTACAATAAATGTACTATTTCGTATAATTAAAGTACATTTTGGTACAGTAAATTGTTCTAATTCGTACAATAAATGTACTTTAGTGCAATAGAAGTAAATTGTACTTTTGGCACAATAATTCGTGTTTTTTTTGCTGAAATAAAAGTACTTTTTGGTACAATAAATTGTCTATTTGGTAAAGTACTATTTGGTATACTTAAAATACTTTTGGGTACAATAAATCGATCTTTATGGTACAATAAAAGTACTATTTGTGTAATAAATTGTACTTTTTGGTAATAAAAATTTACCTTTTGGCGCATTAACCTATTTGGTACAGTAAATTGTACTTTTTGGTATAGCAAATTTACTTTTTTTAATAGTACAATAAATTTTACTATTTGATTGTGCTTTTGGTACAACAAATGTACTTTTTAGTACAACAAATGTACTTTTTAGTACAACGAATTGCGCTATTTGGTACAATAAATTGTGCTTTATGGCACAATAAACTTACAAAAAAGTACTTTTGTCATAATAAATACAGATTTTTGGTACAATTAAATTACTTTTTGTACAATAAATTTTACTTTTTGATACAATAAAAGTTATTTTGGGGCCATGAATTATTTATTACAGTAAAAGTATTATTGCTATAGCAAATGTACCTTTTGGTACAATAAATTTACTATTTGGTACATTTTTTTCTGTTTTGTAGTTTAAATTGTACTTTTTAGTACCATAAATAAACTCGCAATTTTTTTCATTTCGTTGCATAGTGTAATTTAAAATGACAAGTTGTGAATCTCAATTGAAGAATTTTGAATTTCAATTGACGATTTTTGAATATCAATTGAGGAGTTTTAAAATATTCCATTTCAAATTTAAAATACATCAAATGATATTCAAATTTGAAATCGCTTTTAAATTTATTCAAACAAAACGGTAAGTTAAGTTAAATACGTTACAGTTCAATTATGCGTGTCCTAAGTGAAGTCACCGGATGTAGTGTATACGTAGTAAACAAATTGGTTCTTTCGTCGCAGGCAATGAAAAAACGTTTCATACTCGAATGACTGCAAATTCTGTTTGCAATGTCCATTGTCGCAGAATTGATTCTTCTCCATAACAAAATAATTATCATGAGAAATTGTATCTGGGTGTTTTCAAAGTAACGGTCGTTACCGATTTTCGGAGATTTTTTAAATAAAATTCAAACCTAAGCAAATATGCCACAAGGATTGCTAAATTTTGCTAATATGCTGTAACTGTGCAGACTTGGCGAAAAATTTTATTTACAAATTTTTTAAATATTAATTAAATTAAAAAAAGCCATTTTTAAATTTTACACCAAAAATTTTTACACAAAGACTTATTCGCAAATTTAACTTTCTTCTTTAGGTTATTCAATTCAAAAGCATCTATGCTACAATCAAAATCATTTACTATTTACACCACCCACCCCAGCCCCAGCTTACATATATTCCCCCTTTAAGAAATTTTGTCATAATCTAGAATTTTTATTCTCTGAAACGAAAACAAAAAACAGTGCAAGTGCACACGCAGCCTATTTTATTTATTGTATATTAAGCAAACAAAAAATATGCTAAGATCGACGATCCCTTGACTATTAGTAAAAAAATTCATTAATATTTACATCAAACCAAAAGTGAAAACAAAACAAAAAACAACACGGAAAGATTCAGTAAAAACTTTTTTAACTCATTCTATTAACAAAACGAAAAAAAGATGAAAAAAAAACTTCAAAAGGAAAAGAAAATGTATACATAATAGAAATACAAAACTTTTAATTTGTATTCAACAGCCCCATATGAAATGTTTACATAAAAAAACTTAGTACTAAAACGTAGAGAGTAAAAAAAAAAACGATATAATTTAAATTTTTACTTATTTTTTATAATTTACTTTTTTAATTTTTACATAATAGTGAAAGAAAAGCAAAAATTGCTAAATGTTTTTTATTATTATTTTTTTTTTATATATAAAATAAAATGAAATATTTAAACAAACACCTTCCCCCCAACCCACAACCCATATAATTATATTAAAACAGAAAGAATGAAGAGAAAAAAATCACTCTTAATTTAGTAATTTTATGTTATATTCTAATAAAATAAAAGAAAGAACAAAAAAACACAAAAAGAAATCGATAAGAAAATATATTATTACTACGCTTTATAAAAGAAATGATATAATTATAATAAACACACAGAGAAAAATTTCATTGAAAAAGAAATAAAAAACAAAAAGAAAACCATAAACATAAATATACTTATTGATACGAAAGAAAAAAAATAATGAATATAAAAATCATAAAAGAATCCAATAAATATAAATGAAAAAAAAATAAAACAACAACAAATTAATGTTATGAAATAAAACCAAATAAAAATTAATACTACATGTGAAATTTGTTCTCTATCACTCGACGAAGTTGGTTAGTTTTTAGCCCAGCCCGACTGTAAAAAGGGTAGTTAGCAGTTAGAAAAAAAAGAAAAACTTACAAACTTTATAATATATATATTTTTTTATTTGCTCTTTGATATAAACACAAAAGGAACATGTTATCTTAAACAAACACAATAACAACAATTTAAAATTCGTTCCACATAAACTAGAGGAAAATAAATGCTATACGTTACTTTTTTAAAGTCTATACATAAAATTATTCAAAAAAAAGGAAAAAATAAATGCAACCATTGTCTGGTACTGTGTGCATAAAGACGCACAAAATTTCTCTATGTCCATCAAATCATTTCTTTACTTTTCCTCCACCTCATCTTCGAATGTGATAACAGCTGCACCCTTGGCTACATTAGTACCCTCTGTACCGCCAATAGATTTGATGACAGCATCTTTAGGAGCCTTCAGAATATGTTCCATTTTCATGGCTATCAAAACGGCCAAGTTATCACCTTTCTTCACATGGTCGCCGGGTTTGACCAACACCTTTTCCAAAACACCTGGCATAGGAGCGACTACCTTAGAGCCTGAGCTGCCCAATTGATCGACAGCAGCATTCAAAAATTTCGGTTGCACCAACTCAAAAGTAATTTTGCCATTCTCCAGGAATATGGTTACTTCGGACTCATCAATCGTGGCATTGTATGTAGAAATATTGTTAGCGATGTTGGAACGAATTTTCAAACGTTCGCCATCTTCAATACGATCAGCCTTTACCGTATACCATGAACCATTATTGATTTGTATTTCAATGGATTCGTTATTGTATTTTACATTAACTTGATAGGTTTTATCGTTGGCTTTAAGTTGATACTGGCGTACTAGGTCGTAATTCAAACGTAAATTGTGTGAGGCAGCAAATGGATCATTGGTACTATTCAGACTGTTGCTTTGGGAAGCTTGGAATTCATTGAAAACCATGGATAAGGCAGCTTTACATAGTTCAGCATCTTTAATTTCAATTGGAGGGAATAAAGTATCGAAATGTTGATCAATAAAACCGGTATGGACATTGGCAGCTTGGAATTCAGGGTGAGAAGCCAAGTCAATTAAAAAGTTGATGTTGGTTTCCAAGCCAGTAATCTAAAAAGAAAGATTATAAACAGAAGTATTGCGATTATTCAAAAGACACTTTTAGATATTTTAAAAGCTTGGGGGTTATATTAGGGGTGTGCTGCAAAAAGTTCTCTAGTCCACAACTTGTGTTTCTGAGTTAGTAATGTTTTAAACTTTAAGATCGTTTGTGTTTTGGACAAAAAGACTAATTGTTTTGATACAATAACTACAAGACTACTTTAAAAAGACATGGACTTTTGGTACACTTTTGCATCATTAAGTCCATTTCACAGAAAATTGGACCTTTTTGCAGCACACCGATAGTATTTATTTTCCATCGAGTTTTTGTTGGCGCAGTATTTGTTTCTGAAATGATACTGGACTACTAAGAGACTGATAATTTCCTTAAAGGTGAAACCCATTAATGTGGTTTTAAGTTATGTGTATATACATACGCTCGCAAAACCTTCAATATACTTACATGATATTCTCCCAAACGGGCTATTAAGCTATTCAAAGCTTGAGCACGATTTTCACCCCATACCACCAGTTTGGCAATCATGGGATCGTAGTGGACAGACACTTCATCTCCTTCGCGTACACCAGTCTCAACACGCACCAAATCATTAGCTTGAGGTGTTGCCAAATAACGCAAAGGACCAGCGCCAGGCAAGAAGCCACCACGTGGATTTTCCGCATAAATACGTGCTTCGAATGCATGACCCTTGCGAATAATTTGTTCTTGTGTCATTGGCAAAGGCTCGCCAGCAGCAATGCGAATTTGCCATTCTACCAAATCTGTGCCAGTGATCATTTCCGAAATAGGATGCTCGACCTGAAGACGTGTATTCATTTCCATAAAATGGAAGCTAAGATCTTCCTTGTCCATGATAAATTCTACGGTGCCTGCGCCGACATAACCAACAGCTTTGGCGGCACGTACAGCAGCTTCGCCTAGTTCACGGCGAAGTTCTTCGGATAGACCAGGCTAAAAGAAAAATAAGTAAGTATTAATGGGAATAAATGCCAATAACATGCACATCGCTCATTTACGAGAAGATCGACATTGCTCAAACGGATTCAGAGATAAACTTAATTTTCTAATTGAGGCTAACTACTGATTAGAGTACAAAATACATCAATATACATTAATTCCCATTTCTTTTTGATATTTTAGATTTCGTTGTGGTCGATATTTCTGCATTATTATTTCAAAAACCGCACTTTTTGACTTATGCCGATTTTTCTCGAAAATGAGCTATAAGTGTTCAAGTTTTAGGATTCTTAAAACAAATAGCTATCACCAACTGCATATTATTTAAAAAAAAATATCCAATTCTTCTAAAACAACTTACCGCCGGCGCCTCTTCGATGATCTTTTGATGACGCCTCTGCACTGAACAATCTCTTTCCCACAAATACACCGCATTGCCGTATTGATCGGCAAACACCTGAACCTCCACATGACGCGGTGAACGCACATAACGTTCCAATAGAACAGAGCTATCTCCAAACGACTTCTGTGATTCGGTACGAGCAGAATTTAGCGCTGTCATAAAGTCTTCTTCCTTATCAGCAATACGCATACCTTTGCCGCCACCGCCACGTACTGCCTTAATCATTAAGGGAAATCCTATTTTCTTGGCCTCGGCCTGTAAACACTCATCTGATTGATCTTCACCATGATAACCATTGATGATGGGCACACCAGCGGCGTCCATTATATGTTTGCTGGTACTTTTAATGCCCATATCACGAATAGCCGAGCTGGGTGGACCCATGAATACTACTCCTTCCTTTTGACACAATTCGGCGAATTCCACAGATTCTGAGAGGAAACCATAGCCAGGGTGAATGGCTTGACAGCCGGATTCTTTGGCAATCTGTAGGATACGATCGCCCCTCAGGTAAGATGATGAAGAGGCGGCCTCCCCCACACGATAAGCCTCGTCAGCATATTGCGTGTGCAATGATTTCTCGTCGGGGTCCGAGTATACGGCCACAGTGCGTACACCCAACTTGCGAGCGGTCTTAATGACACGACAGGCAATTTCGCCACGATTGGCAATGAGAATTTTATTGATGGGACGAACGGTGGGTGAAACTTTGGCGGCCTGGCTGGAGTAACATCTGCAATAGAAACAACAACAAATGTTAACCGTCGTCGTAGTTATCGTATGTTTATTTGGGTTTATGTAACAAAACAGATCCGTCTTTTGCGGACGGCCTTGTGGTTCCAGGCTCTTTTACAGCAAACGGTGCACTTTATTATCACACCAAACTCACCTTGCGTTTCTTAAATTTCTTAATAATAGGGAGTACATTGTCTTTAGTTACTTAATTCTAAAGAAATTTAACAAAATTACGGAATATTATTATTGCACACCTGCGAGAATCGCAAAAAAACTGATCGATCTGTTCTTATCGGTGGATATGAGCGCACTCAACAGCATTGGGATGAGTAAGCGCAATTGTACTTATTTTAGTACATTATGCACTTTATGGTATATTTGCTATACAAGTGTAATTGACAATAGAATTTATTTAAAATTATGTGGTTTAACTACAAAAATTTTTATTTAGTTTGTGATTTTAAGTTTTTATTTTGTTTAGGTTTTAAGTAACATTTTCTGTCCCTTATATTTCCGCACTATTTTAACTGAATTTGGTGTACTTCTGCAGCTGATAATGCTAAAGTCCGGCAACACTGATTAGAGGGAATAGGGATGGTAAATGTTAAGTGTCCATTATATGTGTGTAAATGTTTTGTGCTTAAAAAGATTTGGTACGGTAAGAAAGAATTAAATAAAATGGAATGATTTTTTCAGGAGAACTGTTTTAAATAATTTTGCAATAAATTCTTTATAAAATTTACATTCTAGTTGCTTGCATATTTTTAATACTATGAATGTAAAAACAAAAGTAACATAAATAAAAATTATATTTTGTTGTATTAAAATATACTTTATGATCAGAAAATTGCACT
The DNA here is from genome assembly GCA_964034835.1 of Muscina levida. NCBI lineage: Eukaryota > Metazoa > Arthropoda > Insecta > Diptera > Muscidae > Muscina > Muscina levida. The sequence goes on from OZ035880.1 coordinate 23,147,449, forward strand.
TAAACACAAAATTTTTTTTTATCAAAAATTATGTTTTTGTCAAAAAATTACACTTTTAAACACAAGAAAAAAAATATGAAATTAGCAAATTAAATTATTTGATCAAGAAATAAATTACTTACATAGATCAATTTTCGGCAAAAATATAGAAAATGGGGTGGGGTGGGGGATGTGGGGTGTAAGACAAAAATTCAACGCCTATTCCAAATACGCCCAAGAAACCGAAAATCAAGGGGACGGGGCCTTGGTTCACTATGTGATATTTTCGATTGTTTTAAAAAATTTTGCATTTTATGAAAATTATTTTTTTTCGCCCTAAAACCCGAAAATAAATTTCAACGTTGGGGGCGGTGTCAATAGGGTCCCTTGGATTCTATGATAACCCCCTATGTGTGGGTACTAAAATTTAAGATATTTTCGGGATGCCCTGGGGGTCAAAAAAGTGGGAGTTATGTGCTTTAACAGTAACAATATTCCTCCATAAAGTGTAGTAAGTGTAATAAGTTTTACCAAACTTTAACTTGGAGTAAACATGTGGTGGTGGATCTGACACCTAACTTCCAAAATAAATATTCGCAACCAACGGTAAACTAGGCAGCGAAGGTGAGTAAACTTTGTTATGGACGTGGCACCCACAATATCAAGTAAATATTTGCCATCATATAGCTGCATCAAAATTCAAACGAGAGTTTTTTGTAAGATTAACTAACTAGGATGATCGGCCCAGTTTTTAATAACCGGTTAAACCCGTTTTTTTGGAAATGTTCCCTTTTCGAATTTCAAAGAAAGCCGGTTTTACCATTGAACACCCGGTTTTTTTTTCTGTTTTTAGGAATTTATGAGTTCTAATATATTAAAAACTTTAAAAATTATTTATAAACAGTGATAATTTTGAATATAATTTGGAACATGAATTCAAAACTTCTATTAAAAGTATTCAAAATCCATAATACCATATGAAGACAAATACTCCAAATATTTTTCAGGACTTTTTGTATTTAGACCAGGGACATAACAGTTATAAGAGATATGGCGAAAAGGTCTCATTTAACCGTTAACATTGAAGAATTCAAATAGTGGTTATAAGAAACCATTATCGAAGAGATATATTCAATACTATTGTATCGTAACCAATATACGAGGAAAAATTTTTTTTTTGGTTACCAATATTTATGTGCTTGAATCGAAAGCTTTTTTTTCCAACAAGCGGGGCACCCAGCATGTAAACCTAATTCGAATAAGCTGACTCCTAACCATTTTGGTGGTTTTTGAAACACCAATATTTTGCTCGTTTTTCGGTTTTTATTTCTTTTCGACTCGGCCATAGAATTATGCATTTCACGCGATAATTGTGTTTTTTTTTATATATTTTTAACCAAAATTTTCAATCTTAATTATTTCTTAAACAAGAGCTAAACTAAAAAAATGGTTAGCACCACTGGTTTTCTTTGAACCAAATTCGATAACTCACGATATCTTTCAAAAGACGCAACTCAATGTTTTGAAACTTTGCACGAGTTAATATTTCTCCAAAACTACTTCCGGTATTGCAAATGGGCTACTTGGCCACGCCCCTTCTGGTACCTCCCATACAAATATTTCAATCCACCCACTTTAGAAATCGGGTAATAATATCAATACAACCAATGCGTTCGTGCCCAAATTCTGTATTTTGTAAAACTATATTAGGATAACGTTTTGGAGAAAAAACTGGAAGTCCAACCACGCCGCTTCCCATACAAATGTACCATTCCGCCAACTTTAGAGATGGAGTAATAATATCAATACTCCCAACGAGATCGTACTAAAGTCTGTATTTAGTAAAGCTAAATCAGGATAAAGTTTTGGGAAAAAAAACTGGAAGTCTAGCCATATCCCTTCTGGTACCTCCCTCCGACCACTTTAGAAATCGAGTAATAATACAATATACTAGAAAATGTTATTTTGTACTTAGGATGTATGTAAGTCGATTTTCCCGACTGAAACTTTCTTACTGGTTTGTATAAAAAAAGTATGCAGCGGGTTCGCGCCCTCGAAAGATTGGTTTTATGCATTTCTATTTGACTGAATAAATATTTCGATGAATATATTTTCTTAAATTATATTTGCACGAGCTTAGTAATATTTGCAATTCTTATAACCTCACACATAGGTATGGGGGTATGCATATATCATTTGATACGAGTAAAAGTGTGACACATTATAGGAGACTACAGTTACAGTTACACTGTGGTGCAAAAATGAGCCAATGTTTTAACCAAAGTATGTAATGAAATTATTCAAATTATTTTCAAACTTTTTGTTAAATTTAAAATATGCATCTGTAGGCATAATGCGAAAGGAAGACTATCTTCGCATTTTGCAAGGTAATTTGCCCCATAGCCCTGGCCAAAATGCCAGAAAAACCAGAGAATGTCATCATCCAATATGACAACGACCCAAAACATTCTGCAAAAATTGTCAAGGAATGGCTGAGTTCTCAAGTGTTTGGGATCAGGGAGTGACCACCGCATAGTCCAGATTTGAACCCGATCGAAAACCTGAGGGCTTATCTAAAGCGCGGTCTGGCAGAATGCGAAGAAGCCCGGAAAACAATTAATGAGCTGTGGTAGAGGGTTCAGACTGAATGAATCAAACTTTTTGTATATTTAATCGCTAAACTTTGTCAATATATGCCAAATAGGATGGATCAGTTGAAAAAACTAAAAGTGTACTGGATTAATTACACAGTGATACAAATGTGAAGGAAAAAAATATACAGGGGTTCTCATGTAGCATTTCTGTTAGACTGGAGTCCATAGAGTAAAGTGTTACTTTTAGTTTTTCTCGGTCACTTCGTTAAGTAATGTTTTTATAGCAAATTAAGTGAAATGGCGATATTCCTAAAATTGCAAGTTCCAAAATTTATAAGTCTTCTCTTTGTAAACCGATATTCAAAAGTTTACATCTGTTGTAAAGCTGTGACTTTCACCTTTTGTTAAAAAAAAGAATTTTGAAAATCGGCTAAAAAATAGTGAAACGGCGGCTGTTTAAGCAAAACAACCCTGAAAAAAAATTGCGAATTCGCATTTTCCCAACGCTCTCAGTTGATCAAGAAGCAGCACAATGTATATTTTTTATTTTTGTATTATGCTATATTGAAGTAGCTTTCTAAAATAGCTAAGTTTATAAGAATCGGTGGAAAAATGAATGAGTTATGCTAATTTTTGTAATACATTTTTCGACATTCTTTGGAATATGCAGTACGAATTACTTGTTGTGATACGTATACGTCATATGTATGTACAAAGTGACACACACACTCTAAGGAAAAACCACAAAATGACGCGAACATGTTATTACAAAACTTAGCATAACTCATTCATTTTTCAACCGATTCTTATAAACTTAGCTATTTTAGAAAGCTACTTCAATATAGCATAATACAAAAATAAAAAATATACATTGTGCTGCTTCTTGATCAACTGAGAGCGTTGGGAAAATGCGAGTTCGAAATTTTTTTCGGGGTTGTTTTGCTTAAACAGCCGCCGTTTCACTATTTTTTAGCCGATTTTCAAAATTCTTTTTTTTAACAAAAGGTGAAAGTCACAGCTTTACAACAGATGTAAACTTTTGAATATCGGTTTACAAAGAGAAGACTTATAAATTTTGGAACTTGCAATTTTAGGAATATCGCCATTTCACTTAATTTGCTATAAAAACATTACTTAACGAAGTGACCGAGAAAAACTAAAAGTAACACTTTACTCTATGGACTCTAGTCTAACAGAAATGCTACATGAGAACCCCTGTATATTTTGTGTGTAGCACAGTGTTATTAAATTTAGATGAGAAAAACCTTGGAGCAAAAGTGTGCCAATGGTTTGATTTAGAAAATGTTTTGTTTTAATATACTTACAGTTATGTAAGTTATATTTTTGTTATTGCTCTACATAGTTTACAGATGCAAATTTTAAATTTAACAAAAAGTATGAACATAATTTAAAAAAAAAAACTAAAAAAATATTTAATTACATACTTTAGTTATAACAATGGCTCATTTTTGCACCACAGTGTATACTACATGTCTGTAAACCGAAAGTCCTACCGCCAATCGTTAAAGCTCCACCAGCAGGTAAATGACAATAATACATAATTTTAATAAAAAATCTGTTAATTTTAATAACTCAAGACTTACACAATATAATATATAGCGAGAGTGTATCTATCAGTCAGTTTTCCTGACGGAAATCTCTGTACTGTTTAATACACTCTCTTTTCCATACAATATTCTATTGAATATTTCCAATGAATAACACTATGCAAAAAGTGTCCACTCCAAACTCAACGAAATGTCTTTTGCATTGCTTTGATAAAAATATATTTACAGAGTACACAGCTAAAGTTAGAAAAGTAAATGATTGAGTTTTATCAAAGATACTTTTTTTATATTTAGCACTCGATAGTATGTAAACAAAGTTTCTGATTTGAAAAATCAGTCGTTTCAAAAGTTTTTGGTATAACATGTAATGAGTAGTATACACAGAACCCACTCGTGACGAGAAGGATCAACAGCACCAACGGCTGTGGCTTAAGTATTAATCGAATATTTAGTCCCTATTAGGGATGCCAAACGGAAAATTCCGAAACCCGAAATCCCGGGATTTTTCGGGGTTTTGATAAATAAATCGCGGGATTTTCTGGCGAAGCTGCTTATATCTTACTGAATACAATTTTAGCCTTAAGTGTGGATTGTGAAAGATGCTTTTCGGCGGCTACTTATGTTGGACATAATATTCGTTCAAGATTATCGGATGAAACATTACACATTACAAAATTTTTCAGCTCATTTATTTTGGGACTTAATTCTGAGAACTGCATGTGAAAGTAGCCCCAAAATGAAGAAGTTCTGCTACATTCGTTTTGTCAAGTTACATGTTATAATAATTTAATATTGATTTGAAAATAGTAAGTATCGTATAGGGGAATTTGTCACGTGTTAGGCTCTTTTGTTTGACATAACTTGAGAACCAAAAGCCCGATTATGCCGAAACAAATTTAAAAAAAAATAAGAATTACAATTCCTTAATCTGTTCATATAACGTTTCCCTACATAAGCAACAGTTTCACTTGTCCATTCATAAAATGATTTTGAACTGGGTTTCATTTGTAGCAGTTACAATAAAACTGTTGTACTCCGTGGCGTATGATTTATGTTGAATATTACTTATGATAATCATACGCCACCATATAACTGTTTAACAAAAGAATTTACTAACCTCAAGTCGATTTTAATTATGGCATGTAACTTGACAAAGGAATGATGCAGAACTTCTTCTATTTGGGGCTACTTCCCCGTGCAGTTCTCAGAATTAAGTCCCGAAGTCATATGTTGTACTGTGTTAGATGTTGTACTGTCCCGGAAAATTCCGGGATTCCAAAAAGTTCCGGGATCCCGAAAAATCCCGGGATTCGGGATTTGTAAAATCAAAATCAATCCCGTTTAGCATCCCTAGTCCCTATGCCATAAAAGATTTAAATTTTAAACTGTCTAAAGAAACTTCCCCCATACATGAGAATACTCTGCTAGAACTGTATATATACCGTGTTAACGATAACATATCCGTTTTACATTGATATGTCTTATTTTAGAATCATGTCTCGACATATACGGACTACCCCTTTCATGGTTACATATATGCAACAAAAATCCGTCTTAAGTAATTACATGTTACTAACCATAAACATTTTGTTGCTGTTGTTGTTGCCAACAATAGCAATGAGTACAACACAACAAACTTTAAGGTAAAAATTAAAACATCTTAAGCACTAGACAAACAATCACACCTCTTAGTTGAAGGGGAAGTTGGCGCTGAAAGACCCCCCCCCATATCACTTTAAGAAGAACCCCAATAAAAATGTGCGAACAGCATAAACAACAAAAACCCCAAACGATTAAACGAGGGCGCCTTGAAAATGTATTGTATTATAAACGTATTAAGACTATGTTCGACAATATTCAAAATCGAAAACATCGAAGACATTAATGCATGCATGAAAATCTAAATATGAAAAAAACATAAATTAAACTTTGCCTGGGTAAAAAGAGCACAGAGAGCTAGCGTTAAAGAGAGTTTCTATAGCCTGCCCCTCTCGCCGCGCCAATGAATGGCAATGCCGTTTGGTGGTGGCGCAAGCGCACCATACTCGCATGCGCGCATACAGTTTGTGTACAAACGTTTTGTTCATGTGCGCTTAACTGGGCTTTAACCACCTTAAAGAGTTTCAGTTATATTTTAAACGTTAAAGAATCAACTTGAGCGATATTCAAGAAGCGGTAAAGTGGAAATACATATTTCTGACGTTTAGAGTGGTAGAGTCGGTCGATGCATGGTTACTAAATCGTATGTTAAGCGTAAAGTTGAACGTATTTTTGGTAGATGTTGGGTTCGATACTTATGAAAAAAAAAAAGAATTGTAATAACAACAACAAATAAATAAATAAAATGCGAGAATGATAACAAAAAACAAAAAAAAGCTTAGCAAAAAAAACTAGTTGCAAAGTTTTGAAAAATAAAACACAAAAAAAAAAATCTGCAAAAGTTGTGTGGGGCACTAACGCCAACAAATGGATTAAAAACATAAGAAAACGTTACTTAAATACATACTCATAACCTTCGTTTAAGAAGCTGACATAACAAAATAAAAATGAAATAATTACAATTAAATCCTGTAAATAAACCAATATTTGACGAATATAACCCAATAAATTAAACAACAACTACAAAATCTATTGATATCTTTCTTGCAAGCAAAAGAAAAAGTTGTCATATTAAAAAGTGAAATTGTTTACTTTTTGGCATTCGGTTAACCACAAAGCAAAAAAAAACCCCTAACTAAACCAATTTATATATACCCACACATATAGTTATGTATTATATACATATACATGTGTATTACATATATATAAGTTTACTAAACATGATGCTAATTAAAAGAAAAAGTGTTAAATTTAAAAAATATTGGTGATATTTTTTCTCTATTGACCAATACGAGAGCAAAAGATGCCTTACTCCGCAGGCCATGTGACAATTGCGGGGATTTGGTTTTTTTTAATTTGTTGATTACCATTTCCACTTGAATGATTATGAAATTTTGTTTTTTAATTTCTAATGTAATCTTGAAAGCCTATAATTAGTAGGCGATCTGTGTGAATTTTGTACACAAATATAAAAGAGAGCGAGAAGAGAGAGAGAGTGCATAAAACGACAATACAATAATACAAATTAATTTAAACAAACTGAGACCCGTTACATGCTTTGAAGAGTACAAGACAGACAGACATACAGACAAGACAAAAAAACCCACCTGTAACGCTTGAACTACATTACTCATCAACACATTGGTGGTCGTTGTTTTTGGCCAAAAATCACAACAACAACAACCACGATAACAAACAGCGCCAATGTTAAAAGCTCCAAAAAAGCAAAGAAACACAGCAACAACTGTAGTCTAGTAAAAAAAAATAAAACAAAAACAACAATGAATACTACTGACTGAATGACTGCCGCTGCTGCCCCATTCATATTTGTTGCTGTGTCCACTTTTACTTTAAACCAAATCATAATATGTATGGCCCGCTGAGAGGCGGTGGTGACGAAGTCATGTGTTACCCTATTTCATGGCTTGGGGGTTATCTGTGAGTTAATTAGTTTTTACAGATGTGAAAAGTTGCAAAGCCGGCATAATGTTGGGTTGTTTCGAAGTTCATATACCAATGCCACTAGGGAAATTTGTAAGCACCTTTGGGTGAAGTTATATATAGTTTGCTGCGAGAAAAAGTGTGACGCATTAAAGGAGATTCGAATTTTCTTAATATGTACTAAAATCGTTTCAAGGCTTTTTAAGACGATTGAGCCATGTCCGTCTGTCCGGCTTGCTGGCTGGTGAGCAGGATAACTCGAGTAAACATTGACAGATCCTTATAAAAATTGACCAGTAGTAATATTTTGATGTAATAGGATTGTAAATGGATGGAATAACCCCACCTCTTCTGGCACCTCCCATACAAAATTGCATATTTTTGGATAAATAAATTTCGATAAATCCATAATAACTTAACGGATAACTGATATATATTTGAATTCGGTCAGTTTAATGATGTACGCTAATGAAAATTTGATTCAGGAATATATTTGACCAATTCTGATACCTCCCATACAAAATAACCTATTTTTGAAAAATTAATATTTCTCCCATAACTTCCAAATGGACAGCTGGATAACATTCAAATTTGGTCAGTTAAATTATTTTGAAATATTAGACAAAACCTCAGAAAAATGAAAGCTTTGCCTCACCCCTTCTAGTACCTCCCATACAAATAACCGAAGAGACCCTACGAACATATCTTTGTTGTGAGTACACTGAATTCCTTCAAATTTTGGCTGAAATATTCGCTTATAAAAATATGACTCAGAAATAAATTTGGACTATATCGGTACCTAATATACAAAATGACCTTTTTTTGGAAAATTAATATTGCTTGCATAACTTCCAAATGGACTGCTATAGAATGGTGGACAAAATCTTAAAAAAACTGAAACCTTTACCACGCCTCTTCTGGTACCTCCTATACAAATGACCGAATTTACCCTCAGTCTTTTACATACATACATATCTTTGTTGTAATTACACTGAATTCAGTAAAATTTTGGGTAAGATATACGTTTATGAAAATTTGATTCAGGAATGAATATGGACTATATCGGCTGAGCCTGTCCGGTACCTCCCATATAAAATGACCTTTTTTTTAGAAAATTAATGTTGCTTTCCTAATTTCAAAACGGACAACTGGAGGATATTTTAATTTGCTCAGTTAATTTATCTTATAATATTAGGGAAAACCACAGAAAGACGAACTATTTGATTCTTTTGGTTCCTACCTTACAAATGACCGAAATTGCTCCCATAGTTCATATCTTTTTTGTAAGTTCAATAAATTAAGTCTGTAAATCTCTGGTCTTACGACCGAAAGTCTTATCTTCAATCGTTTACGCTCCATAAGCAGGCTAATATTAAAAAGTAATTTAGGAGTGAAAAATTAGTGGGGCGTCGGTCATACATTTTACCTTGAGGCAGGAGCTGATTTCATAAAAAAAATTATAAAAATACCAATAAATTGTATAGAGACCAACTTAAGGGTTGGAGATATAGCGTTGATATGTTCTGAGAAACTTTTGAGGATCGGTTATACTTAGAACTCTTCTAGGGGCACCTTTAGGCGGTCAGAGTAAATTTTATAAAAAATCATTTTTTTGGGATTTGGGAGCCATTTTAGGGTTTAAGGTGGTGAAGATAGGGGGTGGGTATGTTTTTTAAAAGATATTATTTACGATAAATTAGTGGAGGTCAGTCATACATTTTACCTCCCTAGGAGGCACCATGGGTGCGGCTGGAGTTGACTTCATACAAAAATTATAAAAATAAACAAAATTGTATGTGGACAACCTTAAGGGTTTAAGATAGAGGGTAGATATGTTCAGAAAAACTTGAACAAATATTGGGGGTCGGTTATACATTGGACAACCCTAGGAGCACCTTTTGGGTAACAAGAGTGATGGGAGTAAATTTTGTTAAAATCCGATTTTTGTATGGGAGCCATCTTAGGTGGTGAAGATAGTGGTAGGTATGTTTGGGAAATATGTTCGGAGGGAAATAATAATGAAGGTCGGTCACACATTTTACACCTCTAGCAGGCACCATCGGAGAGGCAGGAGTTGATTTCATAAAAAATTTATGGGATCCACTTAAGGGTTAAAAATATAGGGTAGATTTTTTTCGAGAATATATTGGGGTTGCAAAAATATGGGCACCTTAGGGGCAGTAAGAGCGGTGGGAATATATTTTATAATAATTGGATTTTTGTATGGGATGAAGATAGGGGGTAGGTTTATACGGAAAAAATGTGAGGAGGGTTATAATAGTGGAGGTCGGTCATACATTTTTCAACTCTAGAAGGTACCATTGGAGCGGCAGGAGCTGATTTTATAAAAAAAAAATATAAAAATACCAAAAATTTTATATGGACCACCTTAAGGGTTGGAGATAGAGATTAGCTATGTTCTGAGAAACTATTGGGGTTGCAAAAAATATTCTGGGTCGGTTAAACATTGGACTCCTCTAGGCGCATCTTTGGGGTAATACGAGCGGTGGGAGTAAATTTTATAAAAATTAGATTTTTGTCACAAAGTGGTCTGATGATGAACCATTCAAGGGGTTCACGGGCGTCGTCCTTGTGCGTGACACTGAGTTGACAATTAACATCAACAATAAAAAAAACTTCCGATCGTTCAGCCACTTTGATGTATCACTTGATGCACTAACAAAAATTTAATACCAAAAAAAATATTATTGGGACCATCTTAATGTTTGGAAATTGAGGTTAGAGGATAGTGGTAAGATATGTTCTGAGAAACTGTTGGGGTTGCAAAAATATTGGGGGTCGGTCATACATTGGACTCCTCTAGGGGCACCTTTGGGGCAGTAGGAGCGGTGGGTGTAAATTGTATAAAAATAAGATTTTTGTATGTGAGCCCCCTTAGGGGGTGAAGATAGGGGGTAGATATGTTTGGGGAAAATATTAGGTACGATAAATTAGTGGGGGTCAGTCATACATATTACCCCTCTAGGAGGCACCATGGGTGCTCCTGCCGCAGCTGATTTTATAAAAAAAAATTAAAAAAATACCAAAAAATTCTATGGGGACCGCCTTAATGGTTGGAGATATAGGGTAGATATGTTCTGAGAAACTATTGGGGTTGCAAATATCTTGGGCGTCGGTTATACATTGTAGTCCTCTTGGGGCACTTTTGAGGCAGTAATAGTGGTGGGTGTAAATTTTATGAAAATTTCACTTTTTCATGGGAGTCATTTTAGGGGGTGAACATGGGGGGTAGGTTTGTTCGGGAAAAATGTTAGGAGGGAAAAAATAATGAGGTCGGTCATACATTTTACCCGTCTAGGAGGCACCGTTGGAGCGTCAGGAGCTGATTTAATAAAAAAAAAATAATAAAAAATAAAAAAAATAGTATCGGAACCACCTTAAGGGTTAAAGATAGTGTTCTAAAAAATTATTGGGGTTGCAAAAATATCGGGAGTTGATCACACATTTGACTCCTCTAGGGGCATCTTTGGTGCAGTTAGAGTGGTGTGAATAAATTTTATGAAAGTTCGATTTTTGTGTGGGAGTCCCTTTAGGGGGTGAAAGTAAGGGGGTAGGTATGTTAGGTAAAAATGATAAGAATGAAAAATGACTGGGGGTCGGTCATACATTTTACCTCTCTAGGAACGACTTCGGAACAGTTTGATGTGGATTTTTTCCCTTTCCCACCAACTTAGACACGAAGCGCAGCTCTTTGCCTCTACCCCAACCTCCCCAAATTATTGGCCCATGCTTTTATTTTCCCAACCACACACAATTGGGAGGTGGTACGTATAGAATTCAAAAACTCTCACACTATGCCAACCCTATTGCGCAGCCATTTGCCCATACACCACCCCTAAATCTTCTTTCCAAGATTTCCATATGAAATCAATTTTTAATACAACTGTTGGCAGTAAGGCAGAATTATGGGACTCAATTCTGAGAACTGCACGTGAAAATAGCCCCTAAAAGAAAAAGTTCTGCATCATTCGTTTTGTCAAATTACATGCCATAATAATTTAATATCGATTTAAAGTTAGAAAGTAACGTATAGGAGAATTTGTCATGTTTTAGGCTCTTTTGTTTGACTATTTTATCAAAATAGTTCCTTAAATATGTACATTATCTTTCATATTACTTCCGGACCAGGGTATTCTGGAATTATTATTGGCTCATTGTTACCAATACTATTACAAACCAAAAATACTTTGCGTCTACGCTGTAGCGTTTGCGCATACACAAGACGCAGCAAAGACACACATATGGAAAGAGAGAGTGATGATACTTTTTTATTTCTACACACAAACCGACCGACCGACAGACATACGCTGAGGCAAAGTTATGACTTTTTTCGCCGTTATTGGACAGAAAATAAAAATCAACACCGGTTCTGCGTATCGCATTTTAAACTCCAACGAGACAAGTAACGCACAACAACAAACATATTTCTTATAGCAATAAAAAAAAACAAAAAACACAGACAAAAAATTAACATATTTTCTATGTAATATACAAGAAGTGGAAGAAATTGAAGTAAAATAATACAAAAACGCGTTAGTTGTAAAAATGTATAAAAAAAACTACAAACAACATTAGTGGCAATCTTGATCAATGAAAATCATATTAAGTAATATTATGATTTTTGAGATCAAAGTGATCTTGCTCTCAAAAAAAAAAAAAACAAATTAAAAAACAACAAAATCATTTTCACTTTCAGCTTATGACGCAGACGTAGCGTTGATAACTTTGTTGATAACTTTTTTTTTTAATACGGTTCAGAGGATTAAAGAAATATCGACAACAACAAACAACAAATAAAAATAAAACAAAAAGAAATACATAAAAACGTTACTTTTATAAACGAAATTTTGGCACGTTTCTGTTATACATAAATCGCAAACAACAACAACGACAACTGCGATAGCAACAAATTGTTTTGTGTTAAAGAAATTTCTTGAGATTTCTTTTGCGAAATAAAGGAAATCAAACCATAACTCCATCTCATCTGCAATCTACTTCGGCAAGTGTTAGACGGCGAACGTCAGCAAACAACCGACATAAAATGAATTTCATTGTGATTGGCATGTTAATAATGCAAGCTGCAAGTAAGTAATTTTTTCATTTGTTTTTAAGCTAGTAAATGTCTTTCATTGTAGTTTTTTTTTTAATTTGTACAAAATGCCAAATATCATCATACATACATCATAATAGAAATTTATATATAAATATTATTATATATTATCATATTATGTAGTGTTTTAAGGCACAATGTGAACATATTACAAAATATGAGTTAAGATATATGGAACTTTTTATAGTGGTGTGTTTGTGAGGAAGCTGCGAAATGTGAGACAAGTTGAAATTTTTCACATATCTCTTTCGTGAGATGTACTGAAGGGGAAATATGTATGTAATAATTGGAATTCGAAATAATATATTAGTAGATGAGGTTAAAAACTTATAAATGTTAATATTAAAACAGCGTGAGCGAGTTGTGGGAGGGCTCATCAATTAAACAACACATTTTTGGTATAATGTTTAATGATTCAAGATTTGTTTATTTATTTGTATCTAAATTTTGGAAAATTTGTAACAATTTGATTTCTGATAGGAGCCCCCCTCAGGAGGTGAAGATAGGTGGTACTTATGTTTGGGAAAAATGTTAAGAGGGAAAAATTAGTGGGGGTCAATCATACATTTTACCCCTCTAGGAGGCATTATGAGAGCGGCAGAAGCTGATTTCATAATAAAATTATAACAAATAAAAAAAATTGATTTCGTAATAAATTTATAACAAAATAGCTGACCCGGGCAAACGTTGTTTTGCCACAGTTACGTTGCAAGAACACAAAAAAAAACTAAATATTGCGCCATCTGTCGAACGGACTTCAAACTAGACAGAAACACTACTCACGGCCCATAGAGCATGCATATAAAATTTGGTCAAAATCGGTCCAGTAGTTTTTAAGTTTAGCGATCACGAACATACACGTAATTTTTATATATAATATGTAGAGATATGGTTGAAGATTACAAATGGGTTGAAGATAGAGTGTAGATATGTTCTGAGAAACTCTTTCGGTTCGGTGGTACAGTGGACTCCTCTTGGGATACTTTTGGGGCAGTTAGGGCGGTGCGAGAAATTTTTGTATATTTTTTCCCTTTTCCAACCACCTGTGAGGCTATTAACTACCAACGCACCTCCTCCATTTTTTTGGCTCATGATTTTTTTTTCCCAATCTCACAAAATAATGTGGTAAGCCGTATCGGAATAGAAAACTCGTGCGCTATCCCAACCCTAGTACACACATTCACACAAATGCAAAAAACCTAATTTTGCGATGTATTGAGATGATCAGCTAGGATTTCGGGTTTTAACGGTAATTCGGTGACGGGAAATAGGGCGGGCTTATCATGGCGATAATTCAGGTGGCATTGTGCGTCGAGAACTCGCAGATAAATTCGATTGCACCTTCTAGTGAAATTGTCTAACGTCCACATTTTTTGTGAACTGGACTTAAGTATGCAAAAGTGGCCCAAAAGTCTATCAAAACATAGGCACCCATAAACTTTAAATCATCAATAACTCAGAAATACAAAAAGTGAACATGAGAACTTTTTGCAAAGGTGTCCCAAACGTCATAGTCTATGCCCTGTAGAAATATCGCAAGTCTATTGAAAGTAGTTTTGTAGTTATTGTAGTAAAACTCATGCGCCTATTAACTTAAGATCATCAATAACTCAGAAACACAAAAAGTGGACTTGAGACCTTTTTGCAAGATTCCCACAATATGTTTTGTCGATTACTATATGTATATTAAATTTTTGTCTACCTAGGTCTAAAACACAGTTTGCCCACGTCAGCTGCACACACTGATCAAATATGCAAATTTGGTCAGCAATTTTGAAATTGTAACGTGAAAGTAGCCTCAAAAAGAAGAAGTTCTGCATCATTTGTTTTGTCAAGTTACATGCCATTATAATTTTATATCGATTTGAAGTTAGTAAGTATCATATAGGGGAATTTGTCACGTTTTAGACTCTTTTGTTTGACATAACTCGAGAACCAGTAGTTCGATTTAGATGAAACAAATTTAAAAAAATTATAAATTACAATTTCTTTAATCTGTTCATATAACGTTTCCCTACATAAGCAACTGTTTCACTTTTCCTTCCATCAAATGATTTTGAACTGAGTTTATTTTGTAGCAGTTACAATAAAACTATTGTACTGCGTGGCGTATGATTTACGTGGAATATTGCTTATGATAATCATAAGCCACCATATAGTATTTATGTTATGTCAAACAGAAGAGCATAAAACATAAAAAATTCCCATACACGATACTTACTAACTTCAAATCGATATTAAATTATTATGACATGTAACTTGACAAAACGAATGATGCAGAACTTCTTCTTTTTGGGGCTAATTTCACATGCAGTTCTCAGAATTGAGTCCCAAAATCATGTGTTGTACTGTGCTATCTACGTATCAAGCTTTGTCTCTTTGTATCTTTGTACCAAATGTTATCTCTCTACAGTTTGGCCATGCCCCCAGATCGAAAAAAACAAATTTCGTCTGTTAATTTTGTAATTGTAGTGCAGAGTTATTTCTACATATAAAATTTTGTCTTTCTGGAACTGAACTACAGTTTGGCCACGCCCCCACCGCCCTCTGATTGAAAATAGAGATTTCGTCTGCAAATTTCAAACAATCTTGCCGAGTAATATCTGTGTATTAAATGTTGTTGCTCTAGGGCTAAAATATAGTTTTGCCACGCCCCCATCCGCCCACTGATCAAAAAAACAAATTTCGTGTGCACATTTGTAAGTGTAGTGCAGAGTACTATCTACATATACAATTTTGTCTCTCTGGGGCTAAAATACAGTTTGGCCACGCTCCCACCGCCCACGGATCAAAAATTAACATTTCGTCTGTATATTAATAATTGTGTTGTAGAGTACTATTAGGATATCAAATTGTATCTCTCTAGGACTTAAATATAGTTTTGTCACGCCCACACCGCTCACTCATCGGAAATACAAATTTCGTCGGCAAATTTGTAAATATAGTGCAGAGTACTATCTACGTATCAAGTACTACCTCTCTAGGGCTAAGTATAGTTTTGCCACGCCTTCACCTCTCGCTATATTCACACTTGAACTGCAGAGTACTATCGGGATATCAAATTTCGTCTGAGAATTTCACAGATCAAAAATTTACATTTCGTCTACATAATCATAATTGTGTTGCAAAGTACTATCATAGATATCAAATTTTATCTCTCTAGGACTAAAATACAGTTTGGCCACGCCCACACCGCGATTAAAAATAAAATTTTCGTCTGCATGTTCATATTTGTAATTGAGTACTATCTACATAACAAATTTTGTCTCTCTACGGCTAAATATAGTTTTGCCACTCCTCCACCTCCCACTGATCAAAGACTCATATTTCATCTGCTTATTTACAATTGAGCTGCAGAGTACTATCAGGATATCAAATTTCGTCTGCAAATGTCAACCTGAAGTGCCGAGTACTATCTGTGTATCAAATTCTATCTCTTTAGGGCTAAAATATTGTTTTGCCACGCCCCCACCGCCCACTATTCAAAAATTAATATTTCATGTGCTGCAGAGCACTATAAGGATATCAAATTTTATCTCTCTATGACTTAAATACAGTTTGCCCACAATCCCTCCGCCCTCTGATTGAAATTAAAATTTTCGGCTACAAATTTCAACCTGAAGTGCCAAGTATTGTCGGTGCACCAAATTGTTTTCTCTATCTCTAAATTAAAATGTTTTGCCATGCCCACTAGGACCAATGAATAAAAATTTTTGAAAAATATAGAGCCTATGATAGATGTCGCATCTTAAAACTTCCAATGGTCTGGCCACAACTATAATGACCATGGTTTTCGTCCTCTAAGGAGTATTTAGGAGGGGGCAGCTCTTTTTTTTATAAACCTCGTTTGTCTAAATACCACTGAATGGGTTAAAATTTAAAAACACCGCCACTAAGCAACATTAAAAATTAGGCGCCGTCGCTGATAATTTAACCTCAACTTAGGACACTGGAACCAAACGTTGGTATACAATAGACTGTGATGATGGACTTTAGTCCCAACATAGAATTTATTTGTTTTAAAATGATTACGAACAGTTCTTGTCTATCTTCTAAAGACTTTTGGCCGTTCAATGTCTCCCTAGGAGTATTATAGTCAGCAATGGATTCAACTATTGTTTGCCAACATTTAAACTCAGCCTCATGGTCGAGTAATAGACAATACCTATGAATTTGTTTTCTGGAACAATAAATATATACATCAATTATTTATTATTATTATTGTTAATCGAAGAGTGCGTAAAGATTTTGTTTGCACCTTATTATACAGTATATATAGTAACAGAGTTTAGTGAGCGATTAACTCTTAT
Organism: Muscina levida; assembly: GCA_964034835.1. NCBI lineage: Eukaryota > Metazoa > Arthropoda > Insecta > Diptera > Muscidae > Muscina > Muscina levida. Next base: position 23,164,571 of record OZ035880.1, read on the forward strand.
TAATAATACGTTTCCTATATCCTTAACTGCTGCTTCTTTTTGCAACTCTAGTTTTCTGTAACTTCCGCTATTATAAGGCATTTATTGTTGCTGTTCCTGTTTTGTTTCAAAAGTTTTTAATTGTATTTATTAATGATGAATTATTAAAAGCACAATAGCCTTTTAAGGGGATCAACCACACACAGTGAAGATATAGTGATTACCACTAACTAATAAACAAAAAACAAGCATTAGTGAGCAACGCAAAACTAATTGTTATTGCTTTTTCCATAACGTGGCATGCAACATCACATGATTTTCTTTAACCAACACCACGAAAAATAAAAAAAAATCACACAATAACAAGGCGCGTTCGTGTCTTAAGTCTTTTGTTTTTAATCGAACCTTAGTGCCTCGAAAGTTCGTTTCTTAAGTCTTTTGACTCTGAGGAGAGCGGTTAAATTGTAATTTACTTCTTATAACATTATTTATTAAAGATACTATAAAAATATCATAATATTTATGAAGAAAAAAATCATTATGTTTCTTAAATTACACTGTAATGTGTTTAGATATCAGCTTTATCACATTACTTCCCCTCTTCCTTATTAAATGCCTAAAACACTGTCTTAACTTTTACATTGTTTGTATGATTTCAAAGCTACACATTAATCTCTATTTAACAATAATTGCCAAACACCGAAATTGAATTGTTTGAAAAAAAAAACAAGAAACAACAACAGGAGTATTATACTCCAAAACTTCATCATCAGACCGGTAATAAATCACAAAAAAACAAGTCATGAATGAGTTCGTTTCGTCGTATACCAGCTATTGGGTAAAGCTTTGTTGTTTTAAATGAGCGTTTGTTTGTTAAATATCCCTCTCCGAGCTTCAACTTAAGCCTTTTATTACAAAGCCATCAACAATAGGGCTGCAAATTGTCGTCTACCTAATTTGTAGCCACTTAAAAGTAAATTTATCTAAATTTTGAAATATTTTAGTAATTTTTCAATTAGATTAATTTATTGTCTAGAATAGAATACTAAGGCGGTCATAGATGCGCTGAAATTTAAAAAGAAAATTATTATTTACGGATGCATAAAATTGATGTGATGTCACCGGTTCATGTCATGCCAATTTTCGTGCATTAGGATTGTGCCATCCAATCTATGCAATACGTAATTGACAAGAACAACATGAAAATCGTGTGAGCTGTTTGACAATCTTTGTCTTTAACGAATGTTGTGCTTTTTTTCGCTTTTACGAGATACTGACTACTGGTTTTATGGGTATTGTTAGGTGTCATCCTTGTATGTGGATATGTGTCAAGCATTTGGATAGTTGTTTAAAATGGTAGGATAAGAAGAGACGACTGGTTGTACGATTGGTGACAAGGAAGGTTTAATCCTCAATTATTAGGCGACAATCTAGCCATTTTGGGCTTGCTGCTGTTTGACATGTCAGTTGTTTTTATTATGTAAAGTATTAAAAGTGTCTGAGATAAAGGCTTCCCCCATTCCAGACAGGTCAATAGCGATCTGCATGATGTAGAGCGAGATGTCCAAAGGTGTCCAAATCAGTTTTGAATGGTAATATGTGAGACGGATCTTTAAAGGCAAAATCAGGTCGAGATGAAAAACAATAAAACGACTGATTCTGTTGATAATTTTGATATTCGTGCAATGATTTTTATTGTTATAATGTTTTGGAAGGTTGCTCAAAATAAGACAACAATTTTATTTTAAATGTGCATGAAATTCAATTAAATTCTTCTGAAATTAGTAACAAATTTGTATCTGACAAGTGTGAAATATTTTAATGACTGCATAATTTTTCAGTATAATTCTTTATAAATTCTTATAATTTACCTTCCAAATGTTTAAATTTGGCATAACTTAACTATTTTGAATTAATTAGCAAATTGAAAAAATGCATTAATTACTACGTATTATTTTATTGTTTAAATGATGAATTAAAACTTGATATTTCATAATTACTTCCTTCAACAAAAATTATTAACGCACAAATTTTAATATTTTTGCTATAACCGTCAATACAAAAGACTTAGGAAACAAACTTGCATTCCATGATATTGAAGGGAAACCAAGCACATCAAATTATTTAAAAAAAATTAATTGATTTTCTCTTGTTTGCCCTTTGATAAAACAATCACAATTCAACAATTTGTAATTGAATACGCATACAAAATTTTTTTATTATTATAATATTCTGGAATGTTTTCTACATATAACAAATCATCGCTGCGACGATCAACACTATCATGTGTTTTTTAATTACTTTCCAGGAGAGCGAAAAAACTTGTTTGTTTTGGAACATTTCTCATATATTCTACACATAACCGATATTAATAACATCCAAACCAAACAGGATATCGCGAAAGGGACTTAAGGGTCGATGGACGACCGCAAGAGCTTTACAAAAATGCAATAAATTAAAAAAATTGTATATAACTGATTAGGTCGGCGCAGCGACGATATGTGTTTTTAATTTACATTAGCTGATAATTGTGAAATATTGTTTATAAATGCATTTATTGTTAAAATTCTTGTCTAATTCGGCATACCCAAATTTATTTAAATAAATCAACTTATTGTTTAAAATTGCCTCCTGCCGATTTTCTAATTTTGTTAAAAATTTAACAAAATATTTTAAATTTGTATTGTTTAGTAAATATATCAACAATTAATCAAAAATTGGGATATTATAGTAAATATAACTTTAAATATTCAAAACCATTTGTTATTAGTAATACATTTGAATCCCACCACTCATTTAACAATTATTTTTAAATATAATTGTTAAAAATCTTATTATGATCGAATTTTGGCATAACTAATTTTTATAAATAAATCAATAAATTGATTAAATTTGTGTCCTGTTGATTCGTCTAATTTCCAATCATATTTAACATAAGTCTTCTTTCAATCTTATGCTGAACTATTATTAATTGAATATAATTTTTATTAATATCATAATTTTACCATTTATAACTAAATTGAAATTTGACAACCATGAAATTGAATTTAATAAATGAAATTGGAAACAAAAGTTGAGAACCAATTACTTAGTTTTTTTTCCAACTGCAATAAAAACAATTATACGAACCTTATTTGCTTGAGATTATTATGAATTTACGATAAAAAAAGACATGAGAAACAATTTAAAAACTCTTTGATGTGACTTAAAAACGAAAGACTTAAGAAACAAACTTCTGCTATATATTTCCATAGAATCGGTGTATCTGAAAGGGACAAGACTTGTGCGGCATACTTGCTGCCTTACAAAGTCTAGAATATTCCTAGTAAGTCTAGAATATTCTCAGTAAAAAGATATATACAGTTTCCTCGATATATACAGTTATATAGATAACTTGTCATATCCTGCTATATCCTGCTTTTTTGGCCTCAAAATCGCTAACTTGTTTTTGAAAAAAGGTTATATCCAATATTTTTTTAGAATTTAAAAAAAGCTAAGTTGGAAAGACTTCCTTGTTTTTATGAACGAAAAACTAATGTGAAAAATATAAAATATTCTTACAAAAAAAAAATTTATTAAAAATATGCTCGAAAAATATAAAATATGCTTAAAAAAGGATAATTTTTAAAAATATGCTTTTAAAACCAAAATATGCGAAAACGTGACTTTATGGGTAAAATATGCAAAAATATGCTCTAACAAATAGGTGTCAAAACACTTTTAAGAGTATAAAACGTATAAATACCTTACCGTTTATCAATGTTTCGTTCTAAAAAATATGCATTTGCATATTTCCAGGTGCGCTGATGATAACTTATTGTCAATAGGCATTTGAAATAACACTATGACACAATTTGAGGGTCATTGTCTCGGGGGTGAACCAAACCAATATCAAACGATAGCATTTGACCTCAGTAAGAAAACCCTTAAATCCATTTGCTTCACTACGTCACAAATTTTTTGGTAGAAACTCGATTCAAATAATATGAAAAATCATCTATAAAAGTACGTTTGAGGTATTTCATATCTTTGGAGACTTATACTAAAACATTCAGGGGAATATTTCCTCGGAACATTTTAACCCTCTAGCTCCCACCAGTATGGGACATTTTTGGCCCAATTTTGAAAAACTGTTTAAATGACAACTTTGGAGGGAGAACAAGGCTTATAATCTTCGATAGAAATATTCTGCGGAAAATTTCACTAAGAGTCACCGAAGTCAAATAACCTCTACGAGTCAAGGGTTATAAAATAAAATCAATTTATAATGTTCAGAAGGCTACCTTTGAGCTAAGAGTGCAACAAGCTTTTTCGGGAGTGAACCAAACTATTATCAAACGGTAGCATTTGATCACAGTAACAAAACCCTAAACTCCATTTTGCTCCACTGCGTCACAAATTTTTTGTACAGTGGTTTGAAATTTAATTTTTTTTTGGTAAAAAGTTGAATTGAAGAATTGTGTAAAAATACATTTGGGATGGTTCATGTCTTCGAAAACATACATTAAACTTTTCAGGGACATATTTCATCAGAACATTTGAACCATATAGTTAAACACAGAACTATATTTGCATGACCGACGAAGCTTTGTAAGTTTGTTTCTTAAGTCTTTTGTTTTTACACAAACCATCAAGGTTCCGCAACTAGGATTTCGAACAAGTTTATTTTAAAAAACGAAATATAAAATGCATTTAAACAGCCCTGTTTACAATAATAGTACCAAATAGTACTTTTATTGTACCAAATAGGTTTGTTATTGTACCAAAAAGTATTTTTATGTTACTAACTAGAGCTTTTATTGTAACAAAGAGTACTTTTATCGTTCTTAATAGTACTTAAATACAACTAAGAAATACTTGAATTGTACCAAAAAGTACTTTTATAGTATCAAGAAGTACTTTTAGCTTATCAAATAGTGATTATTTTGTAACAAGGAGTTCTTTTATTGTATCAAACAGTACTTTTGGTGTATCAAATAGTACTTTTATTGTAACAAAGAGTATTTCTGTTGTACCAAATAGTACTTTTATTGCATCAAGTAGTCGTTCAAAAAAGTACTTTTGTCGTACCAAATATTGGTACTCTTATATATAAGAGTACTTTTATTGTATCAAGAAATACTTTTATAGTACTATTTGTCATTTAAGTTTGACAAATAGTACTATTATTTTTTGAGTACTTTTATTGTACTAATATTACCTGGATGTCCTTTAGCAATGTTTTACTGTACCAAATAGTACTTTTATTTTAGCAAAGAGTACTTTAGTTGTTCCAAGAAGTACAAGTAATTTACCAAATATTACTTTCGTAGTACCACGAAGTCCTTTTATTGTTCCATATAGTAATTTTATTGTACCAAGAATTACTTGTAATTTACCGAATGTTAATTTTTTATAACAAAAAGTACTTTGATTGCACCAAGTACTACTGTTATAGTACCAACATGTCCTTTAATTCTACCAAATAGTTCTTCTATAGTACTAATGGGCACTTTTGTTGTACAAAAATTGTACCAAATAGTACTTTAATGGTATCAATCAGTCCTCTCATTATGCGAAATAGTACTTTTTTGTATCAAAGAGTACGTTTAATTGTGTTTATTTGTGCGAAATAATTCTTTTATTGTACCAATGAATACTTTTATTGTACCAAAAAGTAAAATTAGTTTACCGATTAGTACTATTATAGTACCAATTATAGTTTCATTGTCAACTTTCAATATTTTCAATATTTTAATAATTTCTAAAGAAAATTTTTTTTCTTAGTAAATAGATATATTTTATAGGTGTACTCAGTGATTTTAGACGTATGTACTATATTTCTCTTCTTTCCAAATCCGCACAATATTTAGGGGGTGTTAGGGAAATTGGAATCTGTATCTGACATGTTTTGCTAATGGTCTCCATCGATTGTATGAATTAGTATTAGAAATTTATATGAAAACTTGAGCTGGTATACTCCGTTTTAAAAGATAAGGTCGTTGGGTTGGAAGTATATAACATAAAAACAAGATGCTTTGGAAATACTTTCCCTTAAATTTGCTCTAATTACATCGGTGGATGTTAAAAGATCATTCTCAATGTATTTTATTTTACTTACACAATATTTGTGTAATTACTAAATATTATTTTCTTTTGTTTAAAAAGTTTTTTAAATGAAAATATTGAAAATTGTAAAGAAAAAAATTGTTGACTTTAATTTTGTATAGCATTTTTTCTGGATTTTAAGAGCATATTCTATGATTTTAAGAGCATATTTAATGATTTTAAGAGCATATTTAATGATTTTAAGAGCATATTTCGCTATTTTAGGGCATATTTTAAGCGCATATTTATCACATATTTCTGGTTGCCCTGGTTATTATAAATCCATTGAATATTTGATGTTTTAAGAAACTTTTATAGCATCTCTGATGCTTTTAAAGCAAAGAAATTACTTAATTTTTTTTCTTTAAATAAAATTGAATAAAAATTATGAAATATAATAATTTTATTTATAAATAAAGCACTTGTTAATATAACTTGTTGTTAAATTTGTAAAATAATGCCAGCTTTTTCTAATTTGCAAATCTCGCTTTACTCAAATTGCTGTTGAAAACTGTGACGAATTTTAATTATAAAAACGTTTAATAAAAGAATACTATAATGGAAGTACCATATACAAAAACAATAGTATAAAAATGCAAAAAGAAAATCTAACCATAAATAAAACAAAACTAAAATCTATCCATAAATTCAACAGTCAAAAGCGTGCCAAAATATGTAAAGGTATTCTTCTCCACAACATATATTTAATATCATTTCGCGCATATAGGAGGAATTTCTAATCAACAAAGTTGTAGCATGTGGCTTTCAACATAATGAGTAGTAAATGAATGACAGCATTCAGTGGGACTCACCACTATTGTGGTTTTAAGTAAAATTAGTTCATATTAAAAATCAAAATAAAAAAAATTCGAATGAACTTCAGAGTTTATGTTTGTGTAGCGTTTTCAAATTCGATTTTCTTGTTTGTTAAATTCACAAGAAATATGCATTTCTTTAAAATTTCTTATCAACATGAAACAAAATAGTGGGTATGGAATTTCTTTATTCGATTTCGATTATGTTTATGATCGACAAATCGTCGATTTGAATTTTATGATTATGCATATAAACAAAAAGGTTTTCACCGTGCTAATATATGTGTGAAGACTTTCATTTTCTATATTAATTTATACGAATCATAGAAGAAGTATAAACATTTCATTTTAATGTGATTCATTCTGAAATAGTTTTTATATATATAAGGAAGTCTACAGATAGCTTGTAGAAATTTAAAGATGTGAACATACATTTTTCAAAAACGCTTCTTCTTGTTTTATAACTCCTTAATATTTGCAATTTTTTTTTGTCTATTATTTTTTAAGCTTTTATAGTACACTGATCGTGCACAACTTTGAGGCAACATCTATACAGTGATATATAACATTTATTAAATTTAATTTCCCTAAAAAGAGTAGACACAAATAGTTGCTTTCCATTTTAGTAATACATACTAGATTGGCGTTATGTTTCATATGTCTTTGGTTGATAGGTAATATATATTTTTTAAAGTTTTTTAATTAAACGTAATTTTCTTAATGCAATTTACGATCGCTTCATGCCAATTTCATAATAAAATTATATAACCCTCTTCGAATTATCTGTATTGGCGACGTAATCAATTTTGCATGGTTACCATGGTGGTTACTTGTTTATATGAATTGCAATAAATTTGGTCAAGTTCACATTCATACACAATAGATAGTAAAATAAAGTGTTAAAAACCATGCGACATTGCAAATTTTATTTCTGGTCATAAGTATTTATTATATGACACAACACAAACGTACTCATGTCTATAAGTCAAATCAACATTGTTCACTAACTAATTGTTCAAATATGCAACATCAAAAGAAGCCGCTTTCAAACTTCCGTTAATTAACATAAGTTTGACTTATTTCCCCTACAAATAAAACAAAAGACTCGAAAACAAAACTATATATTTTTTATACGCATAATTTATTAAAGTTAATAAAAAAAACAATACAGTATTATTTGTTTGCTATTTAAATATTAAAAAAAACGTAAGTGATTCCAATGATTTTTTTGTAATTTAAATCCCCACGAAATGAGGCCGTTATCATAGACGTCTTTGATGGCGCAGATCAGTGCACTCAGCGTGAATGTTAGTTTTGTTTCATGTGGTGACAAAATTAAAGCACCAGTCATGCACATCACTTCGCCTCGGATAATTTTGTCAAGCGTTGTTGTTAATATATTTGTTTATGGGAATTTTGTGAAAAGCGAAAGGCTCTAAAATGATTTATTAATTGCCAACTGAATTATCAACAGTAATTTGAAATTGCTTTCACATGCTTTGTGTACAACGTAGGTTAAAAATTTGTTGGATCAAAACGACATTTAGTTTTCAACTTGATCGTTTTTGATATGCATATAAAGGTTCAACAGCAAAGTAATATCGTATTTAGCTTAACTCGGGATTTAATAGATTTATATGACAAAATAATGAGTGTTGTACTTTTGAGAATCTAATATCTTGAAATACCGAAAATATGAATATTGATTTGTGCGTCATCAACATATAAAGATGGGACAAACATAGAAGTAAACGTATGTATTTTGGTGTATAGTTTTCTTGATAACTCTCATACAAATTATAATAATGTGCTAGAATTAAAGTCTTGCCATTATACAAAAAAAATATTTTTGGTACAAAAAAAGTTAAATTTTGATACAATGAAATTACTTTCTGGTACAATAAAAGTACTTTTTGGAACAATAAAATTACTTTTTTTGTACTTTTTGTACAATAAAAGGTATTTTTAATACTATAAAATTACTTTTGGTACAAGAAATGTACTTTTTGTTATATAAAACTATTTCTTGAAAAAATCGTATGTTGTGACTAGCTTTACCGGCTCGCATTGCTTCACCCGTACTTACAATGAATCTTCTTATCGATTTAAGCAATACATGTAAAATACAAACGCTTCATGAGACGAACGAACACCTAATTTATGTGATTGTAGCTTTATCCTACTGCACTGTGGTCGTCCTCATTGGCCAAAAATAAAAAAATAAGTCAAAATTCTGGGTGATACTGTGGCAACACTATCTCACAATAGATTTTGTTCTTTCAAATTACTTTTGTTTTTGCCTTATTCCACCTATCCTCTTTAAGAATAGCTGCTAAAGGCAGACTATGAAAATAATTTTGTTTCGCTGCGTGAGTAACTTTCAAGTGAAGGTCCAAAATAAAACGTAAAAACCTCTTTAAAAAAGATTGCTTAAATAATGGAAGAATTAAATATTGTAAAGACAAAAAACTTTTCAGGATGCTGTGTCTATTTTATTAAATTAATTTATTATATGTCCCCATTTCAGTACTAACTCGTGTGTAGACTTAAATTTCACTTAGAGTTTTATGTGCGAAGTCGATCGAAGTTGACAACCTAATTTGTTGTGAAATGTTTACCAATATTTACAGATTATATGATGTAAATTTCAGCTGCGGAAATTTGCGGATTGTTGAGTTATCTTCAATAGAACAAAGCGGCCTCACTGTTTTCGGTGACATTTTTTTTGATTGTGTACTCTTAGAGAGGTCCTTGAATCCATTGTCCGACATTGACCAAACTGTAGATTTAGTCATAGATTGATGAAATCAATGGATTTGCCAACTTTGGTATGTCTACTATGAAATTTAAATTTTCAGGACCTAAGAGAGGTCCTTGAATCCTTTGTCCGACATTCACCAAACTGTAGATTTAGTCTTAGATTGATGAAATCAATGGATATGACGACTTTGGTGTGCCTACTATGAAATTTAAATTTTCAGGATCTAAGAGAGGTCCTTGAATCCTTTGTCCGAAATTTGCCAAATTTAAGATTTAGTCATAGATTGATGGAATCAATGGATATGACGACTTTGGTGTGCCTACTATTAAATTTAAATTATCAAGATCTAAGAAAGGTCCTTTAATCCTTTTACAGATTTTAACCAAATTTTAGAAATTGGTGTCATTAAAAGAGACTGTGGGATGTGCCAAATATTATTCACCTATGAAAATTCATTCTATTTTTGACCGCTCCTTGTTTGAAACGGTAACCACTGTGCACTGGTCTGAGTGATGGTATCGCTTTAGTCCCTTTTTATCCCTAAAATACGAATTTAAAAAAATACATTCCAAAAGGCAACAACCCCCCTAAATTTCGTCATCCTATCCAGTAAGCAATTTTTAATATACAGATTATGAAAATTTTATTGCAATCGGTCCATTTATTTCTCCCATATAACGTAGTACCTCCCATTTTCCAGCGAATCGTATTCCTCTTTGTATCAGTAACATATGTAGCAAAACTCATCTTCATACCTCTAATGGTTCTTGAGATATAACTGATTGAAATTTCGATTTGTGTGGGCGGTGCCACGCCCCTTTGTCTAATTAAGTTTTCATGTAGCCTATGATAGAGGCCAGATATGGACAGTATCACACAAAGAAAATATAATTGCAATCGGTCCATTTATTTGGCCAATATAACTATTTTTTAAAAACAGGCGTGGCACCGCCCTCTTTCCACAAAAAGTATTTTTTCTTGAACGACCAACATAACTATAATGATAAATGAGATACACCCATTTTTAATTTCGAGCTGCATGGGGGGGGGGGCGGGGTCCGAATTTCCAAAAATTCCTTCTTAGTACGCGCCCACGTCATAAAAGAAATTTATATTCCAATATATTTATATTATATATATTTCAAGGCTTTAGCTTTTGCTGGAAAGTGATCAGTCAGTCACCCAACCCTTTTTTTATATAGATTTATAGATTGCAGATTTTCTCACTATCATCTGCATCGCTATGTTGAGGATGTCACACTGTAGGCTTGTTGTCTTGTCTTAGGCCTTGTATGGTATAAAATGGCTCAGTAAGGTCCTTGCCAATTTTCACTGAAGACTTCGTGTCAGTCAGAGTCATTCCGCAAAGGCGTATCAGCATCGCAGGGATACCGAACTTAGCCATGGCTTCGTGTAATTTCTGCCTTATCTGGCTTCACCTCTATCCCTGTATTGCTCTATATCCTTGTTCTCGCATTCTGAAGTGGTTTTCACTTAAATAACTACCGCTCCGGTTTTAGTGTCTACTTTTCTAGCAGCCCAGGTTACAGTTGACTGTAGCGTTTCCCTGTAAGCTGCATCCTGTTCCACAGACGCTATGCGACATTCTTCATCGTCTTTATGTTCGGTCGGGCCATGTGTACAAATCTGAATCTCTGACCAATTATCGTGTCAATCTCATCTTGTGGATGGCGGTGATGTTTGTCTTGTATTTTATAAGGACTTCGGCCATTCAGATAGTGGCACCTTCTCTATAGTGAGTCTGAACGTTCCAGGTACATATTCTTACATTGATCATACATATTTAACATTATGGGGGTTCCGTTTGTTACTTTTACCTTCTTTGTGTTTTCATAGCCAGTATAGTTAGGATCTAAGGGCAGTTGGCTAGCCTAACCATCATGGTTCGCCACAAACTATCTGTCCATGCTCTTGAAAGAAAAACTTAACGTAACAACGTTGCCCAGGTGTCACTACATGGAGGTCGGCTTGAGATACAATTTTCACGTTGCATCTCCAAAGGTACAAATTTGTGGTGCAATAAAAATAATTTTTAGTACAATAAAAGTACATTTTGGTATATTGAAAGTTATTTTCATGTAATAGTACAGTCCCGCAAAGCACCACACCTTCTACCAATAACATAATAATTAGGTAATCTTAAAAATACTGTTAATATTAAAACAAATGACTATTTGTTCTGGTCCTCCTATACAAATTGTATAGCAGACCTTTAAATATAAATAGTGCTGCAAAGCCTTTTCATTTACCTTTCATTCAAACTATAATATGAGCCTCAAACATTTAACTGTGAATAGTGGCACGCTGTAAACTCCGGCTATTACCAAACTAGATTTTGAGAAAGAATTGGACAATTTTTGTAATAAAGTTTTCATAGTTTTTTTTTTATTATTACCTTAAACATTTTATTTTCCCCTTATTTTACTTTTGTCAAAATTAAAAATTATCCTGCATTACAAATTTATTTAAATTTAATATTCAACCCAATATAAATTTGATCTTGGAACCTTCACTAGCTTGTTTTATATGTAAATGCTGAAATCCTTGGTGTTACGCCCGATCGTCTAGTAAAGTAACCACCTAACCACGGAAGTTACTTAAGCAAAAATTCAGACTTCTTCCGATTCTACATATAGTAAATGTAAACCAACACACACACGTACACAATGTTCCCACAGCTCATTTGCAAAATAGTATGTTTGTAGCTACTGGTTCGCATTACCCCACACCTTTAACCACTAAGCCATCATTATGAGCCGGCTCTTGTGTCTTGTGGTATATTAACGATGACTTACCAAAATCGGTTGGTGGTTGTTGCAGTAGTGCATTGGTGCAGTTTCACAAACCACAAGAACATACGAAAGACTTAAGAGATTTTGGAATAAATACAATAAATATTTTCTTTTTGCTCTGGAGTTTTATACTAAAATAGTAATAACGATTTTATTGTTACATGTATATCTGGCGGTTTTGTTTTTTTTTTATTAACAAACAAACACCACTGGCCACTGCTAGTGAGCGCTATAGGCAACATTATGCATACAAGTCACAATGTGATATCTTAGATTACACTTTATATGAGAATAAACCAGTTTAACCAAACTGTATAATTATTGTATTGCATTGTGTTTTTTTTGTGTGTGGTTGTTGTTGTTGGCCGATTTCTATACTCTTACAACTTATATAAGAGTCTGGTATACAGCAGCATTAGGGGCTAGGTATATGGTACGAATGAACATTTGTCTATTCAAAGTGTGTACAAACATATTGGATGCTACATTTTGAAAGTCTTCTGATTTCAAGGATAATTAAGATTGGAAATCTTATCAATAGCTAATAAACTTATGGCTTAATGTTGTTTAAGCTGTGATCTAATAAACGTAACAAATTAATTCTTTGTTCACTTCCTCATAAATAAAGTGATGGCAAATTTTGTATGCTGTGGTCTCGTCCTACTCGTTTGGCTGAATAGGTAAAGCAAAGGTCAATCGTTTATTTGGCAAGTTTAGATTACCATAAAACTGTTAACACTATTTGATTATCGTATCGTATTATAAGTGATTTTATTTCTAAACATATCAAATGATAGCATTTATTTTAAAGGCTGTAATGTTAATTAAGGCACTGTTGGACAATGAAAACCGTTTACAAGAAAAAAAATATTTTTCAAAAATATAATTTAAAATCTTAACAGATTTAATAACTTGAAAGATGATAGCAAAGCTCAAAGCTAAAAAAAAATAGTTTCAGTTTATTTTTTGTTGTCATTATTTCCCCCTTGACACCCAATACGTTTGTTTGTGGTATAACCAACATTTAGGCTTGATTTATGATATAGTATTTTTTTTAATTTCATTTTTTTTTTACTTTTAATTTCATTAAATGCCTACGACAATGACAACACGCCAGCCAAATTGCCACAGATGGCAGTTCACACAGCAAAATGTGTATTGTGTAAATAGCTTTTGATGGTACTTTGGTTTGGACACTTTGGGCTGATAAGACATCTTCTATGGTGGTAATATATATATTGGATTTTGTGTAGGCATTGCTTACTTATACTTTGTAATTGTTTAATAGATACAAAAGATTGTAACATTATAAGTTATAATGCAATTACTATAAATACGTTAAAGAAAACACTTTAAAATAAATCATATTTTGTGGGCTACCATTATATAATGTGTCATTGTATATTGAAACTTGCGAAGGTGTTTGGATTTTAGAAAAGTTTCTTTAGACATATGGTATTTTCCGAAGTATGTGTCTTAAGTCTTTTGTTTCGATGATGTAAAAATAATTGGAATTGAGACCTTTTTGCATGATACCGATGATAAATACAATGTCTTTGGTGAATATGTACTATACACCCTGATTCTGTTATCCAATTCCCTGTGAAATTCCTTACTCCTCTATAACAATTAAAATATCAACCGGAGATTTTTCTTTTTCTCTTATTTTAAATTAAGTTCGAATATGGGATACTATGACAATTTTCCAGAATAATTCCGTCAACAAATTTCAAGAGTAGCAAAAGTGCACAACATTTTGCAGAATTAGGCAATTAATAAATATTCCTCCTTAAAATTAGGTCACAATTATAGTGTTCAAATACTTGAATTTTCAAGAAAACAGGTTTCGGTTTTATTCGAAAAATAAATATTACCAACAATTCGTTTTTCGAATAACTGAAAACACCGGGTAAACCGGTTTTGTCCCTTTTTTTCGGAAATTGTTAAATAAAACTAAATATATTAAGTTTATCAAATATGAATACCAATGAATATCGATACCCTAATTCTAAAGTATGTTAAGTCCCATCCATTTTAAGATGAGATCCCAACTGGTAATTTCTCAACAAAGGAGTTCCTTTTTGCGATCGGACACTTAGTTTATGAGATATCTTCAAGTTTTCATATGAATATCGACTGCTTCCAGTTCATATCAAGGTGAGATCCCAACCTATTTTAACACAACTATTGTGTGGAGATCACAAATTAATCTTTTTGTGTGATTAGATGAAAAATCGGTTAACCGACGTAAAAAAACTGGTTAAACCAAAAATTTAACTTTTGGAAAATCAGGCACACGGTTTCGGAGAAAAATGCCGGAATGTCAAATAAATGAGCCATGATTCTAACAGCGATGGACGCAGTCTACGTACTGAATCCCCAGCTAATATTCACAGTCCTGCAAATATTGTTATTGTTATTGTACCAATAAGTACTTTTACTGCATCGCAAAGCACTTTTTTTGTACCAAAAAGTAAAATTTTTTGTACAATAAAAGTTTTTTCATTGTAACACAAAGTACTTTTTTTGTACCAAAATTCAAAATTAATTGTACCAAAGAGTACTTTTGTTGTACCAAAAAGTACATCTATTGTATCAAAAAGTATATTTATTGTACCAAAATACTTTTCTTATACCAAATAGTACTTTTATTGTAACAAACGTACAATTTGCATGAAAGCACAATTTATTGTACGATAAATGTGTAATTTTTTGCACCAAAAACTACATTAATTGTACCAAAACAAAAAGTACCGTTAATCGTAGCAAAATGTACTGTTATTGTACTAAAAAGTCTTATTATTATTGCACCAAGAAGTTCAATTTATTGTAGCAAAAAGTTTAATTTATTTCACCAAAAAGTACTTTTATGCACAAAAATGTACAATTTATTGTACCCAGAGTATTTTTTCTTTACCAAAAATTACAGTTAATTGTATCACAGTGTATATTTTATTATACCAAAGAGTACGTTTATTGTACCAAAAAGTAAAAGTTTTATACCAAAAAGTACATTTATTGTACCAGAAAGTATTTTTACTGTAACAAAATGTTAAATTTATTGTACCAAAAAGTACATTTATTGTATCAAAAATTATATTTATTCTACAAAAAAGTACTTTTATTGTACCAAAAAGTATAATTTATTGTTCCAAAACGTGCGATTCACTTTACTAAAAAGTACCATTTATCGTAAAAAAATTTACGATAATTTAATTTATTGTACTAAAAATTATTTTTATTGCACCATGAAGTTTTATTGCTACCAAAAAGTACTTTTATTTTACCAAATAGTACTATTTATCGTACCAAAAAGTACCATTTATCGTAGCAAAATGTACTTTTATTGTACTAAAAATTATTTTTATTGCAACAAGAAGTTAAATTTTTTGCTACCAAAAAGTACTTTTATTGTCTCAAAAAGTTCTTTTATTGTACCACAAAAATACTATTTATTGTACCTCAAAGTACTTTATTGTACCAAAACGTACGATTCACTTTATTTATATTGTCTCAAGAATTGTATTGTACCAAAAAGTACATTTATTATACCTAAAAGTATAATTAATTGTACCAAAACGTACGATTCACTTTACCAAAAAGTACGATTTATCGTAGCAAAATGTACTTTTATTGTACTAAAAATTATTTTTATTGCTCTTTTATTGTACCAAAATAGTACTATTTATCGTACCCAAAAGTACCATTTATCGTAGCAAACTTGCCGTAAAAAAAATTGTTATTGCTACCAAAAAGAATCTTTATAACCTCAAAACGTACTATTTATCGTATAGTTTATGGTAGCAAAATGTACTTTTATTGTACCAAAAAGAATTTTTATTGCACCAAAGTATGTTTATTGTACCAAAAACATACAATTTATTGTACCAACAAGTTTGTTTATTGTACCAAAACTTATGATTCACTTTACCAAAAAATAAAATGTATGGTACCGAAAAGCACATTTATTCTACCAATAGTACATTAATTTTACCAAAAAGTACTTTAATTGGACAAAAAGAAAAAATTATTGTACCAAATGTATGAATCACTAAAAAGTACAATTTGTGCTACAAAAAAAAAATATTAATTTATTGTACCGAACAGTACTTTAAATGTATCAGAAATGGATTTTATTGTATCAAAAAGTACTTTTTGGTACTTGAATAGTATTCAAAATGATTTTCATTGTGCCAAATAGTACTTTCAAAGTGCCAAAAGGAAATAATAATTATTGTATCAATAAGTACTGTTAGTGTATCAAAAAGTACAATTTATTGTACCGAAAAGTACTTTCAATGTACCAGAAATGGCTTTTGTTTAACAAAACGTACTTTTTTGTACCAGGAAGTACTTTTATAGTACTTTCAATGTAACAGAAATGATTTTTATATATTGTGCCAAAAAATAGTATGAATTACTAAAAAGTACAAATTGCTGTACCGTAAAGTACTTTCAATGTACCAATGTGTCTTTTGTAGTACCAAAAAGTAATTTTTCGTACCAGGAAGAACAATCAGGGTACTTTAAATGTACCAGAAATGATTTTCATTGTATCGATAAGTACTTTCAATGTACCAGAAATGGCTTTTGTTGTTCCAAGAAGTACTTTAATGTACCAGGAAGTACTTTTATAGGACTTTAAATGTAACAGAAATTATTTTTATTGTGCCAAAAAGTTTGAATCACTTAAAAGTACAAATTATTGTACCGAAAAGTACGACCAATGTACCAGGTATGGCCTCTGTTGTATCAAATAGTACTTTTTTGTACAAGGATGTACTTTTATGGGACTTTCAAAGTACCAAAAATGATTTTCTTTGTGACAAATAGTACTTTCAATGTGCCAAAAGGAAATAATAATTATTGTACCAAAATGTACTTTTAGTGTATACAAAAGTACAATTTATTATACCGAAATGTACTATATACTATGTACAATGTACCAGAAATGACTTTTTATTAACAAAACGTACTTTTTTGTATCAGGAAGTACATTTATAGTACTTTCAATGTAACAGAGGACCGGCCGTGGCATGATGGTTAGAACACGCGACTACCATGCTGGAGATCCCAGGATCAACTCTTGGCTCCAGTCATCTAAAAAAAAAATTCTTTTATTGTCGACAGCAACGTGTTGAGTCAATCAGCATGTCTAGTAAAAGCTACTCAAAAAGTGACGTTCGCATTCTTCGATAAATAAGTAGGTGCCATTAGTTGTGAATCTTAAAATAAAAAGCGTGTTAATTCACAACAACGCGAGAAGCATACCTCATTCATGGGGTGTAAAGGGAAATTAAGTTATTAAGTTCAATGTAACTGAACGATTGTCCTTTAATAAAAACAACCGTTCGGGATGAGTAGTTGTTCTGAAAAATATGAACTTACTTGCTAACATTGAAAATAAATCTTAACTAACCTAACCTAATGATAGACAGAGAGAGAAAATAAAGAAATAGTCTAAGTATCATAATAAGCGGCCACACAAGCGCAGTATGAGTGCACACACGAACACCCTGACCCTGAGTGTAAGGTTTCCCTTATCTCCTGCAGACGACGATTCATTAATTTGTGTCAATAAGGGAAAACCACACATTACAAAAATATAAAACACATGTTCAAATTTGAACAGTAACAGAAATGTTTTTTTGTGCCAAAATGTATGAATCACTATAAAGTATAAATTATTGTACCGAAAAGTACTTTTAATGTACCAGAATTGGCTTTTGTTGTACCAAAAAGTAATTGTTTTGTATCAGGAAGTACTTTTATGGTACTTTCAATGAAACGATTTTCAATGCACCAAAAAGTACTTTTAATGTACCACTTATGACTTTTATTTTGCCAAAATAAACTTTTTTTTATGCCAAAAATTATTTAATTGTTTAATAAAACTACTTTTATTGTAACGAAAGTTCTGTTGTTGTGCCATAAATTATTTAATTTTTTTTCAAGAAGCTTAAATATATATCTAAACTTGAATGCATGAAGTTTTTCTTCCTTGTTATTCCTTCGCCAATGCAGCTCCTACCGTACAGAACTCTTTTATTACCACCTTAGGTGTCTACGAACTACAGCGAGATAATAGAGAGTGAAAAGTTTGTTGACGCCTGTTTAAATAAGTACACATTGAAACAAAAGAATGCAAAAGTACTATTTTTATCAACTCTCGTGGAAGTTTGTTTACAAAAGTTCGCTAGCACCTCGTTTTCCAGGCAACATTCGAAACAACATTTAACAGCCTGGAATCTTCGATACTCTTTACATTATTGCTCTGTGGCCAACGGTTTAGAATTAAGAGATTTATTACCGGGAAAAATTAATTCCCAACGAACTCATTTCCCATAGAATATTTAGAATTAAAAGAACAGTTCTTTGATATATTTTCCGTGAATCAAATATTCTCCGAGTAAGAGCCGTATAAAAGGAAAAACATCCTAAAATCTTAATCCGCAAATTATGGTTCTGCAGACTTGAATTATCTCAAATGTGTGTGTTGGTAAGTGTGTCCGTGATCGCATGTCGTTGTGTTCATGAGAAAACAGTATTTTAGCACCAATTTTCAAACAAACGTTTGTATATTTTACGAAAATGTTGAAGGAAGAATTTGTTGAGATTTTTCCAAAGAAAATAACACTGTGCTACACACAAAATATACAGGGGTTCTCATGTAGCATTTCTGTTAGACTGCAGTCCATAGAGTAAAGTGGTACTTTTAGTTTTTCTCGGTCACTTCGTTAAGTAATGTTTTTATAGCAAATTAAGTGAAATGGCGATATTCCTAAAATTACAAGTTCCTAAATTCATAAGTCTTCTCTTTGTAAACTGATTTTTAAAAGCTTACATTCGTTGTAAAGCTATGGCTTTCACCTTTTATTAAAAAAAATAATTTTGAAAATCGGTTAAAAAATAGTCAAACGGCGGCAGTTTAAGCAAAACAACCCCGAAAAAAAATTGCGAATTCTCTTTTTTTCAACGCTCTCAGTTGCGCAATGTATATTTTTTATTTTTGTATTATGCTATATTAAAGTAGCTTTCTAAAATAGGTAAGTTTATAAGAATCGGTTGAAAAATTAATGAGTTATGCTAAATTTTGTTATAACATGTTCACGTAATTTTGTGGTTTTTCCTTAGAGCGTGTGTGTCACTTTGTACAAATACATATGACGTATACGTATCACAACAAGTAATTCGTACTACATATTTCAAAGAATGTCGAAAAATATATTACAAAAAGTAGCATAACTCATTAATTTTTCAACCGATTCTTATAAGCTTACCTAGTTTGGAAAGCTACTTTAATATAGCATAATACAAAAATAAAAAATATACATTGCGCAGCTTAATGATCAACTGAGAGCGTTGAGAAAATGAGAATTCGCAATTTTTTTTCGGGGTTGTTTTGCTTAAACTGCCGCTGTTTGACTATTTTTGAACCGATTTTCAAAATTATTTTTTTTAATAAAAGGTGAAAGTCATAGCTTTACAACAAATGTAAGCTTTTAAAAATCAGTTTACAAAGAGAAGACTTATGAATTTTGGAACTTGTAATTTTAGGAATATCGCCATTTCACTTAATTTGCTATAAAAACATTACTTAACGAAGTGACCGCGAAAAACTAAAAGTACCACTTTACTCTATGGACTCCAGTCTAACAGAAATGCTACATGAGAAACCCTGTATATTTTTTTCCTTCACATTTGTATCACTGTGTAATTAATATAAAAATCTTTCTACATACTCGTATGCCCAGAACTTTCTTGACAATGTTCTGTGGATATACCAGCAATCAAGCTATACGTTTTGAAATGCTGAATATTCATACATATTACATTTCGAAGATATTTTTCAGGTAACTTAACCTATTTAAATAGAGAAACCGGTGAACCAACATCAAAATCGGATATTCGAAAATTGAATTTTTACAATAATTGGTTATGATTTCGGACAAAAATGGATACTTTAATCAGAACGTTTGTGACAAATAGTGAGAAATAGTATAAGATTAAGGTAATTTTTGTTAAAAATATTGCTCGAACTTGAAAGCTCATAATAATAAAAGCTGATATTTTTTAGATTGCGCAAATTAATTTAAAACAATTATGATGCATATAACATAATGCGTATAACATTTTCAAATGGTAATGCACATATGAATAATTTCCTGAATTAAAAGACTACATTTGTGCAATGCAAATTGCAATCCACTTAATAACAGTACAACACTGCAAAACCCTCGTATTCAAAACGCCTTTTAGCATTTTTCGTTGTATAACAAAGTAAAGCACGTAGTTCTCAAACACTAAATGTTACATCAATCAGCCATTATCACGTTTTGAATATCTGAAACTGTCAATCGGTTCAATGGCTATTGGCAATTAAGAAATTTTGTAATTTGATAAACGATAACGAAGTTTTCTAATAAAGAAAAAAAATATATCCCCCCTAACTCAAAAGTTACAAAGCACAACTGTAATAATCGAACAATTTGCAGGCAAATCACACAAATTCATAGCGTATAACCTTTGTGGTCAGTTAATCTGCCAGCGGTTTTATGATGGTTTCCCTCTTTTTTTTTCTTATTATACATATATAATGAAAGTCCATTGAAACGTCAATGGCCCTCCATCTAAGCGTTGTCCATTCATCGGCATCGTCATTGCAAATAGTTCCTTCAACCGAAAGTCTATGATTAGCAACGTCCCATGAAGACATAGTAATATTAATTGTTTAGTTAACTATACAAAAAGAAAACCAAAAATAAAAACCCTAACTACAAAATATTGTTTATTTTACCATTTTCACTTAACATTAACGTTTTGGCGTGAAAATGCAACAATGAAAGAAACAAAAAAAAATTAAACAAATATTCATTAGAGACATTACATTGCAGAAAATTATACAAAATAAAAAACAAAAACGAAAAATGTGTTTAAGCCACCACGAAAAATGACTATTCAATTTGTTTGTTTTAATTTATTATTTTCAAAATTAACAAAATTTAAGGGGTTAACGCAAAAAAAGGCAAAGAGTTATTTTAAGACAATTTTCAAATTCATGCTTGGTGTACAGTGGAACTTGTCCATAGCGGGTCATAGTATAGTATTCAATTGGATACGATATTTTGATGGGGTTTAAGGGCATTTTTAGAATTTTTAATTAACTTTTGTAAATGATTGCGTAACTAACGTTTTGCCTAAGGTCATAGTTAATTCCCCACAATGTGCTTTAAAAGAATAATAAAAATAATTTATTGACTTTTTGTGTTTCCCAAATAGCAATAAAGATTTGTTTTTATTAGATGAGATTAAAGGTAACTATTTAATTTAATGTGATTTTAAGATAAACAAAATGTAGGCAAATAGGAAGATTTTTTTGACAATACGGTTAAGGTGAATAGTAATCGCAAATGAGGCTATATAGTCTTTATACGACAGCAAAATTGTGATTTTTCAAAAACTAACCGGTATAACCAGAAATTTTCAGTAATATGTTGGTTATTGCAAAATTTAGGGATAGGTCTATATATATAGATGAAAGGAAAAAAATGCACCAGTGTCACAAGTTGGATGGGTGCTTAAACTTTTTCCTTTATATCCCAAGAATAAGATTGGGAGAGTTTCTCTCATTTGGGTAGTAAACACGCTTCTATTATTACACTCGTTTAAACGAGAGCTGTAGCTTATCGACGAATCCGAACGTCAGCCGTTTGACAAACTTTTTACCAGAGACCACTACTGAAATATTAACCATCAAAATTATTTTTACGATATTTGAAATGTCTGACTGCCATGGAAATTGTTGAAATTTTAGTCGGGCTAATAATCCAAATGAATAATTTCACTTTTTAAAGTTGACAAACGTTAGGGACCGGCCGTGACATGATGGTTAGAACACACGACTACCATGAGGGAGATCCCGGGTTCTATTCCCGCCTCCAGTCATCTTAAAAGAAAAAAATAAATAAAATTTTCTTTCATTGTCGGCTCCCCTCGAATTAGTTTAATTAAATTCTATGGACCTATCAAATTAATTTTTGGTACAATAAAAGTACCTATTGAAAAATTAAATGTATAAAAATACTAAATTAATTTTTAATACAACAAAATGTTTTAAAGTTCAATAGAAGTAGTTTTTGGTACGATAAACTTACCTTTTTGAATAATAAAAAAAGTACTTTTTAGTGCATTAAATGTACCTTTTAGTAAAATAAAAGTATTTTTTACAATAAAAGTACATTTTGGAACAATAAAACTACTTTTTGGTACAATAAAAGTATATTTTAGAGCAATGAAATTACTGTTTGGTACAATAAATGTACTCTTAGATACAGTAAAAGTCTTTCTGATATAATAAAAGTACTTTTAGATTACAGTAAAAGTAACTCTGATTTCTATAAAAGTTCTTTTTGGTGCAACAGTAGTAGTTGTTGTTACAATAAAAGTACTCATTTTGTAACAATAATGTACTTTATGGTGCAAGACAAGTACCCGTTGGTTCTATAAAAGTCCTTTCTACTTCCACAAAAGTACTTTTTGTTATAATAAAAGTACTTTTTGGTACAATTATAATATTTTGGGTACACTAAAAGTACTTTTTGGTAAAAAAAGTAAAAAGTAAATTTTTAAACAATAAAATAACTTTTTGTTACAATGGAAATACTGTCAGATGCCATAAAATAACATCTTGGTACAATAACAACTCCTTTTGGTACAATAAAAGTACATTTTATTTTTTTGTATACAATTAAAGTACTTCTTGATGCAACAGAAGTACTTTTCAGCTCAATAAAAGTTTTTTTTTTTGGTACTTTTCGGGTCAATAGAATAACTTTTTGCAACAAATAAAAGTATTTTTGGTACAATTAAAGTACGTTTTGGTACAATAAAAGTTTTTTATGGGACAAAAACAAGTACCTTTGCTAAAGTACTTTATGGCACTAAGCACTCTTCGTCGTTATGCAGCTTATGATTCATTCGACGATTTTACTCTCCGAAAAAGATGACAGGTGAAAATTTTATTTTTAAAAATCATACATGCATCATACAGTACGACATATAGCACCAGTGTCTTGTATAGTTGGATTATTGGTCGTTGGTTTGCGATCTATACTATTCTTATTGTGTTTAGGCTGTTATTTATATACCGCCTAACCAAGTTAGGCAACATCATCTACTTCGAATTCGTCAGCGTCGACGCAGCGCACTGTGGGATCGCTTAGTACATTTTTGTGCAAAAACTATATGAGTGGTCCGAGATCATTAAAAGTTAGCATCAAGCATTATGTTGATTAGATTAAGACTGCTACCGACTGCTTCTTAACGCTTGAAAGACCGCAGTAACATTCTGCAGACCTCGGCCATAATGTGACGATGTTATCAGGCATGTTTACATCCTTTCGCTGTGAACATTTTCAACTTTTCGTGCGAACAACTTAGTACTGCTTCGTCAACATGTTTTCACATTAATTTTGAAGCAAAATAATTTGTATGTGACTTGACAGCATTTCGTACAAAACATTGGACTCAGTACCAGCCTTTACGACTTAAATCCCGTTTTTCGGGTCTTTCCTCACTTATGAGCTGATAACTCAGTCAGTTCTGAATCAATTTTTGATTTATTTTTGCCTCATTAGAATACCCAAAAACGTTAATAAATCAAGAATTGGTTCAAAATTGACGGTTTTATCAGCTTATAAGTGAGAAAAGACCCTTAAATCTGGTTTTGAATCGTAAGATAAGATTTTGACGGTTTTAGGACCCTGTACTCGACATAACCTGCACCATGTACTAGGTTACTCCCAAATTTCCTTAAATTGTTTACATTCTGTAGCTCTAGTCCGGAGAAAAAAATAATTTTCAAGAGCATCAACAAAACTGCTATTTAAATCCTAGCATTTAATTAATTAATAACATAATGTGAACTGCATTTTATTCAGTATAGATATATTTATTTAAGAAATACAATTTCTTATTTATTACGGAAATGTTTATAAAAGAAATAAATACTTGTATTTCTGTATTATTTTATACATCATGTACGAAGACAAACACTGCAATACATCAGGGTTAGTTACCTGAAGAAACAAAAACAAATTCATTAAACTTCAATTACACAGCTAATGGATACTATTGTCTCTCAAACGAAAGACTTAGGAAACGAACGTCAAGTTGTTATGATATCATAACAATTGCAGGTTTGTTTCCTAAGTCTTTCGTTTGACCTACTCAAAAACATCAGAATTAAGCAAAATAAATATCATATTTCAATAGCAATTAGCTGCAATTGTTACAAAAACAACAACCTACTTCTATAAATCAATGCCCTTTTGACATAATTTATTCATAGAGTACGGCTGCCAATACTCTTTAGACTTTGCAGTTGGATGTTCTTCTGCATAATGTTAAGTAGTTTTTAATGTGTGTCATAGTATTTTGTGATAAATGTACTCACAAATCATCATAATTAAGCTGAAAACAACATATGTTTAAATATTTCAATACATCGTTGTTGTTGGCAGCAATTAAAACATTGTGCGCAAGGCATATAAAATATACTATAAGAATGTTGTTTTATTAAACCATATGTATGAAATAACAATAGCATGTTTATGATAGATATATATATATACTCACTTGTATGTATAGAAATCATAGAAACCTTTAAACCTAAGTTCATTTAACAAGTTTTCTATTCTATTAATTTTTGCGCTGCGCTCCATTATATCAAATGTGTCTGACACCAATGAAGCGATTTCTATTTTAATTTTAATTTCAATTCAGTTTAGTTTTTCTATGCTTTTTATAGAGTTATGTGTTTTTTTTCAAGTTCAACAACTTTGGATTATAGTTTTTTGTGTTTGGACATACAAAAAAATATGCAAACTACAACGACTTATAATAGGTGAAAAATAACTATAACTATAGCTACAAGTAAGTTGGTTGTTGTTGTATTGTATGGAGTTCTATTATCTATTAATTGTTGTGGCGTTGTGGTGTTGTGGTGTTGTAATTAAATCAACTTTAATAGTCACTATTCAATTTAACCCTTCTCTCTCTTTAAAGTCCGCTAATCTTTGGCAATTTATAAGTCATCGAGTTAACTTTTCTTGTCTCGCACATAAACTTGTTGTATTTGTTGTTGCTGTTGTAGTTGTTTTTTTCTAGTCGCTGAGACAATTCCAAATGTATGCCTAGTTCAAGGTATTTTCGTTTAGCGTATTTTTTATTTTCGCTGTTATCTTCTTGTATGACTGTTGTTGTTTTTTTCTTTTAGGTGCCACTGATGTTGTTGGCTGTTGTTTGCATTTTTTTTTGTCTCGTCTCTTAGATACACGTATTTGATACAACTTGGTGCCTTGGAGCGGTTTTTATTTTCTTGTAGTGATATCAGATGAAGAAGCTAATAAAAGCTGCATATTTACGTAATATTGCGTGCATGTTTTTGAGTTTCTCTCTCGTATTTCCCTCGGTGTTTGCGATGGCATTTTTCAAATACTTTTATATTTGGCCGGTTGGTTTTTGCTGTTGTTTTCTTTGACAAAATTTTGTTATTTGTTATATGACTAACATGTCATTAGATACCGGTTGATGTTTCACTAAACAAAATGGTAATCTAATGATTATTATTTGGTCAAAAAAATAAATACAAATTGATAGGTGTTTAACCTTCATAAGGCCGTAAAAGAGGCCTATACACCTTTTGTGGAAGATAGACGGAGAATTTAAGCGATAACGGATTTTCTTGCCAATTTTTAGTTTTATGTTCAAATGATGAGAATCTATGGTAATTTGTAAAATTGATATGAAGGCTATGTCTGTGGAGCCTTGAAAAGTTTATAAAGCTTAGGAGGAAGTAAAAGTCTAAGAACTGATTCTCACGATCAGTTTTTTGTGAATCTCTTAAGCAATACAAAATGTTAAAATCACTGAAAAAATGTGTAGAGTTTAGCATTTATTAAATGATCTAAGTCCAATAGCAAAAATTTCACAAACAACTTTAGATTTACAACAAACGGCACCTACTTCTTTATCGACAAATACAAACTTCACTGTTTGAGAAGCTTTTACTAGACATGCTGGTTGACTTGACACTATACTGCAAAGTTGCTGTCGAGAGTTACGGCAATGTAAAAAAAATGTATATGACTGGAGCCAGGAATCGTACCACGGATCTTCCGGATGGTAGACGCGTGTTATAGCCACTATGCCACGGCCGGTCCCGGCAACGTGCATGTACCAGCTCATAAACATGATTTGGCTAAAGAAATCGATGCCTGATGATTGGAATCTGGGTGTCATGTGCTTAAGAAATTCAATCCAAGTGTGTCCAACTATCGCGAAATCAGCCTTTTTCCCATCGCATACAAGGGCCTTTCTAGTGTGTTATGTGAAAGACTAAAGCCCGTCACGAACGATCAGAAATGCAGATCGACATCTTCCATTTGTTTATCGACTACAAAGCTGCATTCAACAGTATAATACGACAGAAACTATTAGATAGTTTGGCTAAGTTTGGTTTACGCGCGAAGCTTGTACGACTATCCGGGATGGCACTGACCGAACCGAAGTCTTCAGTGAAAATAGGTAAAAAGAAATAGTAAAAAAAAATTAAATTTGAGCGTCCTCATACCAAAAGTTATCAAAAAATCGATAGCACAATATCGATTACTAAATCGACCTACCCTAATACTGGTAGCTTAAAAATTTAAACTTTTCCAAATTTATGGAAACAATTTTCAAATGGATCATGTGTATGGAAAATTGAACTTTGTAGCCTTTTAAAGGAACTTGACTCCTTACCCATGTCTTTGGACAATTTTCCATAATTTAAATGTATCATGCTTATAACTAAAAGTGCAAAATTATTCCAAAATAAAACAACAACATTAAAATTTGAACATTTATATGATGCACTTGAATTAATTGATATCTCAACGACTTTGGTCGCTTTAAAAGTTTGCACATCTGACTACTATATAATTCAACTGCTTAATACCCTTGAGAGGGCAGCCACACTCTGTTGATTTAGTAGGTTCATATTTTTTGAATAAAAATATGTATACAAAATATTAAAAAATTATTAACATTAACTATAATATGTTAAATCAAAGTCTAACAGCATTAAAATGACATCTACATGAAAACATAAAACTATTAACATATGACACCCAAGAGTACAAAGTGTTAAAGATATTCTTTTGAGAATTATAACAAATTGTTATTCAAATATGATATGATATTATATGATACCTCATATCATGTGTTAATCTAGCCAATATTATGTAACTATTTCAAACAAAAGACTTAAGCAGCAAACATTTACAATAACATTTACTTCAAACAAAAGACTTAAGCAGCAAACATGAAACTCTTTATCATATCATTTCAAAGAGCTGAGAACGTGAGTGTGTGCAGATGTAAGAGAGAGATAATGGGAGTGAGATGGGAGCAAGATGTATAAGAGTTAACAATTAAAGTACAAAGTATTGAAAGTTATTGTTATTATAGTTATTGTGGATGACCTTACGGTTCAGTCGGCAGAACTGAGATCTGGTGATTTGGGCTATTCATATTTGAAAAAATCTTAACATTTAATATATTGCAAGTAATTTATTTGGACAACATTATAATAATTACAGTAGACATGATCTATAGGTACGAACATCATTAGAAAAACATAAAAGGGGCTGGTTGTTAAAAATTATATGCCACTTAATTATTGTAGCCATAAGTATTATGCATCTTATTTAGAAGCCAACAAAAGGCTTCAGAATGATGACATAAATGTCGTAGATGCCACTAAGGCAAACGATGAACCATAACACGAGTTTACAAAATATCACACCATATATCGAGTTGAGAACTTCAGATTGTGAAAATGAAACTTATTATGATAATTAATAATCAACTTTCACAAAATATTTACGCCTACCACCAATTAATACTGAACTAAATAGTCTTTTTTTTTAATAAACCATGATTTAACTTTAATTATTACAAAAGTGATGACTTTGACAGTACCTCATGGTCATCCTATAATCAATAGCGTTGGTCAGCCTAAGGTCAAACGTCTGTTATATTTCGAATGTCTATCAAGTCTTGTTATAGTTGAGAACATTACAGCAAACTTATGCTACCCATCTTAGAGTCTGATAACACACGTGGGAAAACTCAAAAACAAAAGACTTAAGACACAAACTTTTTTCCCTGATCCATAACAATCAAAAGACTTAAGATACAAACCTATTCTTACATCACAATTAAAAAGACTTAAGCAGTGAAACTTAACAAATCAACAATAAATCTTGGTCTTTAAGTCACACACAGTTTCAATTATGCCAATAAATTTAACACTATTAGTGTAATTAAGCATCATTGTAAAAATTTCCAAAATAATTTTCAAGTTATATATTGTAATACAGAAACGCCACAAAAGGTGTCAAATTAATAATTAAGCCAACTGAAGTAACAAAGAGGCTAACTACTTACCATTCACCAACACAAGACGACTGATAAGATAAATGCACATTATAAGCCTACAGTTAACCATGACAATAACAAAAAGCCCTACTCCTCCCCTTCGATAAAGGTTAAGGTCTTATTTTTGTTGTTGTTTTTGTAAACATTCTACCACCGCATAGAGAGAAGACTTTGACGTTGTCGTACGTTTAGTTAACCATCATTATTAAAATTACTGTGGTAGCGTTATGCTTTCAAAAAGGCGGTAGTGGAAGTTTATGGTGCTGAAAGATACTACAAAAGAAACTACACGCATAAATTATTATATGTACGACAAAAAAAAAAAATAAAAAAAAATACCTCAACAAAAAAGGCAATAACAAAGACACAGCAGAGAATCAGCATTGCATGGCAGAGATGAAAAAGAAACTGACAATAACATTAACATCATAATACCCAAAGTCACAAAAGAAATTGTATATAAAATAAGCGGCAATACAATTTTGTGGTATTCAATTTTTGTTTTTGCAGTATATTCAATAGTTGTCAGGTAGGAACGCCAAAATCCAATTTGCAGACAGATTGTCTGACGGTGATAAAAAAAAACACAAAGATCTTGTAAAACATTCTCACACTGACCCACTTTTGTCAGGGGCCAATAAAGGGAGAGGCATTAACTCAAACACATACTATCATCACCATATTATCGCATTTTTCAAGGAAGCTGTTGGGACAGTTGTTTTTTTTTTGTTGCTTTAAATCTGAATTCCTTTGATGAAAGTTTATAAAATGACAAATTTTTTTAATGGTGATGTTTAGTGGCTTCGTTCATTGTAAGGTCATTTGTTATTATTTTCAAAATTTATCAAATATTTATTTTCATGCTATCATAAACTATTATTTCGTGAGTGTTATTGCTTTGGTATCACACCTTTTTGTTAAATGTTTATTTCACGCGTTTGCCCCATGAATGTCTTTGCATATTAACATGTCCCATCGATGCTGTTGTTGTTGTTGCTGCTGTGATTGTTGTCGTTGTGGCGCAGGCAGTGAAAGTAGTTGGGCAAATATTTAATGTTGTTAATTTTTGTTGTTGTTGTTGCCGTTGTGTTTATTGAAAAATATGAAAACATATTTATATTTGATCTGGTTTTATTTACAATTAGTTAAGGCAAATAGTTTATTATTATGAGAAAATATGCAGCATCATTTCGTCGCGAGAAAAACTTTCCAATAGGTAAAGAAATTTGTTGAAGTTTTATGTACTTACACAAGGCCATGAATAAGATTTCGTTAGTTGTGACTTGGACAAGATGGCACTTAATTGGAAAAAAATTTGGAAAATACCGCCTCTACGGCAAAATACAACTGACACACGAAATCAAAGCCAAATCTGGGACGGGCTCCTAAAGCTGTAGGGAGGCCAAATAATTTACCATCGGGCCTTTTATATAAATCAAGTAAGGGTACACAAATCGAAGATAATTTCACCTTGATGCAAACTTTGTTAATTTAGTATTAAAGTTACGGTGTAAAATTTGGCAAATAATTTTTGATTTTTTTTGAGGCTTATGATGATTTCAGTTTTTTTAAAGCTAAACCGCGTTATTATTACCTTTATTATTAACATTATTTTAGCCAGATTTTAATGTAGACGTCAAAATGTTTATTATGATTACAAAACCATTACAGAAATTTCTGTCAGGTGAACTGGCTGATGAATACCCTCATTCATTGCAAGACATTTACGGAAATTAAACCGATTTTGAAATAAAATTACTTATGGACCAAACATTTACAGACATGTAGAAAAACTGTCAACTGATGTAAAAAGTACAATCTGTAAGTGGGTACCATATGGGGTCATCACGTATGTGGCTACCATATGGGACTTTTATGGTAGCTCATTTTATATGGTGGGTAACAGAAGGGGCGATATAGTCCATATTCATTCCTAAGACACATTTTCATAATCATATATATTACTCAAAGTTTGACTAAATTCAGTGTACTTATAAAAAATTATATAAATGTAAAACTTTGATGGTGATTTCGGTCATTTGTATGGAAGGTATCAAAACGCGAGTTTCAAAGGTTTGGGTTTTCTGAGGGTTTGTCGGTTTTTACAAGTAATTGAAGAAATATTATTTTTCCAAAATATTAAATTTTGTATAGGATGTACCAGAAGGGGTCGGCCGATGTAATACATATTCATTCGTGAGTCAAACTGTAAGAAGCGTAAATCTTACGCAAAATATGTGAATGAATTTAGTGTACTAACATAAAAATAAGTATATAAAACTATGAGGGTCAATTCGGTCATTTGTATGGCAGGTACCAGAAAGGGCGTGACGAAGGTTTCGGTTTTCTGAGGGTTTATCTATTAGGGAATATTGGTTATCCAAAAAATTATTAATTTTATATGCGAGCTACCAGAAGAGGTGAGGCTCCTCTGCCCATTTACAATCCCATTACTTCGTTCTGGAAAATTGTAAAACAGGATAATTTTCATAAGGACCAGTTAAGGTTTACTCGAGTAATTCTGCCCACCAGTCTTAAGGGCGATGGTATAACAAATGATTTACTATATATACCATCATCCCTAAAGGTGAGTGTATAAAAAGCAGAACTCGACATAAATGGTCTTTCTCGAGCTTGTGGCCAAAAAAAAACCACTCATCCACTGACACGATGCAAAACCGTCGCGAAAAACCTTCAAACAACGTTCTCCTTTGGCTTGCTTCTCACACATTCGACGAGCTATTTTGTTCGGTTGCTCGACTGATGGGTTCACTCGAGACTCTTAACTTTTTAAAAACTCTCCGCTTGTTCGGGTTACTAGTGCCGCACTATCAATTTCACTATCCTTTAATATCCAGCACTAGCTACTATTCAATCTATTTCCCATGTGTTACAGTGTTTACTTTAACATGGAGTTATCATAGGAGGGGTACAATTAACTACCTTCTGCTTTACCAGTGTCACGTTATTTCACTAGTCCTTTTTACCAAAATAAGTAAAATTGGATAAGAAATTTTGCTATATAATATTAATTTTCCTTTTTAGATAATTCTCTTATAAGCCGTTTGCTCAGTATAATAAAAGTGTGTTAAAAGTTAATTATCTTTTAACTCACGTTAAAGAATTTATGTCTTTTTTCTTAGATTTTCACTGCACGTCTGACAAAATAAGCAAAAGAACACAAACTGTACGAATTCCAGCGAGAGGATAGTGGGACTTTTTTTTATTTTGTATAACCTAGGCAATAAGTTTTTGGTCGCAAACTTAAAATTCTATATTCCATTTAACTATCTACTGGTAAAGCACAGAGTGGACAATTACCGCTCTTATGCATTATTTAGTGATACTAAAATAACTACCGCTGTTAATAACTGGTTATGTAACTTTTTACAAACAGGCAATTGATATTTTCCGAACAAGCGGGTCAGCAAACGGTCTTTTTGAGCATGTATTTGTGTTACGCGTACGGATAAGCAAACATACGCCCTGTCCTCTTCTCCGTTTCTGTTTAATGTTTTGCCTGTGTAGCTGAGCGACGGGCGGTTCGGTTCGCGTCGAGTGGTCAGTAAGAGACCGATTCATGTGTTACGTTCAACCCGAAACCCGAGAGCAAGAACAGTAACGAAACGAAAAAGAGGGTTGCTGTCAGATACTGAACGATTTCGTCTCAATTTTTGCGGTCCTTTAAGTGAGCAGACCGTGCTGAAAATTTTGGTTGAGCATATTTTGCGAGCTCTGATAAAAAGTACTTTTTGGAGCAATGACGGTACTTTCTGGTTTCATAAAAGTACTTGTTGAAACAATAAAAATACTTTTTGGGACCAATAAGGTACTTTTTGGTACAATAAAAGTACTTTTTGGTACAATAAAATCACTTTTTGGGTCAGTAAAAGTTCTTATTAATGCAATAAAAGTACTTGTTGATACAGTAAATGTACTTTTTGGAACCAGTAAGGTACTTTTTGGTACAATGAAAGTATATTTTGGTACAATTAATGTACTTTTTAATACAAATACGTAATTGGTATAAAAAAGTAATTTTTTGGTGCAATAAATTTACTTGTTGGAACAATTAATATACTTTTTGGTACAGTAAAAGTATTTTTTAATAAAAAAACCAAGTCATTTTTAATACAATGAAAGCATTTATTGGTAAAACAAAAATGATTTTTTGCGCAAAAAAATACGGCGCCGTGCAATAAAGCCATAGTTAATAAAGCCATAGTTAATAAAGCCATATGGCCTTATTTTCCATACGATTGGGAATTAAGGCCGTATGGTTTCATGGTTGTGCAATAACACCATATTTATTTTCCGATCAAAGTAGAAATAATGCCATATCAATGAAAAATGCGACTAAAAGTAATGAAAAAGCGTGATCAAGTAGGGCGTCCACCCACCCCCAAAGATAAAAAT
This sequence comes from Muscina levida, assembly GCA_964034835.1. Taxonomy (NCBI): domain Eukaryota; kingdom Metazoa; phylum Arthropoda; class Insecta; order Diptera; family Muscidae; genus Muscina; species Muscina levida. The sequence goes on from OZ035880.1 coordinate 23,197,924, forward strand.
GACTTTCTAAGTAACTAACTAGCTAACTATAAGCTAACTATAAGGGAAATTAGAATGGGAAATAAGACCATATGGCTTTATTACCTATGGCTTTATTGCACGTCACCAAAAAATACTGTTTGTTCCAATGAAAGTATTTTGTGCACAATTTAAGAACAATGTTGATATAACAAAAGTAATTTTATGGACAATTAAAGTTATTTTTAATACAATAAAAGAACTTGTTGATATAATGAGTCTTTTTTTGGAACCAGAAGATATTTATTGGTACAATGAAAGTTCTTTTTGGAACATAAAAGTTACTTTTTGTTAAAATAATTTCTTGGTTAACAGAAACAGTTTTTAGTAAAAAAAGTACAATAAAAATATTTTTCGATATAATAAAATTACTTGATGGGATAATTATTGTAATGTTTGATACAATGAAAGAATTTTTGGGAAAAAAGATTTTTGATAAAAACAAAAATAGTTTTTGGTACATTAAAATTACTTTCTTAATATTAAAATAACTTTAAGGTAAAACAAATATGCTTTTAGTACAATATAAATATTATTTTTTTACAATTAAGTACTTTTTGTAGAAGGAGAGTATTATTTGCAAAATCAAAAATGTTTGTTTGTAAAGTACTTGTTGGTGCAATAAAAGTACTTTTTGGGAACCCTAAAAATACTTTGTGATAAAATAAATGTTCTTTTTGGTACAATAAAATTATTTTTTGCCTAAACAAATATGCTTTTTTGTATAAAGAATTACTTTTTCGTACAACAAAACAATTTTTAGTAAAACTAAAGTGCTTTTTAGTACAAGAAAAGTTATTTTTCACAGTGTAAGGGTTAGAGAATCACATGCAGGACTGGAAATAATGGGCAAAAACCTGTTGCCCGGTTTCGTTCGCAGATGTTGAAAGTTTCAGCTACCTTGCACAGTGGTACTTTTTTCTGATCTAGCGTAAACTAAAATTTTCGATTTTTTTTAAAGACAAAGGTATGTAAATAAAAAAAAAATGTATCGTGACCTGTGCATTATATGAGATGGTAGAAAATTGTGGTAGAAATCAACATTTTTATTAAATACTTGACCGAACTTGAACTTCTGTAGAGTTAAACTTAGTTAGCCGGTAACGGCCGTTGAAGAGACTGTTTTTTTATGTTAATGTCTTACATCTGCTGCTCTCAGTTGCTTTGGCTTACTATGTTGTAATTTTTTCGGCAACATGTCGGTCTTCCAAATAAATTTGTAATTTTGACGAAAATTGTATTATTTATACGCTAGTTCAGGCAAATGGACCACTGTGCCTTGGTGGGTTATCTCTTCGCATTAACAATCCCAGACACTCCATGTCAATCTATAGACGCCTTTGAAATTCGTCAAATATTTCATTGGGAAGCAAGGTTAGCTTATTTAATTAATTTACGGCGTGTCTTTCTTCCCGTGACATCAACACAATTCAGGTCTATATAAACCAATGCCTGCGCATCATACATTGTGTATTTTGGCCGCGTACTATCAGAAATATTAAACTATGGTATATAATAAGGCAAACCCCTATCGCCTGTGTATAGCACTTGGAAACAACCCACAAGGAAGCAAAGGCAGATGCCACTTGAAAAACTCTATGATGCGGAAACTTAACTTAACCTATGTTTCATTTAGAAATTAAAGGAAATATATAATATAATATCTCGTCTTCTTATGTGTTCTTTCGCCTTTATTGCACGAAAGGTCAGAAAAGTACCTGACCATTCATATGTTCTCCAAACTGTTGCCCAGGAAATTTTACTAATGGTGTTTAAGGACAAAATTCGATATCATCAACTTTTATTAAACCTTTTGCTGGGTTTAAAAATGGATTAATTTCTAATACATTGGAAAAAGTCCGAAAGTTGCGGAAAAATATTGAGGAACATTTTGAATCTAATACTGACTGTAGAATTACAATAGATTACAAAGACCTGTGACACAAACCTTTTTTACATGGGTATGGAAATTAAAAGATTTGTGTAATGAACTCTACAAATTATTGTTTTATTGAACTCGAAAAATTCTTGTTTTATATGAAACAATTGATTTGAAACATTTGATGTACTATCCAAAATCTTATTCCTAAAATACTTTTTCTATACTATGTATACACAATATTAACATACTTACCTTGCGGGTATACTAAAGAAGATGTAAATTAAAAAAAATGTAGAGTCATCTTTATGTTTTCATATTTCTGTTTGTCATAGCTATTTTATGTAACATTGTAAATAACGGGTTTTCGTAGTGTCTTATGGGCAACATGGATTCACATGTTTACTTACGATTGTACATCTTGTATACGCCTGTAGTGTGAATCATTTGAAGGGAATGTATGGTATTTATACTATGGATGTTGAGATTAGTTAATGGTAAAATATTTATGAGACATGCCAAAGTTTATTAAAACGTTAATGAAATGATTCACTTGGAGTTTCAAAATTTGTTTTTAATTGAGTCACAATTTAGTTGGATACACAAAGCTATGAAGTTCGTGTCTTAAGTCTTTTGTGTATGAGATATTATATATTAATTTTAAATGTAAAAATATATGTAAATGTAAACGTAAATTTATGTAAAGTAATATTTATGTTGTTGGAAGTAGCAAAATATAAAATGCTATTTTTGTATGCGTGTTACACTTGCCCTGTATTAAATTTGTCATGAGGTTTATGGGTATTAATTGTGTCATAGTGTTATTAAAGGTTTTATGAAGAATTCTCATTTAAAAAGTAAAATTTCCTGAGAGACAAATATGGAATATCATTATATTAGGTTTGAAATGCATTCTATAATTTTCAATTGTAACTGTAGTAAATACACATCAACAGTTTTTCAAGTTTGTTGTCTAAGTCTTTTGTTTAACGCTTTCGTGGTTTAACAGTTTTCCACTTTTATATTTATTTAGCGTATTTATTTTCAAACCCTCGCATTTGTTTACCGGTGGAATACTGCATAAATTAGTCCATTTGTTTGATGTGTAACAAACTGCCTTACTGCCAAGTCCTTCACGGAATCAATTAATTAAGTATATAATCTATAACGTATATCAAATCTAAAACTAAAGGCCAGGGCAATTAGCAACAGTACCAACAAATATATCATGTGCATTTTTTATACAACCGCCAAAAATCTATTAAGACTTCGAAAATCGTATAAACGTCAGACATCATGCATTCATTGTAAAACATTTCAATCAATTCTCAATTAAATACAAAAACATAAACTGACGGGATGTATACAACAAAACCGTAGCTTATAAACCAATACTATACCCCAGTATTGGCATAACTTCCAAAATACATAACATAGTTTATATGATACCCATATGATAGACATAAAGATTAATTGATAATTTCCTCTTGAAGTTTTGAGCAAATACAAAGTATTCCATCTTGTTTTTTTTTTAAATTTATTTATTTGCTACATCTTCATGTTAATTATAGCAATTATGAGCTACACTTGACAGTGAAAGATGGACAGATGGAAGACGGACTTGGTCAAAATGTTTGTGAGTTATAATAATCAAGAGGGGGTGGGGAGGTAGATATAGAAACATCATGTTGCCAATGATAACATGAGATACTGCATGAGACATGAGTTTAATCCTAAATTACAAGCCAAATTAGATACACACAACAAAATTAACTACGTTGGCAACATTATAAGTATGTTATATGCAATGCACAGTGGATAAAAAGTGGTTTTTAAATGGAAGTTTTCGCTTTTATTATTTTAAAAATATATAAAATTTATAATACTAAATAATTAACCAAATTCAAAAATTAAAAATATAATATATAAAATATTAATAAAATTTATTAAAATATAATAAATGTATTTAATTCATTAAATTCATCAAATCCAATTAATTCATTAAATCATTGATCAAGGTATCCGGCCTGTATGATGACGAGGCTTCTGAATCTCCTTTTACTTTCCTAATAAGCACTAGCTGTTGCCTTTTCCAAACTTCTGGGAATACACCTTCCTCCAGGCAGGCGTTATATATGTCCAGCAAAAGGTCAGGCTTTTTATTGTCAATCCCCTTGATTACCTCTGCGGGTATACCATCGGGGCCGGGTGCCTTGTTAGGTCGTAGGTTCATTTACCGTGAACGGGGTGAACTCAATGGTGTTTGCGGCATCCAAATTTTCCTCCCTGATTTCATGTGTCGGAAACAGGGATGTTACAATTCTCTCCATTGTCACCTCATCCATCAGTCCCACAGATTTCTTTGCACTCAGCTTCTCTGTGGCAATTTAATAGCCAAGGCCGTAGGGGCCGTTGTTAATATCCTCGCGAAGTTCCTCGAAAATTTTCCGCTTGCTTGAGAACATGGCTTTTCGTAGAGATTTTCTCGCTTCTTTGTATGCCGTCTGTTCGGCTTCCGCTGACCCTCTGCGTCTTGCGCTTGTAGACCTTGATCATTAAAATCATTAAAATTGTTAAAATCATTAAAGTCATTAAAATCATTAAAATCATTAAAATCATTAAAATCATTAAAATCATTAAAATCATTAAAATCATTAAAATCATTAAAATCATTAAAATCATTAAAATCATTAAAATCATTAAAATCATTAAAATCATTAAAATCATTAAAATCATTAAAATCATTAAAATCATTAAAATCATTAAAATCATTAAAATCATTAAAATCATTAAAATCATTAAAATCATTAAAATCATTAAACTCATTAAAATCATTAAAATCATTAAAATCATTAAAATCATTAAAACCATTATAATCATTAAAATCATTAAATTCATTAAAATCATTAAAATCATTAAAAACATTAAAATCATTAAAATCATAAAAATCATAAAAATCATTAAAACCATTAAAATCATTAAAATCATTAAAATCATTAAAATCATTAAAATCATTAAAAACATTAAAATCATTAAAATCATTAAAATCATAAAAATCATTAAAACTATTAAAATCATTAAATTAATAAAATCATTAAAAGCATTAAATTAATAAAATCATTAAAATCATTAAATTCATTAAATTCAGTAAATTCATCAAATTCAATAAATTCATTAAATTCATTAAAATCATTAAAATCATTAAAATCACTAAAATCATTAAAATCATTAAAATCATTTATATCATTAAAATCATTAAAATCATTAAAATCATTAAATTCATTAAATTCATTAAATTCATTAAATTCATTAAATTCATTAAACTCATTAAATTCATTAAATTTATTAAATTCATTAAATTCATTAAATTCATTAAATTCATTAAATTCATTAAATTCATTAAATTCATTAAATTCATTTAATTCATTAAATTCATTAAATTCATTAAATTCATTAAATTCATTAAATTCATTAAATTCATTAAATTCATTAAATTCATTAAATTCATTAAATTCATTAAATTCATTAAATTCATTAAATTCATTAAATTCATTAAATTCATTAAATTCATTAAATTCATTAAATTCATTAAATTCATTAAATTCATTAAATTCATTAAATTCATTAAATTCATTAAATTCATTAAATTCATTAAATTCATTAAATTCATTAAATTCATTAAATTCATTAAATTCATTAAATTCACTAAATTCATCACACTCACAAAATTCATTACATTCATTAAATTCATTAAATTCATTATATTCATTAAATTCATTATATTCATTAAATTCATTAAAATCATTAAAATCATTAAAATCATTTAAATAATTAAATTCATTAAATTCATTAAATTCATTAAATTCTTTAAATTCATTAAATTCATTAAATTCGTTAAATTCATTAAATTCATTAAATTCATTAAATTCATTAAATTCATTAAATTCATTAAATTCATTAAATTCATTAAATTCATTAAATTCATTAAATTCATTAAATTCATTAAATTCATTAAATTCATTAAATTCATTAAATTCATTAAATTCATTAAATTCATTAAATTCATTAAATTCATTAAATTCATTAAATTCATTAAATTCATTAAATTCATTAAATTCATTAAATTCATTAAATTCATTAAATTCATTAAATTCATTAAATTCATTAAATTATTTTTTTTTAAATTCATTTAAGAAAAATTCTTTACATTCATTAATCTTAATCAATTGATTAATAACATGACATTCATTGAATTTATAAAAACAAAACAAACTGTTTACCCACTGTACCATGTGCATGTTTAACAACACAGACAAAAAAAAACTATTTTGGCAAATCAAGAGTGGACATCCATGGCATAACGTGAACTCTACACTTGAACCCCTAAAATTCGCAATGTTGAATAATTTTACTAATTAAAGCACTCTGAAAGCAGAGAAAGAAATAACCAAAAATCTTAACAATGTTAGGAATGACATGCAAGAAACTTAGTTTAATTAAGACCTGGGATGAGTTAACACAGATTATTTTAATGCATATTTTAGTTTGAACTACCATAAATAACGGCAATTCAAAATTAGCCAGCTAACAAATGTTAACTACATTTTTATTTAGGTTTCTTCTTTTGTTTATTTATTACATGGGTCATTTCCGACCATCTTTCATTTCAAATGCCTGCAGTTGTCAACATAATGTATGTTGGCCAACATTACCTACCTAGCTACTAACTTATCTACGTACCAGTCATGATGTCAAGTGACAGTTGTTAACATCAAAATTAAATATGATTGACCTTCACTTAACACCCAAATGTTGCATGTGTGGCTTATGAAGGGTTTGGCGCAATGAGGACGGCGTGAAAGAAGTGGAAGAGAGGGTAGGGATGGGAGGTAATTAATAACAATTTTAGGCTAAATTGCCAATTCACTGTGTTCACAATTAACTCATATGTGTTTTTTCTTCTTTGTTTGGGTCACAATGAAAAATATGAAATAATTACATGTGATTATGTTTATGGGCCGTCAAATCGACTACCCGTTTTTAATTGGCTTAAAAATGGCAAGAAGCGCATTTTATGTTTTAATATTCTTTGCCAGATTGACGACCTTGAAGGGAGGTGCATCGTAGTTGATCATACGGGCGGCATCTTATCATGTTGTGTGTCAAGACTCATGACGCATTGATTGGGGTCCCATTTCTTTGAAGGAAGCGACAATGACTAAAGTAACATCAAACAAACTCTTTTAAATAAATTTAAACTTATATCTCATGGATTTTAAGTTTATTTATAACCTTTCTGGTGTAAATGAAGACAAAACTTGCCATATTTAAAATATGACATAATACAGACATTCTGTGTGTTTATGAATTTAATGCATTTAATAAATTTAATGAATTTAAAGAATAACATGAATTTAAAGAATAATATGAATTTAATGAATTTAATGAATTTAATGAATTTAATGAATTTAATGAATTTAACGATTTTAATGAATTTAATGAATTTAATGAATTTAATGAATTTAATGAATTTAATGAATTTAATGAATTTAACGAATTTAATGAATTTAATGAACTTTAGTCAATTAATGGATTTAATGAATTTAATAAATTTAATTAATTTAATGAATTTAATGAATTTAATGATTTTAATAAAATTAATGAATTTAATGTATTTAATGAATTTAATGAATTTAATGAATTTAATGAATTTAATGAATTTAATGAATTTAATGAATTTAATGAATTTAATGAATTTAATGAATTTAATGAATTTAACGAATTTAATGAATTTAATGAACTTTAGTCAATTAATGGATTTAATGAATTTAATAAATTTAATGAATTTAATGTATTTAATGAATTTAATGAATTTAATAAAATTAATGAATTTAATGTATTTAATGAATTTAATGAATTTAATGAATTTAATGAATTTAATGAATTTAATGAATTTAATGAATTTAATGAATTTAATGAATTTAATGAATTTAATGAATTTAATGAATTTAATGAATTTAATGAATTTAATGATTTTAATGAATTTAATTTATTTAATAAATTTAATGAATTCAATGATTTTAATGAATTTAATGATTTTTATGATTTTAATGATTTTAATGATTTTTATGATTTTAAAGATTTTAATGATTTGAATGAATTTAATGAATTTAATTAATTTAATGATTTTAATGAATTTAATTTATTTAATAAATTTAATGAATTCAATGATTTTAATGAATTTAATGATTTTTATGATTTTAAAGATTTTTATGATTTTAATGATTTTAAAAATTTTAATGATTTGAATGAATTTAATGAATTTAATGATTTTCATGATTTTAATGATTTTAATGATTTTAATGATTTTAATGATTTTAATGATTTTAATGATTTTAATGATTTTAATGATTTTAATGATTTTAATGATTTTAATGATTTTAATGATTTTAATGATTTTAATGATTTTAATGATTTTAATGATTTTAATGATTTTAATGATTTTAATGATTTTAATGATTTTAATGATTTTAATGATTTTAATGATTTTAATGATTTTAATGATTTTAATGATTTTAATGATTTTAATGATTTTAATGATTTTAATGATTTTTATGATTTTAATGATTTTAATGATTTTAATGATTTTAATGATTTTAATGATTTTAATGATTTTAATGATTTTAATGATTTTAATGATTTTAATGATTTTAATGATTTTAATGATTTTAATGATTTTAATGATTTTAATGATTTTAATGATTTTAATGATTTTAAAGATTTTAATGATTTTTATGATTTTTATGATTTTTATTATTTTAATAATTTAAATGATTTTAATGTTTTAATAATTTAAATGAATTTAATTTATTTAATGAATTTAATTTGTTTAATGAATTTATTTAATTTAATGAATTTAATGAATTTAATGAATTTAATGAATTTAATGAATTTAATGAATTTAATGAATTTAATGAATTTAATGAATTTAATGAATTTAATGAATTTAATGAATTTAATGAGTTTAATGAATTTAATGAATTTTGTGAATTTAATGAATTTAATGAATTCAATGAATTTAATGAATTCAATGAATTTAATGATTTTAATGATTTTAATGATTTTAATGATTTTAATGATTTTAATAATTTTAATGATTTTAAAGATTTTAATGATTTTAATGATTTTAATGATTTTAATGATTTTAATGATTTTAATGATTTTAATGATTTTAATGATTTTAATGATTTTAATGATTTTAATGATTTTAATGATTTTAATGATTTTAATGATTTTAATGATTTTAATGATTTTAATGATTTTAATGATTTTAATGATTTTAATGATTTTAATGATTTTAATGATTTTAATGATTTTAATGATTTTAATGATTTTAATGATTTTAATGATTTTAATGATTTTAAAGATTTTAATGATTTTAATAATTTAAATGAATTCAATTTATTTAATGATTTTAAAGATTTTAATGATTTTAAAGATTTTAATGATTGTAATGATTTTAAAGATTTTAATGATTTGAATTATTTTAATGATTTTAATAATTTTAATGATTTTAATGATTTCAATGATTTTAATGATTTTAATGATTTTAATGATTTTAGTGATTTTAATGATTTTAATGATTTTAATGATTTTAATGATTTTAATGATTTTAATGATTTTAATGATTTTAATGATTTTAATGATTTTAATGATTTTAATGATTTTAGTGATTTTAATGATTTTAATGATTTTAATGATTTTAATGATTTTAATGATTTTAATAATTTAAATGAATTTAATTTATTTAATGAATTTAATTTATTTATTGAATTTAATTTATTAAATGAATTTAATTTATTAAATGAATTTAATTAATTTAATGAAATTGTCATATTTATTGTTTTCATAAATTTTACGTAGGTTTTCAATTCTATGATTCTTCGCAGTTGAATTTTATGCCGATTTATGAATCTCATATTTCTTTGATTTTGTCAATGGGGTGTAAAACATAAATTAAGCTGTATTTTTTGTATTTTAAATTAGAAATATGTACTATTCATGTTATACCCTAAAAATAGCTGCGCTTAGTTGTCATATAATTTACATCCATATTGGATAGAAATTTTTATCGTTTTTCGCTTAACATATGTCAACCTTGATATTGGCATAACTCTTAACAAAAAACCTGCAGAACGCGTTAGCATTTAGTAGATCTATATCTCATTGAGGGAGTGTATATCAATTTTAGATTATTCAAAACAAAAAAAATAGTCGAAGATAAACATGATGGTTATGATAACACTTAGGCCACCTAGATGAGTAATTACTTATGCAAAAAAAAAAAAAACCAAACAAAATTAGCACTGTATAATTTCGAAAAAACAATATTTTGGTGACAGACACATAACAGCTTCCTTGACATTTAAGCTACAACGATAAATTGAATTTAATGTTGTTATTTTAGAATTAAAATACTGAGACATGTTGCTTTTCAGAGTACCCCCATATGTAAATGAATTTCAATTACCAAACAAAAGACTTAAGACACAAACGTGGCCTTAAGTCTATTGTATATGAGATCACCTTTAACTTAAACCAATATAACGGAGAGTCAAAAATAAGGGCTGTATTGCGTTATTGATTAAAAAAATGGGGAAGTGACAACGCTTCCCAATACAGCAATAATTGTCGGACGATTTTACCTTGTCTTAGTTCCAAACCACCCACTGTGCTTCTTGTTAAACTAATGTCTTGAGAGGCATCTTACAATTCTAAACACTATTACTGGCACACTTATAGCAATAACTTATATTGTGAAAATTAATTACCGCTAACAAGTTTGTGTCTTAAGTCTATCGTTTAGACGATTATCAACTTTAGTTCATAATATTAGCTATAATGTCTATTCAAAGCATTTTTATTGAAATATGAGGCATTTTGAAAAATTTTAAGTATTTTTAATGGCGTTTGAACTATTGGCCACAACATCGATGATGACGTCTTAGAATTTATGAATTAATAATGATCTATGTGATGGAAATAGGTTCGCTGTTTTTTGCAGTCAAATGTCTATGTTAAGCATACAGATTGATAGCGGACTATTTCAACAAATAAATCGATTGCTGTTAACTATATTAAAAAAAATCAATTTATTTTTGAGCACATACCAAAGTATTTTACTTAAGTTTTCTTTTAAATTAATTATAGTTAACAAGTTTGTGTCTTAAGTCTTTTGTTTGTGTGTCTTCAAGATCATTACTATGGTAATTTAGTAACATCAGTTATGAACAGTTATGGTTATCATCGCTTGCTCCATTTATGTTTTTTTGTGCTAAATTTGAAAACTGGACTACCTTGACATTTGAACCAGTGCCAAATGTTTGATACTTTTGATATCATCTAAGAATTTACATATGTACTTATATGAAAACACATTGGCTGTATGACATCCGCTGTGTGCCAATAAACTAATTTTAATATGTTTGTGTCTAATGCTTATCGCATTAATGATGGAATTGTTTTATAGAATACACAAACAATATATAACAGTTATGAATGTGTTGCAAAATATTTTCGATAATAGCTTCATTGGTCGTTGTTAAAAATTTTCTTGTAGGCCTATTATGAAGCAGATTTCCTTGACTCGTCATATGTTTTTAATCTGTGGTGTCATCTTGATGTGTAAACAACCATTAAGACAACGTGACTACAAAATGCAAAACTTAATACCAAGTTAAGCTTTCACAGTGACCGTAGTATGTAAATTGCTCACATATGAACACAGGTTTGTGTCTTAAGTCTTTAGTTTTTTTAAAACCTGAAATGATGCACCGTGTGTAGCTATTTTATTATGAATATTTATGTAATTAGAGCGATATTGCAACTAAGAAGACAATCTTGTAATATGAATAATATTAAATATTTTAAAAATATTAAAAAAAAATTAAATATTAGAAATACTTAAAATTTTACAAATATTAAATTGATATTTTTAATCTTTAAAATATTAAAAATAGTAAAAATACTAAAAATATTAAAACTATTAAAAATATGCCAACGGCCGTGGCATAGTGGTTAGAACACGCGACTACGATGCGGAAGATCAACTATCAACCAGTCACCTTAAAAGAAAAACGCGAGAAGCTATCCCATACCTCATTCATGGGGTGTAAAGGGAAATTAAGTAAGTAATATTAAAAATATTAATAATATTAATAATATTAAAAATATAAAAAAATGTTAAAAATATTAAAAATATTAAAAATATTAAAGATATTAAAAATATTAAAAATATTAAAAATATTAAAAATATTAAAAATATTAAAAATATTAAAAATATTAAAAATATTAAAAATATTAAAAATATTAAAAATATTAAAAATATTAAAAATATTAAAAATATTAAAAATATTAAAAATATTAAAAATATTAAAAATATTAAAAATATTAAAAATATTAAAAATATTAAAAAATATTAAAAATATTATAAATATCAAAAATTCTAAAAAATATAAAAAAATTATAAATATCAAAAATTTTAAAAATATTACAAATATTAAAAATATTAAAACTATAAAAAAAATTACAAAAATTAAAGATATTAAAAATATTAAAATTATTAAACATATTACAAATATATAATAATACAAAAATACTAAAAATATTAAAAGTAAATAAATGTATTAAACATATTAAAAAAATTGAAATATACAAATATTTAAAATTATTGAAATGATAAAAATGTAAAAAATATTACAAAATTTAGAATAAAAAAAGTTTGAAAAAATTTTTTTTTATATATTTCCGACCACGCCATGATATTTATAGAACACGACAATCGTTTGGGAGACGTGGGTATGATCCCTGTCTCAGTCGCGATATTGTCGCCAGCAACTTCGCAGTAATTAAGTCTAGTAAAAGCTTCACAAACAGCTGACTTTCGAATTCGTCGTTAAACTGTAGGTGCCGTTGTCTAAGTCTGAATATAAAAGCGTGTTAATCACTCAAATGTGAGAAGCTTCTCATATCGCAATCATTGGATGTAGATGGAAAATAAGTTAATTTATCAAAAATACTACAAAAATGTTGAAATATTTATCATTAAAAATTATCATTAAAAATAAATATTTTTAAAAATTTAAAAAAAAAAAACTAAATTTTACCTAGAAAATCTGCCAATTAATCTAATATTTATAATAGTACGAAAATATTAAAAAAAATAGTATTTGAAATGAATTCTAGGAATATTTGTTATATTTTATTAAAAAAATTTAAAATTATTTTTGTAATTTTTGTAAATATTTTTTAGTAAAAAATTATTATGTATTTAAAAATTTCACAAAACATAGCACCTAGCACTTTATTTACGGTTTAAAAAAAATAAACTTATTTTTTTTACATGTTGTAAATATTTATTTACTTTTTCTAGAATTATAGAAATCTTAAGATCTTTTTCAAAACAAAACACAGAAAAAAACCCCCAACCCCCACTGTTCACAACCCCCTCCATCGTCCCCTTCAACCACTTCTTGTGCATCACATAAAATTCATCGTCACTGCCATAAAGAAAACATCCTCACAGTGTCATCCACCCACTACCACGCCCATTAAATCTTTTTGTACAAATCTAAAAAAGAAAAAATTTAAAACCATACCTAATTTCTTTACTTCTATTTTTGGAAAATCCTATAATATTTTTCTGTGTTTGTTTTCTTTTTCTATTGTCTACTTTTAGGATTGGCTTGCGGGACATGTGTATTAGAATCGGATTTTGGTTTTATACTCAATTGTAACTTCAAAAAGTCTGGACTATTTCGTGTAAGAAATTTGGGCGGCCTTAAGGCGCACTTTGGTTTAGGTAAAAGAAAAACTACAAAAAAACCAAGAATAAAATAAATTTAAAAATAAAACTATTCATTTATGATATGAACAACCTTAACTTTTAAGACAAATAAAAAAATATTAACAATTGGTGTTGGGTAGCAAACTCTAAATTCCATTTACATTTTTAAGGGTCCATTGTATTTCCAACAATGAACTCTATAGGAATTTTTGTACATATAATATATTTTATTGTTTGATTTTATTCATTAACATTTCTTACATTATACAAATATTTGATATTATACTTTAGTTTATTGTTCTTACCTCGCTCGTATGTACATATGAGTGTGTATATAAGTATATAGTTCGAAGTCATTTAACTACTGGCCATTTCATATGCATTGATGCCAATGTCAATGACTTTTGGCGTTTTTTATTATATCCCAAAATTAATCTTTAACTCATAATTTTACCACCTGCATGTTGAGGATGACCTAAACTGTATTTCCTCAAACGTCAAACGAAGACGACGACAGCATGAACTTTGAAAATAGCTGGGGGCTCTTGTACCTAGCTTGTTTAAATTTTTGCAAAATTTTACCATAAGTTAATTAAGTTTATGTTATGTTATGTTGAATCACATGTCAAGAGTTATCTTTCATCCCAAAACACGCATCACTATCCATATGTGCACTATGTGTGAATCATTAATTATGTTAAACACCATCTTGAGTTTGATTACAAGTGCCCACTGCCGTATTAAGAGTTTGCCAGTTAGTTTGTCTCATATTTGATTTATGACATTATTTCAATCCGTTAACCGGAAATTTTTGTATATTACTCAAATTTTTGTAAATTATCTATGTGAAAATTTCAGCGTTACTGTATGAATTTCTCAAGTGGACTAATCATTATCTTAATCATCGTTTTTCTCATTAAGGTTTTAGTTTAGGCGATGAGTTGGGTTTCGCTGAATCACTGGGCAATGTGGAAGGAGGTCGCAGACGTTCGATTGGTTATAAAAATGGTCCGCCACCAAATGCTGTTGGGGTCTTACCGGGAAATCAACAGGTGAGTACGAAGGGTAGGTTAAGGGGCGAAGAAAAGAAATTGTATAACAATCTGAGAGCATTGAAAGAAAATTTGGCACAGAAAAAATAAAAAATTTTTAAAAATATTAGAAATATTTAAAATATATTAAAAATATTAAAAATATTAAAAATATTAAAAATATTAAAAATATTAAAAATATTAAAAATATTAAAAATATTAAAAATATTAAAAATATTAAAAATATTAAAAATATTAAAAATATTAAAAATATTAAAAATATTAAAAATATTAAAAATATTAAAAATATTAAAGATATTAAAAATATTAAATATATTAAAAATGTTAAAAAAATTAAAAATATTAAAAAAATTAAAAATATTATAAATATTAAATATATTAAAAATATTAATTTAATATTAAAAATTATTTAAAAAAAAATTTTAAAAATATAATAAATATTAAAAACATTAGAAATTCTAAAAATATTAATAATATTAAAAAAATAAATAATATGCAGACGATATAGCACTCTGCGTCTCTGGGGGAAGTTTGTCTTGTCTCGAACAAAGGATGCAGGACTATATCAACATCCTGGCAAACTGGTGTGCCAGTAGAGGGCTCAATGCGAACCCGGACAAAACAGAACTGGTACTTTTCAGTCGGAAACAGAAATCGCCCGCTACATCCAACATCTATCTGGGCAACAAACAACTCAACTTCTCCGATACGGCGAACTACCTGGGCCTTATATTAGACAGGAAGCTTAATTGGAGACAGAACATTGAAAGCAGATCCAGCAAAGCACTCATAGCTTTATATACATGTCGTAAAGCTATCGGGAAAACATGGGGATTTAAACCCAAGGTAACACTCTGGATTTACAATGCTATAGTGAAGCCAATACTACAATACGGCTCTATAGTTTGGTGGTACGCGCTCGACAAGAAGAGCAAATTCAAACAACTGGATCGTGTTCAACGGTCCTCTTGTCTCCTGATAACCGGATGTATGAGATCGACCCCCTCTAAGGCTCTCTACACGATACTCAATCTACTACCACCTGATCTGAGCTGCAAATGCTCCGCTCTCAAATCGGCTATTCGACTAAACGAGATTGATCATTGGGATCGTTCCATCGGACATTCAAAGATCCTGAACCATATCAACATCTCACTCGAAACTGACTACGTGCTAAACACACGGAAATCAAACGTTCTATACGAAACTAGAACGCCCTCCAGAAAGGAGTGGGCAGAGAACGAGAACGCAATGTATGGACCAATAAACATATTTACCGATGGGTCCAAACTGGATGACAAGGTCGGCTACGGTATCTACTCCGCGGATCTGGGCCTAAATATAAGATCAAGAATTCCAGATTTCTGCAGCGTTTTCCAAGCGGAAATACTTGCTATTAAACGAGCCGCGGACGTGATCAACGTGAGGAGGATATCACAGGAGGATATTCTCCTGTTCACGGATAGTCTAGCGGCGGTAAACTCGTTGAAGTCCTGTGACATCAAATCGAAAGTGGTCAGTGCCTGCCGGAAATCTCTTAACGAGATATCCAGGAACAACAGAGTTCTGGTTACGTGGATTCCCGGACACAGCGGAATCGAGGGCAACTGTAGAGCGGATGAAGAGGCCAGACAGGGCTCAGCCCTGCTGGAAAGCGACGTTGAACACGTAGCACTTCGCCCTATATCCACCTGTAAAAGTACCATTGAAAATCTAACGTTTAGAATTGCAAACGACAGATGGAAGAATGAAGAAACCTGTAGAAAGGCCAAAATGACTTGGCCAGAATACAACGCGAAACGTGCATCGTACCTGGTAAGTCTTGAGAGGGACCAGATAAGGAAGATTATTGCCTTCCTGACGGGACATGGACCCATAGGCAAGCATGCGAGAAGAATGGGATTCGCAACGAAAAGCGAATGCTACTACTGCGGAAATAGTAGCAGTGAACCATCCACCGACCACATTATTTGTGATTGCCCAGCGCTATACAGAAGGAGACTGGAAACCCTGGGGAAACCCTTCTTAAATGGTGTAGAAGAACTTGCATCGTTGGACATCGGAAGGATTAACAACTTTTGTAAAATTATCAACTGGACGGATTGGATCGAAACTCTGGATTCCCAATCGACAACTGGCAACGCGATCAGCCAGCACACGCGCTGATAGCATAGGTTGAAGGGATGGCACAAATGCCCAACGGGTGTCACAATGGGTCCATAGGGACCTAAGTGTTCTCCTTTGAAGAAGGAGATGCCTGCATACCAACCAACCAACATATAAAAAATTTTAAAAATTTTGTAATTTGTTAATTCGGCTTGAGGTCGTAAATAAAAATCTGGATGCATTGAAAAAAAAAATTCAATAAATCAATAAATAAATAAAAATAAATCTAACTACATCCAGATTTTTATTTATGACCTCAAGCCGAATTAACAAATTACAAAATTTACATATAAAAAGGTCAACTATAACACTTTTAAAATTTCGAAAATATTAAAAGTATAAAAAAATATTAAAAATATTGAAAATATTAAAAATATTAAAAATATTAAAAATATTGAAAATATTAAAAATATTAAAAATTTTATAAAGATCAAAATTAAAATACAAATAGTATTTAAAGTTTTAAAAATATTTAAAATATATTAAAAATATTAAAAAATATCAAAAATTTCTAAAAAATATTAAAATTAATAAAAAATATTGAAAATACTAATAATATTCAAAGTTTAAATATTAAAATTTTTTAAAAAATATTATAAATAATATTAAAAATATTAAACTAAATAAAACTATTAAAAATATGAAATTTAATAAAAAAGAACTAAAAATATTGAAAAAAAGGGAGTTGACGAGACATTGTGGTTAATGTCGAAATGACGTCATACGCCTAAACTGCTGTCAGCATTTCACACTCTTGACTAAAAACCTATTGGCAATAATAAATAATTGCCAATAGAACTGATCTCAAAAATATATTTAAAATATTGAATATATATATATATAAAATATAAAGATTAGGCCGGGTCGATTTGTATGGGAGGAAAAAATCCAACAAAGCGGCTAGCAAAAACGAAAACTACAGAAAATTCTAAGAAAGTTTTGCCAAGAAACCATGGGTCTAAAATTAATTCCCAGTTCGCGCAGAGCGACTTTAGATTCTGAGGTCATACTTATTAAATTGTACTCAAAAACCTATAGTTTTAAAAATAACAGCATGCAATAATAGCAGGCTTTTGTAACTTATTTGTTTTTTCACGTGGCTGAGCAAAAAACAACAAAAACCATTAAGAAAGTTTCAGTCGGGCAACCCGACTTACAAATACCATCACCCTCAGTAAAAAAAAAAAAATTCTGTTATATTGATATTATTACTCGATTTCTAAAGTGGGCGGAGTGGTACATTTGTGTGGGAGGTACCAGAAGGGGCGTGTCTAGACTTCCAGATTTTTTCTCCAAAACTTTATCCTGTTAAAGCTTTACTAAATGCTGAATTTGGGCACTATCGCGTTGGGTCCATTAATAATAATAACACTGTGACACAAAATTTAACTTTTGGAATCGGAATGGGATGAAACCAAATACAAATGAAAGTTGACATTATACATAACAAAACCCTCAAGGGATTTCTTAAGTTTAGTGCGAGATTTTATTTTACACGCATTTGAAGTTGGTGATTTTTGAACGCTGCCTAACAAGAAAAATTCAATAAAAAAGTCATAAAACAATGCTATTTATCACGGAAAATTGTGGTATTTTACTGTTTTGGGGTCGAGGAATCCATTTTTGACATTTAATTATATTTTTAAGCGCCGCTAGAGGGCGCTTACGTTAATTTTTTTGGTTTAGATCGAATTTTTTGTCTTTTCACACGATTACAGCCGTAGATTAAGAACTATCGAGCTGAAATTTGGTATGCGAGCTGCTATCCACCAAGCGGAGATTGGGTTCTTAGATGGCATGATCGGACAAAACCTACTCCCACCTCCCATACAAATTGTACCTTTTTGTGGTCTGTCCCTGCGATCACAGTCGTAGATTAAGAGCTATCGAGCTGAAATTTGGTATGCAAGCTTCTATCCCCTATGCGGAGATTAAGTTCTAAAATGGGCATGACCGAACAAAAACTACTACCACCTCCCATACAAACTTGCCCTATTTTGGGGTGTTCGTCTGTTTGCCTTCTCAATTACAGCCTTACATTAAGAGCTATCGAGCTGAAACTTGGTACGCAAACTTCTTACCTCTTAGGGAAAGGTTAGTTCTAAGAAGAGCAAGATCAGACAAAAACTCTTTAAACCCCAAAATAGGGCAAGTTTGTATGGGAGGTGGTAGTAGTTTTTGTTCGGTCATGCCCATTTTAGAACTTAATCTCCGCTTAGGGGATAGAAGCTTGCATACCAAATTTCAGCTCGATAGCTCTTAATCTACGACTGTGATCGCAGGGACAGACCACAAAAAAGGTACAATTTGTATGGGAGGTGGGAGTAGGTTTTGTCCGATCATGCCATCTAAGAACCCAATCTCCGCTTGGTGGATAGAAGCTCGCATACCAAATTTCAGCTCGATAGTTCTTAATCTACGGCTGTAATCGTGTGGAAAGACAAAAAATTCGATCTAAACCAAAAAAATTTACGTAAGCGCCCTCTAGCGGCGCTTAAAAATATAATTAAATGTCAAAAATGGATTCCTCGACCCCAAAAACAGTAAAATACCACAACTTTTCGTGATAAATAGCATTATTTTATGACTTTTTTATTGAATTTTTCTTGTTAGGCAGCGTTCAAAAATCACCAACTTCAAATGCGTGTAAAATAAAATCTCGCACTAAACTTAAGAAATCCCTTGAGGGTTTTGTTATGTATAATGTCAACTTTCATTTGTATTTGGTTTCATCCCATTCCGATTCCAAAAGTTAAATTTTGTGTCACAGTGTTATTATTATTAATGGACCCAACGCGATAGTGCCCAAATTCAGCATTTAGTAAAGCTTTAACAGGATAAAGTTTTGGAGAAAAAATCTGGAAGTCTAGACACGCCCCTTCTGGTACCTCCCACACAAATGTACCACTCCGCCCACTTTAGAAATCGAGTAATAATATCAATATAACAGAATTTTTTTTTTTTTACTGAGGGTGATGGTATTTGTAAGTCGGGTTGCCCGACTGAAACTTTCTTAATGGTTTTTGTTGTTTTTTGCTCAGCCACGTGAAAAAACAAATAAGTTACAAAAGCCTGCTATTATTGCATGCTGTTATTTTTAAAACTATAGGTTTTTGAGTACAATTTAATAAGTATGACCTCAGAATCTAAAGTCGCTCTGCGCGAACTGGGAATTAATTTTAGACCCATGGTTTCTTGGCAAAACTTTCTTAGAATTTTCTGTAGTTTTCGTTTTTGCTGGCCGCTTTATGCGAAAAAAATTCGACCCGCCCTAATAAAGATATTTAAAATAAATAAATTTTTTTTATTTTTTTGATATTTATTTTTATTGTTATAAATGTTTTTAATAGTTTTAATGTTTATAATATTTTTAATATTTCCAATATTTTTAGTTTTTTTTTTTATTAAATCTCATATTTTTAATAGTTTTATTTTTTTTAATATTTTTAATGTTTTAAATATTTTTAATATTTAAACTTTAAATATTTTTAGTATTTTCAATATTTTTAAAAAAAAAAAAATTTTATAAATATCTAAAAAAATACTGAAAATTATTTAAAATATTAAAAATATTAAATTCATTAAAATTGTTAAAAAAAAAACTAAAAATGTTAAAAATATAATTAATATCTAAAATATTCAAAATACTAAAAATATTAAAAATATTCAAAATATTAATTAAAAATATTAATTATTAAAATATTAAAAATATTAAAAATATTTAAAATTATAAAAATATAAAAAATATTTATAAAATATTAAAAAAATTAAAATATTAATAATATTAAAAATATTAAAAATATTAAAAATATTAGAATATAACAAATATTAAAAAATAATAAAAATATTGCAAATATTAAAAATATAAAAAGTATAAAAAATGTTAAAAATCTTAAAAATATTTAATATATTAAAAAAGCTTAAAATATTAGGAATATTAAAAATGTTAAAAATATTAAAACCCAAGCAAAAATATTTCCACTTCTTTATATAATACCACAAACATCTTCTTTTATCTTTTACAGCAGCCTTCAGCACAATCACTAGCGGACAAACGCATCATTTCCCGATCCCCCATGGTCATAAGCCCCGAACTTAGAGAGTCGTTGGAGAAACAAGCCAAGGCAGCAGCAGCTGCCGAAATGATAGCAAAACAAAATGCTCACGCTCAGAATAACGCCCAACAAAATGCTTTAACTGAAATGAGAGCCAAACAAAGAATGGCAGCAGAAATAAGAGCCAAACAGCAAGCACTCAGAGAGTATGCTGCTGCCAAGCAAGTACAACAAGCCCAGCTTATGACAGAAGCTAGACCGTTACCTCTGGGTGTGCCCGCCTTCAAACCCATACCGCAAAAACAGCAGCCTCCGCTACAAATGGCCCAAAGAAGATCGACAGTGGCTGTTGATACACCCAATTCCCGAATGAGTGTAAACAATCAGTTAGTGGACCTATACACTCAACAGTTAAACGCCAATCGCACCTTCCACTCACACAATCCTATGGTCTCCCAGCCAATGGCAGTTCCGGCCTTCCAAGCTATGCCCAGTTCGGTGAATAAAATTGCTGCCGTCCTTAAGAGTCCCATTGTGGCTGCTCCCTCATCAATAAATAATGCCGTCGTCAGTAATCATCCCAACTATTTACAATTTGAAGAACCTAAATTTGATATGAAAGATATTTCGGTCGCGGAATTGGCACGAGCTGCCAATGTTAGTGTGGACACCATTAAACATGCCATCTATGTTAGGGAACAACAATTAAGAGCTGAACATCGAGCAATGTTGGCGGCGAAATTGAGAGAGGAATTTATGCGAACATCCACATCAACCAGTTCCACGACGACAACTACATCGACTACTACAACAACAACAACGACACCAAGCCCATCCTTTGTTTTTGTGGAGGATTCAAATATGGCTCATGAAAATAAAATGTCAAAGGTTTGTTGTGATTGTGTGAGTGTTAAAAGAGGAAAAAGAAAAATTAAAATTTTTTTGATTTTATTTAAAACAGGTCATGAATGCCCCTAAAGAGTATTATCCCGTAGGGTATGATAAGAATTTCGATGACAATTTTAAATCAAAGGTAGATTTGCCGCAGACGTCGTTCGCTTGCGCGAAACAGAAACATTTCCCGGGACTATATGCGGACACAGATTTGGGATGCATGGTAAGTTAAATCATGATTTTTGTAATAAGTAATTTTTTGTTACAACTATTTTAAATATGTATGTCGGTTATGTACATATTTGTTTTTATATATTGCGTATGTATCGATAATGTATACAGGGTGGACCAATAGTCCATTAATAATATAAGGATGGTATTTATAAAGTATAAATCGATTTTATAATAGTATTCAAGGGGTGTAATAGAATCTTAGTTATATTTTACTTGGATGTAATTTTTACTAAACTGGAGATAAATTTATAAATCTAAAGTCTTAGTTTACTGGATGAAGTTTTGGAATGAATTTAAAGTTATAAAATGTAGTTTTAGTTTATTTAAAAATATTAAGTTTTCGTTTCTTAATAATGTTTATCACAGTCATCAATATAAACAAAGTCTACATAAACTATATTTAGATATACATATATAAGTTTTCATTTTAATTCAGGTTTAATACAAAATATTGCAAGGTTATCGAAATTGATATATCAATATAAATCAATTTTTTCTATATGTTCCATTTTTTTCAAATAATTCCATCAGTTAACTAACTTAATAATTTGGCTACAAATGAAGGTCATGCCGATATATTAGGGATGTCGATTAATTCTAAATATTTAACATATTTTACAATTTCGATAACTTTTGAGAATACTGATTATATTTATAACACTGAAAATCTTAACAAATTGCTGTTTTAAAAATTTTTAAAAATTTAAAAAATATACGTCATAATAAAGATGATTTATATAATTATAATTTTTGATTTTTATGATTTCGTTAATAACGTAAAATAAATTCATTTTGTTTGTATTGCGTTAAACCATTCGCTTTATCAATAAATCGAATTTTTTTCAATTTTTAATTTTAAATTTACAATTTTTTTTTAAATTTCGATAACGTTAAGATACTTATATATATAACTATATCGACTTTTATAACTTTTCGTAATTTTGATAAAAAGTAACATAATCATAAAAAGATAATTTGTTAGATCTTTTTAAAAAAAATTATATCAATCAAATCAAATTATATCTATAAATCGGATTTTTTAAATTTTTAATTTGAAATTTACAATTTTTTTAATTTCGATAACTTTAAGATACATATATATATAACTATATCGACTTTTACAACTTTTCGTAATTTTGATAAAAAGTAACAATCATAAAAAGATAATTTGTTAGATCTTTTTAAAAAAATTTAAATTTTTCATCAATTGTCCACAAAGTTTATAATATTTGTTATGTATATAGAATCCATATTATAAATATTTTATATTTTAATAGTTTTTGATAATTTCGACAAATTTATTTTCGATTATTTTATCATAATAAGTTTGCGGTTACTATACAGCATCGAAGACGTCGATAATAACTGTTCTAGGTATACAAATTTTCATAATTTGTACTATTCTTTTAGTGCCATCGAGATTTTTTAAATAATTTCGATAAAAGTGTTAATTAAAAAATCGGTATTATGGATATTTCATATTTTAAAATTTTTGATAATTATGAAAAATTTATTTTCAATTGTTTTAATATATAAAATTATCGACGTTGATAACAACTATTACAGGGGTAAAAATATTCACCATTTGTACTGTTTAAATTACATCGGGATATTCGATAATAATTTCGATAAATGTAATAACTGTAAAATATGCTTAACCCTATCATTTCCACTATATGACGATATATATAATGTTGAAAATTTATGAATAACATTCATTTATTATGTCAAAAGCATTGATTTTAAGGTCAAAATGTTTATTTTGATATTTTTATAACTTAAATCATTTTTGATGTTATTGATAATCTTACATATTTATTTTATAGTTGATAATTTTAGTAATTGTTAATTTCATATTATTAATAATTTTCGATAATTTCTTATAAATTTTGAAATTATGTCATATTTCGTTAAACGATAACTTTAAAAATTTTGATAATATTCGAATATTTTGTATTTATTTGTTTATTTAAAATATGTAACACTTTAAATTTATGTAACTTTTGGTAACTTTTTTGTCGTATTATGGAATGTTTAATTTTGAATATTTTCATTATTTTAAATAAGTCTTGATTCTATTTCATAATTTTTATTGTATTTTCTTAACCATTATTGTTCTGTTTTATTTATAATTTTTTTTAGGTTTTAGATAATTTCAATACTTTTTAATAACATTAAAATATTATTTGGAAAATTTTGAAATTTTCGATAAATTTAATTATTTCGATATTTGCTATAATATCTTTAATGAATGTGTTTTCATCGTTCGGTTCAAGATCTATTCTATTATTGCTGATAGAATTTGTTTAACATGAGTTGTGTGAAATGAATTGTGTTGACAGCTAGCAGGGCGGAAAGCAATTTCGATAGTTGCCAAACTATCATCGGCACCCTTTGATAAGCCTTCTCCACACATTATCACAACCTTAAGTGTTAAAATTTTCAAGAAACCATCGAGAAACCCAAACACACCGGTGCGAAAATGGTATTAACGAAGACCACACGTCAACATAATCCACACAAGCTCTTGTCTTTGTTTTATTGTTTGTTTTGTTTTATTTATAGTTTTTTTTTTTAAGTTTAAGATAAATTCGATACTTTTTTCAAACTTCTAATAACTAACTTTGAATTTTATTTCGATAAATTTTCGATAAATGTAAGTATTTTAAAATATGCTAAAATTTTTTAATATATTTGATAAATTGTTAATAATGTCGATAAAAAAAAAACTTATAAAATATCGGTAATGTATACGATAACACAAATTTCATTTAATTTTGTTAACTAAGTGCCTATTGATTAAATTATACTGATAAAATCTATTCTAATATTAATTTTTTAATTAGTTTTGATGACATAAAATTATGTTGTCAAATTCAATAAAATCGATTATTATAATAATTGATATGATTCATTGTTTTTGTTAAACTATTATTAATGACGATAACAATTGACAATAGGTCGATAATAGCGACAAACGCGTTTTGATAAACTGATAGTAGTTGATATCTTTGAAATATTATTTTGATGATTTTGACATTTTCGATAAGTTCTATAATTCTATAAATGTTAAAATTTTTTTTTATTTGGCCGACATACGATAAAAATAAATTAATAATTAAAAAAACTAAAATGTAATTTTGATAATTTTGACATTTTCGATAAATTTGATTACTTCGATAATTGCTATAATTTAGTTATTTTTGTAAACTTAACTAAAAAGGTAGATAATAATTTCAATATGATTAATAAATTATAATTTGTCGATTATAATAATTATATGTGTGACTAAATATATGTAATGATTATATCAACTATATCGATAACACAAATTATTTTAATTTGTAATGAATGAATATTATTATATTGATTACATTTATTTTATTGTTAATTTTTGAATAGGTTTTGGTAATTTTAGAAAAGTATTTGAATAATTTTTTGATATTCAATAAATTCGATTATTATTATAATTGATATGATTTTGTTATTTTTGTTAACTTATTACTAATGTGTCGATAATAGCGACAAATTATTTTTATTCTTGATAAACAACTGCGTATTGATATTCTGAGTATACTAATCGATATCGATTATTTCGATACTTTTATTTTAATAATCTGATGTATCATTTGATACACTAACACAAAATTAATAACTAATCATTACGATCGACTAACACATCGATATCGATTATTTCGATACTTTTGTTAATTTATTTTAATAATTTGATGCGTCATTTGATACACTAACACAAAATTGATAACTAATCACTACGATCAATTAACTCTAATAAAAAACACTGTATGGAATTTTTGATATCTTACAAAAATTTTTTCGATAATTTTTAAATTTTCAATAAAAATTTAATAACAATTATAATTTTGCTATTTTTGATAATAATTTTTGATATCTACAATAATATTTCGATAATTATTACATTTTCGATAAAAACGATTAATTTCATAATTATTAAAATTTTGTTATTTTTGATAAATTAAAAATAATGTCGATAATATTTACCAATGACATGTATTTTAATCAATAATATTGGAATCACTAATAATTGTAATCGTGATAATACGGAAATATAGAAATTTTGTTATTTTTTTTTATTTAATAACTTTTAATCGTTTTTAATATGTAAAACATTATTACATATGTATTGATAACAAGATTAACTGATTATTAGAAACATTTCGTTTTATTTAAATTATTTCAATTGATAGGAATTATTCTAACTACCACACGATTATCTATAATTTATTTTATCATTACTTCAAAATGTAATTAATTTCAATAAATCTGACATTTCTGTTTATTTATTTAAATATAAATTAAATCGATTATTGTGTTTATTCTGTTATATTTTTTTACCACCTATTATTCTTTACCGTTACAGGTCTTCCATGTGTGCGCCCTCACTGACGACGGCATGGTGCGCAAATCTTTCCTCTGTCCCGAGAATACACTTTTCGACCAGACTATACTCAAGTGTAACTGGTGGTTCTATGTTGATTGTTCCTCCTCGAAAAGTGTCTACGACTCCAATATACCCATATCGAAAAGTTATCAACTAATGAAGTCCATAACGTATTTCTCGAAATTTAACAATAATAAAAACAGCGGCGAGTCCAATGACGGAGGTCTGGACATACAAACACTCAAGGATTCCATGGATGACATGGAACGTCAAGCCGAAGCACATAGAAGTAATGATAGCGATGATGATAATGGTGATAGTGCAGACGATGGCAAATCAACGCAGCAGGACGAGCATCAGCAATTACAAGAGTCATAAGATTTTAGCTTTTAAGTTTAGTCGAATATCATTTGAGTGTGTTAAGTCTTAAGGGAGCTTTTAGATACATAAGTAAGCGAAAATCTCTGTTGTGTCAAAACGAGACGATTGAGAATTAATTCAAAATCACCACTGTTTAGTCATTATTAGTGCGATTTAGTAAGAGAAGTATAATAAAAAAAACAACGATTTTTTTTTTAGAAAAAAAACCCGCAAACACATAGATTCCTAATGACGTTATTTGTTCGTTAAATTAATTTGTATTGTAATTTAGAATTGTTTTCTTAGTTAAATGTGTGTGTTTTGTTTTTTTCTTTAATTATAAATAATTTTTGTAATATGTTTTGTACAAGTGTGAGTTAGTTTTTCGTCTGGATATTATTAAATTATTTATTATATATTTTTTTAAATAAAATGAAAAAAATATTAAGAACTAAGAGGCAAGTGGTGTTTTAATTTAATTGTGGAATGGCAAAAAAAACTATACATGGTGATGAACAATTATTTGACCAGAAGATATACGGAAATTTATTTTATATATTTTTATAATTTAATATTTTCACATTTTTATATTTTTATATTTTTATATTTTTATATTTTTATATTTTTATATTTTTATATTTTTATATTTTTATATTTTTATATTTTTATATTTTTATATTTTTATATTTTTATATTTTTATATTTTTATATTTTTATATTTTTATATTTTTATATTTTTATATCTTTATATTTTTATATTTTTACATTTTTATATTTTTATATTTTTATATTTTTATATTTTTATATTTTTATATTTTTATATTTTTATATTTTTATATTTTTATATTTTTATATTTTTATATTTTTATATTTTTATATTTTTATATTTTTATATTTTTATATTTTTATATTTTTATATTTTTATATTTTTATATTTTTATATTTTTATATTTTTATATTTTTATATTTTTATATTTTTATATTTTTATATTTTTATATTTTTATATTTTTATATTTTTATATTTTTATATTTTTATATTTTTATATTTTTATATTTTTATATTTTTATATTTTTATATTTTTATATTTTTATATTTTTATATTTTTATATTTTTATATTTTTATATTTTTATATTTTTATATTTTTATATTTTTATATTTTTATATTTTTATATTTTTATATTTTTATATTTTTATATTTTTATATTTTTATATTTTTATATTTTTATATTTTTATATTTTTATATTTTTATATTTTTATATTTTTATATTTTTATATTATTATATTTTTATATTTTTATATTTTTATATTTTTATATTTTTATATTTTTATATTTTTATATTTTTATATTTTTATATTTTTATATTTTTATATTTTTATATTTTTATATTTTTATATTTTTATATTTTTATATTTTTATATTTTTATATTTTTATATTTTTATATTTTTATATTTTTATATTTTTATATTTTTATATTTTTATATTTTTATATTTTTATATTTTTATATTTTTATATTTTTATATTTTTATATTTTTATATTTTTATATTTTTATATTTTTATATTTTTTTTTATATTTTTATATTTATTTTTATATTTTTATATTTATTTTTATATTTTTATATTTTGACATCTTTGGTATTTTAATATTTTTATATTATTTTATTGTAATAATTTGGAATTTATATATTTTCATATTTGTTTCCCACTGTTCCTCTTCAACAGAAACTTTAACTCCCACTAAGTACTTGTGGACTTACCAATTACTTCAATTGTTTGTTTTTCAGTCATTATTTTCAAATCACTAACATACCTTAAGGCGTTTTTTGTTACCAAACCACCTTTTGTGTTTGAAGTCTTTAGAGGGGGGTTATTCGCATGACTAAACCAACCATTACCTCTTTAGTTGTAAGTTTAAAGTTCAACACTTCTTCGAATGTCATAAGCCCGATCGTGGGTAACTCATTAATGTCTCTTCAATTATATGTCTTGTAAAACGTTTGGCGGAAGTCCTCAAGACGATAATGACAAGGAATCACATACAATTTATTTGCAAAAGATTTTCAATATCGATTGCAAATGAACTCATATTGACCCAAGTGGGATTCAACAGAAAAGCGACGCTGCTACATCCAGGGAAAAACGTGGAGCTCATTAATTGCATTGTGAAATTACGCTATTGCGAGGAATGAGAAAAACAAAAACATTCAATAGTGATGTTGGGCGAATAGTGAAAAAAATTAAAATTACAGGAGAAAACATGTTTTTTTGACAAATGAATAAATAAATATTCACATAATAGCCATTAACACCGCTTACTCTGGTCAGTTGTGGACGTGGACGAAAAGACATCTCAAATCGATTGTGTATCTGGCAAGGGGATGACAACACAAACTACATGACTCCACGACTGCTGTGGCCTGTAAACACACGATATATCCTCTGCTCTGTCAGACGCATGTGATCTGTTTGTAAAGTGTATCATATACAGAGTGGTCGCCACAATGTGGCACAGTGGTTTGAAATATAGAGTTACGAAAAAGATAACATAAACTTAGTTGTAGTTTCTTAGTTTTTAGTTTCTAGTAAAAAATTACAAAATATCCAACTCTGAAGTATTTCGGATTTGGGTGCATTACCAATTGTACTTTAACTTACCACTTGTAATATTATTTATTACAATAAATCTTTTATTATTACCTTTGAAATTATTACAAGTACATTGTAAATGTACAACTACATTTTACAATGTACAATAAAAAGTACTTTTTGTTACGATAAAAGTACTTTTTAGTCCAAAAAATAAACCGCTTACGGTCCAAAAAAATACCTTTTGTACAATTAATACAAAAAGAGTAATTCTGAGTAATTGGCTGTCGTCATAAAACTAAAGACTATCTTAACCATCAGGCTTTCTTAAAAGATGTAGAAATTTTCCTTTTCCAGCCACTGTGCGATGCAACTGACTGATCTATAATTTTACAGCACACTGTATATCCGGTCGTCGTCGTAGCTACTGTTGTTGTAATGGTTGCATCGTATTCGCATTAGCCACTAGGCTGAAAGTGGTTTTTCCGGTAGACATGATTATTAGTGTTACGTGAAAACGTGAAAAACTCTTATGCGAAAAGTAAAAGCGTTTTACAACTTTTTTCTCTTGTTGTTTTAGTGTTACTTGCTCTAGCCATTGGTGAAGGAGAGAGCGCAAGTGCAAAGGGGTCTACTGATGCTGTGTTGCGCTGAGTGTAAGATGTACACATGTTCACTGACATTGAATTTTCGTGAACATTTTTTCGAATGACAATAACCATGAACGCTGTTCGTTGGACAGACGGATTTATAAATTTTCCGAAACTAGCATTCGTTGTGATATTATTGCAGAGGCAACATTTTATTGAATTCAAATCTTTATTGAATTTCGAACAGTAAGGACGGTTTATTCGGAAGATAATTCGGAACAAGTTTTTCGCTAAGAGTCGAAGACAAAAAGTGAAAGAAACAAAAAAAATATAATAATAAATATATAAGGTGTGTGCATATGGAGATATATGTAAAATATATTTGAAAAAATGGAAAATTGTAAAGGAAATTTCGAAATAAATACTATTTACGTAAAAATAATACACTTTTAGAAATGTTAAATAAAATACTTCTGAAGCTATAATTTTTACTAAAAATTGTGATATACAAATTATAAAAATTAAAATTTGCTCGAATATAATTTATATAAACTTGTTTTTATCGAAATGGACTGTAATATTAAAATAAATGTAAGAAAAAGAAATCATAACAAATAAAAAGTTGTTCATGTGTTACTCGAAATTTCTACCTGTGCTACGAAATTTTTAGAATTTCCATGTCGTTTAAGAAAGAATAAGAAACTCGTCGAATCTATCTATTTTCACTTGGAAGTTAGAGACATTTAAATCATGATTGTAGTGAAAAATGTCTATAAGGCTGTAGAGAAATCCAAGTGTAGAGGCAATATTAATCCAATTGCTGTCCGTTTCTATTCTTTTAGGCTTTCTATTAATTCTCTTGAAAGAATAACCCGTGAATTTTTCCTTCAAAATGCATTCTGCTACCATTCTTTGATTGCATTAGTTAACAGAAATGATCATTTAAATTTATATATATATTTTTTGTGTGTATTAAGGAAACTCGTGGAAAATTGTCAGTGGTAGTTTCGTTGTATTGTCCATATTTTGAGATAGAAATATGCGATCAAGCCCTAAATGGAATTCATTTAAAAACAACTATGTTGTATACATATGATCTCACCTATAAAAACTAGTACAGAAAATTCAGTCAGGTAAACTGACTAATGAATACCCTCGCCCTATGTCTGATACTGTTTAAATCTTGAAATATTAAAATTAACCGGTTTATAATTGAAATAACTTATGTATTATTATTTGCCTGCTTGAGAAGCGTGAACGGTTACAGGTAGTATAGGTTAGTAGTAAACCTGTAATAACATTACAGTGTAAAACGTGTTAATAAGTTCGTCAACAAATGGCATTTGGTTATTTGGTCATTTTGTATGAAGTTACCGAAAGGGTCTTATACGGTACTAAACTGATAACTAAAAGTCTCTTACTAAGGCGTACACAAATCTTTAAAGAAATCATAATCTTAAATGGATGGAGTAATTGTCCCCGAAGTTATATCTATGAATACAAAATATTATAAGTAAACTATTTTCATTTTATTATATTTTTTAGGGTTTTTTGTTAGAGATTATTGGAAAATATGAATTTTCGGGGAAATTGGCTCATATGCATATGAGATTCAAGTAGAGGTATCACAACGTCTCCGATTTTTATTCGTTAGTCAACGTTTAATAAATGTTGACAGTGTGCAAAATCGGACTAAATTCAGTGCATCTGCAAAAGAGATGTGCATGTGAAATAGGATTGGTATAGTCCACGATACGGAATACCTCTTTAATTCCGTGTGGTTGGAAAAAAATGTGACAAAAATTGTTCAAAGTGAGGTAGGGGCAAATGGCTGCGCATTATGGGGAAGTGGAAAAAATACCGGAGTCGCTCCTAGAGAAGTGAAAAAAATGACCAACCAACAGTAAATTTTCTCAAACATTACTGCCATTCTTCACACCCAAACGGGATTCCTCTACAAAAATCTAATTTTTATAAAATTTGCTCCCACTGCTCTAACTGTCCCAGACATGACGCTAGAGGAGGTGAAAGTATGACCGACCCCTAATATTTATGCAACACCAAATCACAGAACAAATCTATCTATCTTCAACACTTAAGTTGGTCCACATATTTTTTTTTTATTTTGTATAATTTTGTATACCCTTCACAACGCGCATGAACAGTGTGAAGGGTATATTAATTTTGTTCTTACATTTGCAACGCCCATAAGGAGGCGTGTATGGTATGGCAATATATATATAAACGATCAGCATCGAAATCTGAGTCGATTTAAAGGTGAGGTCTGTCCGTTTGTCAGCCACAGTTTTAGAGATATCGAGATACCGTAATATGGAATGCAAGCTTCAATCCTCAAAGCGAAGGTTTAGTTCTAAGATGAGCCCGATCGGTCAAAAACTACTGCCACTTCCCATACAAACTCCGCCTTTTTGGTGTCTGTCCCTGCGATTACAACCGTAGTTTAAGGGCAATCAAGCTGAACTTTTTTAAGCAAGCTAAGTACTCAGCAGAGGTTTAGTAGGTAGATGAGATCGATCGGTCAAAAACTACTCCCACCTCCGATACAAAATCCCTCTTTTTGGGGGTGTCCATATGTCAGTACTCGCGATTACAGCAGTAATTTAAGATCAATTTTATGCAAGCTTTACTGCCCTAAATGGATGTTGAGTTCTAAGATAAGCCCGATCGGTCAAAAACTACTCCCACCTCCCATACAAACACCACCGTTTTGAGGTCTGTCCCTACGATTACAGCTGTAGTTTAAGAGCAATCAAGCCGAAATTTTGTATGCAAGCTTCGCTACTCTAAGCGGAGGTTGAGTATTAAGATGACACCGATCGGTCAAAAACTACTCCCACCTCCCATACAAACACCACCGTTTTGAGGTCTGTCTCTGCGATTGCAGTCGTATTTTAAGAGCGGAGGCTACTTTCTGAGATGAGCAAGGTCGGTCACAAAATACTCCTACCTCCCATACAAACTCCCCCTTTTTTGGGGTGTCCGCCTAACTGCCTCCGAGATTGCAGCCGTAGGTTAGGAAATATTGAGCTAAAATTAGATATGCAAGCTTTTATCCTATAACAGGAGCTTACGTTGTAAGATGAGCAAGTTCGGACGAATACTTCTCTCACCTTCCATACAAACTCCTCCTTTTTGGGGTTGTCCGTCTGTATTTCCCTGAGCTTTCGGGCTGAAATTTGGTATGTAAGCTTCTGTCCAGAAGGGGTGTGCCACAGCTTACGATTTTCAGAGAATTTTACTATTACATGAGGATTAAACAGGCCAAATTTAAACATTCTTCGGTTGCTCATTTTGAAGTTATGGGAGAATTATGCATTTTTCAAAAAATAGTTCATTTTGTATGGGAGGTACCAGAATGGTTCGGCCTATATAGTCCATATTAATTTTTGAGTCACACTTTTATAAGCTTACATCTCATGCAAAATATGACTAAGCGTACTTACAAAAAAGATATGTATGTAAGTTTATGAGGCTGCATTCGGTCATTTGTATGGGAGGCACAAGAAGGGGTGTAGCAACGATTTCAGATTTTTTAAGGGTTTATTGACTATTACAAGAGAATTAGGCAGACCTTATTTAAATATCCACAAGTCGTCTATTTGGAAGTTATACAAATATCTGAAAAATAGTTAATTTTTAGAGGTACAAGAAGTGGTAGGGCTTTTCAGCCTATTTACAATCCCATAACTTAATTTTGAAAAATATTAAAAAAAATAAATTTTTATAAGGATAAGTACAAATCAATATATAGAAATCGACACGAAATGTTGGGGTACAATTTCTTATATGTATACTTACGATTTGGGCGTGTTTTCATTATGAACTAACTCTCCAATGGAAAGGGGCCACAACTTTTTTTTGGGGGATTATTTCATTTTCTTTGCGGCCCGTCTTCATTTTTTTTATAGCCTGGGGTGAAATTTCCTACGAATTATACAAACCCTAAGGAAAACATCCAATAGAAAAAATTGTGCAATTTTCATGATTTTAAAGAAATGCGTTTCAAAGTTTTGAAACTTTATAAACCCAAATGGGCATATAGCCAATATCATCAGACATGTCATCCTTTGCTAACTTGTTCTTAAATTCCTTAAGGAACACATTGCTTAAAAATTTATTAGGTTATATAAATTTTAACCCATTAATGATCCACCATTATGTTCATTGCAATCAGGTACCGCTTTTGAAGCAGTGAAACTTAAAGCCCACCTTTCCATTACACATAAATAAAAACCGTTTAATTTAGTATAATTACTCTGTTGCCATTTCTCTTTTACAGGCACCGCCAAGCCTTAACTCAACATGTTGTATCTGCGACCCATAATGTTTATACTCCTTATCAGTAAGTACAACACGATACACTTGCAATCAGCTGCATATTTTAATAATTACTTTCAACTGTACAGCTCCTTTCACTACAGCACGCAAAGTGAAAAGAAAGGGTTCATTTGGTATACCTCCATTTCCCCCTCAACCGCCAACACCACCATCAGCACCACCAGAGCCATACGCATTCGAAGAGATCCATTTGGAGGAATATGCCAACCAACATCATCATTATCATCAACAACAGCAACTGCAACATCATCACCAACACCAGCATGAACAACAACATCAGCCCTCTGCTCAAATTCGTTACGATGAAGATCACTATGGTCATGGACATTATCCGCACGAACACTATGGACAACAATCGGTCTCCTCCTTGTCCTCGTCATCTTCCAATGGAGGCAGTAATAAATATCTCATCGACAATGGTTTACGTAGTTTAGCCAAAGGTTCTGCTGATCAGGCCAACTCAGCAGTGGCCTCACAAAATGCCGCCGGCAAACAAGCAGCATATGTAGCCAAAAGTACTTTAGCTCATGCAGCCACTCAGGCTGCTGGCACCGCTGTGGCTGTGCTCAAGGGAAAAGAGGTGTTACTGCATCGCTTAGAGGAACAGAACGCCGAAGCTCATAAGTCGATGCAGGGTGAACTACAACAACTGCAACAGGCAAAACGTTCAGCCAAGGCTGCCCAATATGCAGCCCAACAGGCCTTAAATCATGTCTCAGTCTTAACGGCGGCATTGAATAACGCACAAGCTGCCTCCGAGTTGGCACAAAAGGCTGCATCTGAGGCAGCAGCCGAGTTGGCCTCTCAAATCGATATGGTCGCACAAGCAAAATCCAAACTGGAACAAGTTGAATCGAATTTATATACAGCTCGTCTGGACTATGAGGAGACCAAAGAGGCAGCAGAGAAAGCGACATTGTCGGCTCAAGAGGCTCAGTTGAATGCCAATGATGCAGGTCTGCATGCAAATGAGGAATTAAGTGATTCATCATCGGGTTTGCATGATAAAAGTGATAGTGCGGGGGGTCATGTGCTGGTGAAGAGACGTCATAATAACGAGAAGGTCGCAAAGAAACAGCAGCAACAGCAGCAACAGCAGCAGACGCATGTGCCGCAAACGCAGAAAAAAACGTGATCGTGAATGTTGGGGGATCAAAGATCTATTATTGTGTAATTTAAACGTTTTGTTTTGTGTTATTTTTTGTTACTTTTTTATTTAAATTTTATGTTATGTTATATTTTAAGAAGACTTTTAATGTTGAATAAAGTTTGGTCTACAAATGAGAAGAATAAATGTTTAATTTTTAAAAGGATTCTGTTATTCCTTAATTTTTAAAAGGATTCCGTTATTCCTAGTTTAACTAAAAAATGTGATGCAAATCAAGCAATTGCAGCAATTTTGTGAAAAGATATGTTGCAATGCTCATGTTGCAATAACTTTTGAATGCGACATCAGATTATAAAGATCTAGGTGTCGCCTGTTAGGTTTTAACCTCCTCTTTAGGAATACACAATAAAAATGGCAGGTGCTTGAGGGCCAAGGACATCAGAATCTAGGAAATGTCCTTTATTCTAGTTTTTTCTTGGAAAGGTATCTTTTGATATTCTTTATATTATTTTTAGGAAATTGCGCATACTTTTCTCTACAAGATGTGATGTGTATCCAAAGTTATTTATTTGTAAATTAACGTTCAATAAACGCTTACCTTGGCAAAATTTGGCTCAATTTAGTGGATACATAAAAATATATGCATGGAAAAGGGGAAATTTCGCTTCTTTATAAGGCAGGTACCAGAAGGGGTGTGTCAAATAGTAAGGTTTTCTGAGGTTTCGCCCCTATACAAGACAAATTAACTGACCAAGTTTCATTATCCTGCAGGTGCCCGTTTGAAAGTTATGGGAGAAATATATATATATATATAATTTTCCACAACCAGGTCATTTTGTATGGGAGGTACCAGAAGGGGTTAACCGACATAGTCCATATTCGTTCCTGAGTCAAAGTTTTATAAGTGTTCATTATACCGGGTCACCAAAAAAATTTTCCAAAATCGAGGGCAAATATTAAAGATCACCTCGAGACAATTTAAAAAAAAAATTTTTTTCCTCCCCCACCGCCCAGAAAAACAGCCAAAATCGTTTTTTGTCACTGTTTTTTTGTTTGTTCTCAATCAATCTCAATATTTTGGCTCAATCATAACATACAAGACATCGGTGTATAGGTCTCGACGAGTACTACATTTGTCCTATAGATGTCGCTGTCATACGACATCATCTTGTAATGATGGCCTCATTTAGAGCAATTTCTACCCCTAAAATTTAAAAATATTTTTTCCTAGGATTAAAGCCCTTTAAAAACCAAGAACATGTTGCTTTGGAAGTATACAGTTTGATTCAAAAACAAAAAAGTTACGTATGAAAAGATGTATTTACAGCATCAACATTAATATTTTTTCCTGTGACTTGCATTATTACAGAAAATTATTGCATACTTCTTGCATTAATATTCCCAGCTGTTCTCAATGAAGTTACCTAATTTACAATTGATTGCCGCCCAGGAACACTTCCACGTGGGGAACAGCGAATCGTAGACGAAAAGCACACTGCACTGCAATTATCGAGTTTGCATTGTAAAATACGCTTCAACACAAAATGACCTCTCCTTAGGTGTCCATTGCATGATGGCAACTGATAGGCAGACGAGCACAAATCTCCCGTCAGCCACTATAATACCATGTCCACACTACAGTAATTTTTCGTAATTCGCGCTCTCATTCGTAATTCAACCCCCAATTACATGGCGAATTACGTAATTCCCCATACAAAATTTTGAGAGCGAATTACTTTCTTTGAAGGTAATTCATTTCGAATTACCTTCTGAATTATGATAAAATCGTTGCCATCTCTAATTTTTATCGGAATATATCGAAACAGCTGTCAAAATGAAAATTAAAATGTAAACAACAAACACAAAGATAAAGACAAAGTAAAACAAATTTTATTAATTTTTTGATATTCGACCTTTCCTTTAATATTTTCCTTTTTAATTAAGCTAGAGATCGGGGTTTCACGAATTATTAGTACAAATTTTAAAAACCACGAGTTGCATACAAGCAAAGCAAAGTAAACAAACAAAAGCAACTGTCAAATCGAATTAAGTACGTGTAGTGTGGACAGGGTAATTCGTGTAAGTAATTCAAATAGCGAATTAGGTAATTCGAGACGTAGTGTGGACAGGGTATAAGTCACGCACACTCTCCACTCTCTTCGACCAACAGTGCCGTCACAGCCTGCAGTGCAAAAAAGCAAATTACCTCGCTCCACCCTGTATTATGGCTTTAGCCCACAAATTGCATTTTCATGCCCCACATGGACCACATATCGAAAATTAATACGTTATTGGGTTAAAGATGTAGTGCCGAGTACTATCTGCATACTAAATTGTATCCCTTTGGACATAAAAACTACATATTCCATCTTAAATTCCGTCTTCGTTCATTGATTAAATACAAAATTTCATCATACAAATGCAATTTGTGTATCAATTTATAAGGGGTAGACCAACACCTTATACTAGGGGTGCGATAGTACATGAGTTTTCGAATTCGATACGAACAACCTTCCTTATTTTGTGTCTGTCCTGGAGTCGCCCCTAGAGTGGTGAAATGTATGACCGACCCCAAGTCAATTTTTCATCCTAACATTTTCCCAAAACATTCCTTCCCCCCTTCTTCACCACCTAAGAATCTCCAATACAAAAATCTAATTTTTAGTAATTTTTCTACCACCGCTCTAACTGCCCCTAGAGGAGTCTAATGTATGACCGGCCCCCTAATATTATTCCAATCCCAACTGTTTCTCAGAACTTTTCTCCCTTCTATATTCAACCCTTAAGGTGATACGGGATCACTGATCCCCATACAATTTTTTTTATATTTTATAAAATGTATGACCGCCAGTCATTCTCCCACCGCTCTAACTGCCCCAATCGTTTCCTAGAGCAGTAATATGTTTGCAACCCCAATTTTTTTTCATAACATATCTACCTTCTATCTTCAACCCTTACGGTGTTCCCCATATAAATGTTTTTCATTTTTATGATTTTTTTTATGAAATCAGCTCCTGTTGCTCCCATTGTGTTCCTAGAGGGGTAAAATGTATGACCCGCCCTCAGTAATTTTTCCCTCTTAACATTTTCCCCAAACATACCTATCCTCATCTTCCCTCACTAAGAGGGATTCCATACAAAAATAAACTTTTTAAATTTTGCTCCCACCGTACTAACTACCCCAAACGTGCCCTTAAAGGTATCAAATGTATGACCGGCCCCCAATATTTTTGCAATCCCCACTGTTTCTCAGAACATTTGTACCCTCTATCTTCAACCCTTAAGGTGGTTCCCATAAAATTTTTTCAATTTCTATGATTTTTTTTAAGATATCCTAACATTTTCCCCAAGCATACCTACCTCACTCTTCCTTCATAAGTGGACTTCCATACAAAAATAAAATTTTTAAAAATTTTGCTCTCAATGTTCTAACTACCTCAAACGTGCGCTTAGAGGAATCAAATGTTTGAGTGACTCCCAAATTTATTGTTTATTTTTATGATTTTCTTTAAGAAGTAACTACTGTCGCCCCTATGGTACCTCCTAGAAAGGTAAAATATATGACCGAAACCCACTAATTTTTCCCTACTAACTTTTTCCGAACACCCAGCCTTGGGAAGGGTGCGCACAAATAAGTCAAATATATTACCTTAAAATTAGTATTAATATTTGTATTTGAATTGAAAAAAATCGAAATTCGAAAACTCGTGCGCTGTACCAACCCTATTGTACATACATAATAGGGTGTTCGGATGTTATATGGGGAAAAAAATTCAGAATTTTGTCGGTGCCTCCCCTCAAAAAGTTATAAGTCTTTGCAAATTTTAGGATAGCCAAAGTTTGGGCACGATTGGAGTATGTTAACCCGTGCCGCTTTGGGCTTAAAGCATTTACGCTCCTACAGACAAGTTTGGCAGGCATAACTCAATAACGACTAGTCAAATAACAATATAACAAAAGAACCTAAAACGTGACAAATTTCTCGCTACGATACTTACTAACTTTAAATCGATATTAAATTATTATGGCATGTAACTTGACAAAACGAATGATGCAGAACTTCTTCTACATTCACGTGCAGTTCTCAGAATTGAGTCCCAAAATCCTGTGTTGTACTGTGTTACCTTACGCCCAATGATATTGATTTGAACATTTTACAGTTGTTGGAGAATTCATTAACACTTTGCACTATTCTGTGAACATCTGGCAAAGTCCTATCTTTGCTGTGATCTTAACAAATATTGATACTTTAAGTTAAATTCATAAGATGTAACAATATATACTGCCACGTATTAGCCAGCAAACAGTTCAATAATGACATTCTGAAAATATTAATTTTGTCCACTTCGTATGATTTTTTACACTTTCATATATTCGGGTTATTTTTTTAATTTTTTTGCTAAATCTCAAGTTTTATTCAATAAATATTTCACAAAGATAAATTACATACAAATATAGCAACAAAGGAAAAGAGAAATTTTAAGCCAAGTTTAAAATTTCACTTGCATTCATTATAAACCTTCCACTTGTATTTCCGCTTCCTCAAAACAAAGGTCGTCGAGCCAGATGTTGCCTATGCTGATGTTGTTGTTGTTGTTGATGCTGTTGTTGCTGCTGCTGCTGATGTTGCCTTTGATGCTGCTGTTGTACCAGCTGCACGTGTTGCAATTGTTTGGGCGACAACAAATTACGTTTAGCCAAATGACGTCGGCCACGTTGAGCATTCACCTTGGCCTCATGAGCTGCACAGGCTGCCTTATACGCTGCCTGTTTGGTAGTGGTGAAATCGGCTCTTGCACTACTTAGCTGACGTAACAATTGTTCCACTCGCGTCTTGGCCGCTTCCATCAACTGTGTTTTCTCTGCATATCCCGCCTGAGCACCATTGGCTGCTTGCTCGGAGTTGCCAATGTTGGCTTGAGCCATTTGCACCGCCTGCGTAAGTGTCTTGAGTTGTTCTTTTGCCTGCTGGGCCGCTTGCATAGCAGCTTGAACATTTTGTTGGGCATTTTGTAAAGAGGATGATTCTTCCTGAACCACAGCCTCAGCTTCATGCAACTCTTGCTCTAACTGTTCGACAATTTGTTGCTTCCCAGCCAAAGCAGCTTCAGCAGCTTTGGCCGCTTGCAAAGCTTTATCGGCCAATTGCATTTTAACTTGTTGCGAAGCTGCTTGACCAGCGGCTGCTTGAGCTTCGGTGGCTGCTTTAGCTTCCTGGGCAGCCTTTTGAGCTATATTGGTAGCTTTTTGTTTTGGATTGCCACTGGTTATGGCAGCCTCGTTAAATTGGTTTTTATTGCAGTCCTCCGTGCCGTCAATATCTCCGGTATCAGGGGATTGCGAAGCCAGGGTGAAATCATTAAACAGACGGGGAATCATGCGTTTGTTATAGTGCTGGGGGAGGAAGTAAAATATTTCATAGATTTTAAATTTATATTCTATTAACACTAACCTTGTCTGTATTATAAGCTGCCGTATGTGAAATGAAGATAAATAACAGCAAGAAAATAATGACAAAATTCATTCTTAGTTCTTTGTAAAAATTCTACAGAATATAGACTGTCGAATAAAAGCTTTTGTAAGTGTTTTGTTTTTGTCGCCCAAATGTGTCAAAGAGGAAAAAGTAAATTTGGCTAATGTAATCGATATAAATTTAATAATTTCTGAAAAAATTCTCAAAATATTTTAGGGTACCCACGCATTTATCAAACATAAACTACAGCATACATCACTGTTTTACATTTTTTATAATGAATAAAAATAATCTAAGCAGTTTCTAACACTATCGTACTCTAAAATTTAAAAAAAAAATCATTAGAAATCTTGTTTTTATTTGTGTTATTGTTTGTAAACATCGCAAACAAAAAAAAATTAGTTTACATCACAAAATTCCATACAAATAGAAATAGGTACCTAGGATGACTAACTAATCGGAAGATTAAACCATATATCCACTATTTCGGTAAGAAAAACGTATGATTAATATAAAATCCGCATAACTCATACGTTGTACATTAGTGTGGTCGTAAACATCGATGTTGGATTTTTGTCGATGCCACCCCCAAAAAATTATAAGTCTTTGCAGATTTTACGACAACCAAAGATTGAGCACGATTAGAGAATGTTAAAAAGTGCCGCCTTGCGCTTAAAGTTATTAAGCTCCTACAGCCACGTTTGGGGGGCATAACTCAAGAACGACCAGTCCAGTTTTGATGAAAAATCCGAAATTAAGGAATTTTAATTTAATTAATGGTAAACGACAGTATCGTAGCTTTAAATAAATTCATGAAAAAAAATTTGCCAAAAAAAAAACTTAATTTTTTATATTTAAAAAATTATAAAAAAAATCCAAAACGCAAAAAAGTGTCAACTTTTACTGATTTACTATGAATAAAATGAGACGTAAATCATGAAAATCGATGAACACTTTTATTCGCAATTAAGTAAAGGTATATTATTTTGACAAAAATTTTGATTTTTGATACAATGAATGAGGATAATCGTACTGAATAAATTAAAAAAAAATATTATATGAGGATACGTAAAAAATTCTTTGAAAAAGCGTTGATAACTTTACCACTATCCCATCTTCCATATATCCAGAAATGAAAAAACTTACATTTTCAAAATTGTTGTTGGAAATGAACCAAATTTGGCTCAATTTGTCTCTGATATATTTTTGGCAACTGTATTGAATTATATCAAATTATATCGAAGGATATATCCTCTCATATATCCTGAAATAGAAAAAATTTATATTTTTTAAAATTGTTGTTAGTATTAAACCAAATTTAGCTCGATTTGTCTATGATATATTACTGACATCTGTGTAGAATTATATCAAATTATCTCAAAGGATACGGCAACCTCCCATATATCCTGAATGGATAAAACTTGTATTTCCCAAAATGAGATACATTCACTTAATTGCGAATAAAACGAAACGCGATAATCGATTTTCGTGATCTATTTCTCATTTTTCCATAGGTTATGTGGCACTAGAAAATAGTAAGACTCAAAATTTTTTTTAGGCAATTTTTTTTCCATACATTTTTTTATTACTGCGTAAATGTTGGTCATACAGAGAAATCATACATGAATCATAATTTTTATTCTTAAATTTCGGATTTTTGTTTCAACAAAATTTGACTAGTCGTTATTGAGTTATGCCTGCCAAACTTGTGTGTAGGAGCTTAAAAGCTTAAAGCCCAAAGCTTTAAGCATACTCTAATCGTGCTCAAGCTTTGGCTACCCTAAAATTTGCAAAGACTTATAACTTTTTGAGGGGAGGCACCGACAAAATTATGAATTTTTTTTCCCCATATAACATCCGAACACCCTATTATGTATGTACAATAGAGTTGGTACATCGCACGAGTTTTCGAATTTCGAATTTTTTCAATTCAAATACAAATATTAATACTAATTTGAAGGTAATATATTTGACTTATTTGTGCGCACCCTATCCCAAGGCTGGGAGCAAATTTTTGTATGGGAGTTCCCTTAGGGGTTAAAGATAGGTGGTAGGTGTG
Organism: Muscina levida; assembly: GCA_964034835.1. Lineage (NCBI taxonomy): Eukaryota > Metazoa > Arthropoda > Insecta > Diptera > Muscidae > Muscina > Muscina levida. The sequence continues at coordinate 23,241,027 of OZ035880.1, forward strand.
CTCGGAAAATGTTAGTAGGGAAAAATTAGTGGGTTTCGGTGATACATTTTTCCTTTCTAGGAGGTACCAAAGGGGCGACAGTAGCTGATTTCTTAAATCGTATAAAAATTGTATAGGGACCACCTTAAGGGTTGAAATAGAGGGTAGATTTGTTTTTATAAACTGTTGGGGTTGCAAAAATATTGGGGGTTACTCATACATTTGATACCTTTAGGGGCACGTTTGGGGCATTTATAGAGGTGGGAGAAAAATTTATAAAAAATTTGATTATTAATGGTCAAATTCATAACTATGCTGGACATTTTCGGCTGATATCTACTTCACATACATATGTTTGACATAATTGAAGATATATATACAGCTGATGATGTACCATTGTGCATCAGTTCGTCACAAAGGGGTCTGAAGATGAACTCGTCATGGAGTTCGAAACGCGTCATCCTAGTGCGTGACACACTGAATTTGACCAAAAATATCAAACAATAAATAAAAAATACTTTTCTGATCTTGAGCCGAATTTGTGGTATCATTTCGATACACTAACGTAAATTAATAAAAAATTTATTTTTGTACGAGAACCCGCTTAGGGCAGAAGATGGGGTTAGTTGTGTTTGAGGAAAATGTTAAGAGGGCAAAATGACTGAGGGCCGGTCATACATTTTACCCCTCTAGGAACACAATGGGAGCAACATGAGCTGATTTAATAAAAAAATCATAAAAATGAAAAATAATTGTATGGGAAACTCCTTAAGGGTTGAAGATAGAGGGTAGATATGTTATAAAAAACATTTGGGGTTGCAAACATATTGTGGGACGGTAATGCATATTACTGCTCTAGGGAAAAGATTGGGCAGTTAGAGCGGTGGGAGAAAAATTTATAAAAATTTAATTTTGGTATTGGAGATCCTTAGGGGGTGAAGATGGAGGGCAGGTATGTTTGGGGAAAATGTTAGGAGTGAATTATGACTGGCGGTCATACATTTTATAAAAAAAAAAAAATTGTATGGGGATCAGTGATCCCGGATCACCTTAAGGGTTGAATATATAAGGTAGATATGTTCTGAGAGTTGGGGTTTCAATAATATTAGGAGGCCGGTCATACATTAGACTCCTCTAGGGGCAGTTAGAGCAGTCGTAGAAAAATTTCAAAAAATTGATTTTTGTATCGGAGATTCTTAGGTGGTGAAGAAGGGGGGAAGGTATGTTTTGGGAAAATGTTAGGATGAAAAATTAACTTGGGGTCGGTCATACATTTTACCACTCTAGGGGCGACTCCAGGACAGACACAAAATAAGGAAGGTTGTTCGTATCGAATTCGAAAACTCGTAGACTATCGCAACCCTAGTATACGGTTTTGTTCTAGTCCTTATAATTTGATACACAAATTGCATTTGTATGATGAAATTTTGTATTTGATCAATGAACGAAGACGGAATGGAAGATGGAATATGTAGTTTTTATGTCCAAAGGGATACAATTTAGTATGCAGATAGTACTCGGCACTACAGCTTTAACCCAATTACGTATTAATTTTCGATATGTGGTCCATGTGGGGCATGAAAAGTAATTTTATGGCTAAAGACATAATACTGGGTGAAGGGCGGTAATTAGCTTTTTTGCACTGCAGGCTGTGGCGGCACTGTTGGTCGAACAGAGTGGAGAGTATGCGTGACTTATAGTGGCTGACGGGAGATTTGTATTCGTCTGCCTTTCATTTGCCATCATGCAATGGACACGTAAGGAGTGGTCATTTAGTGTTGAAGCGCATTTTTCAAATACGCACTCGATCATTGCCGTTGCAGCGTGCCTTTCGTTTACGATTCGCTATTCCCCCACGCGGAAGTGTTCCTGGGCGGCAATCAATTGTAAATTGGGTAACTTCATTCAGAACAGCTGAGAATGTGTCACGTGTACGAAGGGGACCTACGAGATGGATTACAACACCGCAAAACACCGAGAGAGTTAGAGCAGCAGTACTGCAATCTCTGAAACGCTCTGCTCAAAAGCAATCACTTGCTCTTGGCATTTCCAGACGTTCTCTCTTGAGGTAATGCAATTAGAGGATAAATGGTTCCAACATGATGGTGCCACTGCACACACAGCGAGAGTTAGCATGAATTGTTTGAGGCAAATATTTCCTGGATGGCTTATCTCTTTGAGGGGTGATGTGAACTGGCCGGCACGCTCACCAGACTTAGCCCCATGCGATTTTTTCCTTTGGGGTTACCTGAAGTCGAAGATGTATATCAACTGTCCCAACACCTTGGAAGACCTAATTAACAATATTCAGGCTGAAATTGGCAGAATACCAATCGACATGCGTGTTAGAGTTCATGAAAACTTCAGACAACGTATTCAGCAGTGTGTGGATAGCGAAGGTCGACATTTGCCAGATACACTATTTAAAACCATATAATGTAAAAATTCCTATATAATATAATTAATATATCAAATAAATTTTACTAATATTCATACTTTTTTATTGTATTCCCAAAAAAGCAAATTACCGCACTCCACCCTGTATTTGATACATGGAAATAACTCAGCAATGCAGACATAAATAAAATGACGAAATTTTTTTTTCGTTCAGTGTCTAAATCTGGACGCAAACTATTTAAATTTAAAGACTCGACATTTTTAGTTTTTGGTAAAAATTCAAGAATTTTCAAAATGAAGATTAAATTAAATTTCTACATTTTTTTAAGACAAAAATTGTAGCACATAGAGAGAGTTACTTTAGACCCTTGGTTTCAAATTGGATTCATGAGTTTTTAAGTAGTTTGATCCATGTCCGTCTGTCTGTTCGGCTATTACACACGATAACTTTCAAAAGATACGTGGGTTAATATTTTCACAAAATTACTGAGGGTACCTCCAATACAAATGTTACATTCCGCCCACTTTAGAAATGGACGCGATCGCGCCTGAATTCTATATTTTGTAAAGCTAGTTATAACAGCATAAAGTTTTGGAAGAAAAATCTAGAAGTCTAGCCACGCCCCTTCTGGTACCTCCCACACTTGTGTACCATTCAGTTCACCCCATGCCTATTTCGCTTTATATTATTATTTGTGTCATTTAAAATATATCCTTCCCCTCCCCATTAGAAACCACCACCAAGTAAAAAGACATTGCAATTATTTTTTGGAAAAAAGAAAATATGCATATTTCTTTTCATTTTTAATTTATTACATTTATATAATTAATTATAATTCATCCGTCTCGGCTGTTGTGTTTTCTGCTGTTTCATTTTTCTTTCTCTTTTTTTTAGTCAATTTTAATATTTAAAATTTCTTTTAGTTATAAATTTTTAATAGTTTTTTTCTCCTGCATCTTCTTGTTATACAAATTTTAAGTGTAATATACATATAAATATATTTATATTGGTAAATATATATATATATTACGAATGTATCAAACTTTATACAATTTTGACAAATAATAAAATCAAAATAAATGTGTTGCCAAAAGTTTGGACGAAACTATAATATATATGTGTGTGTGTTTGTTTTTTTTTTTTTTTTTTTTTTTTGTATATAACGGTAGGTAACATAATTTTAATAACAAAAACTGCTTTCCGAAACAACTTATTTTTATTGTGTACATTCCTTTTCATTTTTTTTATAGATTTTTTCTTTAGATGGTTAATGTAAACAATAGCTCTTTAAAAATCTATTTTTGGAGAGTAAAAGCTGCTTTAGAAATCTTTCAAATGATATTCATATTCAGAGAAATGATGAATGGCAATTACCTTCAATGAGCGATGAAGAGGCGTTGTTCTATGGACTTGTAGAGGGCTTGAAATAATCAATGTTTAAACGACACATCGGCAGATAGAGGATTCGAATGTTCTTATGAAATATTCGCCTGAAAATTTTAATGTATATCTTCGAAGACATGATCTATCCCAAATGTATTTTTACACGTAATTATTCATATTCGTTGATTCGACTTTTTACCAAAAAAAAAAAATCAAACTTCAAATCACTGTAAAAAAAAATGTGACGTAGTGGAGAAAATTGGAGTTTAATGTTCTATTACTAAGGTCAAATGCAACCGTTTGATATTGGTTAGGTTCAGTCCCAAAAAAGCTTGTTGCGCTCTCAAAAATAGCCTTCATAACATTTCAGTTTGATATTATTTTATAATCTTTGACTCGTAGAGGTTATTTGTCTTCGGTGACTCTTAGTGAAAAAAAAAAAATAAAATCAATCAAATCTTCAAACCATTGTAAAAACAAAATTGTGACGTAGGAAACAAAATGGAGTTTAGGGTTTTGTTACTGAGGTAAAATGCTATCGGTTGATATTGGTTTGGTTCACCCCCTAGGCAATGAACCCCAAATTGTGTCATAGTGTTACAGATGTGTTTCTGAGCCTTCTGCCCCTGGACTTATACGTCAAGGCTAGTGCGCTCCAAGGGACTAGAAAACATGTGACACTAATATTCTCCATTTCGGCTGACATCCCTTACAGATTTTTAAACGAAATGTGTGGATCTCCTTTATGTGGACGTTGCAATTTCGGTAAGATCGAAATGGACTGACGGCGGGACTCCATATAGTGATTTTATTTCTGTTTTAATGGTTAAATCAAAGATGAAACATGGCACTAGTGCTGCAGTGCGGAAGCACTGACTAGCCTTTACCTTAGGCTACATAATGAATGCAGTGTTTTTCAAGCTGAGATGATGGCTGTTCAAAAGGATGCACGGGCTATTATGGGATGTGGAATCGATACAAGCAGATAGATAACTCTCTCTGTGTTGAAAACCAAGCTGAAATAAATGTGCTCTATTCTACATAATGCACATACAAGTGCAAGGAGACAAATTAAGACTGGACAAATGGACAAACTTAAGACAGTGAAATTCAGCCTTACGATAAACCTGGGATCAAAACAGCGGACTTCCTGGCTAGAGGATGCTGTACGATGCCTAATCCTGACTCTCGGGGTATGTTTACCCGCCACGTATATGTAGCCTTATTATTGGGGTCCCTCTCACAATGGGGAAACAGCTAATTGCGGGGAAACTGAAGCTTATTGCTAAGAAGATATTGGTGAGAGAACCCACTTGCACGGCTTCCAAACTTATTTTGCCTACAATGGATATACAGAGGGCTGAACCTGTACAGTCCACCTAAGGAACATCATTGCTGTAATAACCGATCACTGGCCGGTTGGTAAACACGCTAAGAGGTCGAAACTACCTTACAACGATTTTTGTAGAAGCTGCAATTATGAGTAAGAAGAGGAGACCACGAAGCAACTTCTATGTCACTGTTCTGCTTTTGGTGACCTGAGATATGAAATGCTTGGTCATCGGACACTCCTGGACAATACCTGTCTATCAGTAGGCGATTTTCGTCAGAGCTACAAAATAGCTTGATAGCGACGTTGGCCGAACAGCATAGGAATATTTGGTACGGAAATTTGAAAATGGTATCACAAAGGGACTCATACTAGGACCCATGTGAGCTGTGTTAAACGTGGCTGCCGAATTAACCTAACCTAACCTATACCGGACGAATGTCGTGTGTATGTAAGAACAAAGAGGAATTCGAAACAATGTAACACATTCCATGTAGTTCTGCGCATGCAAGGAGATATTGGACAGACTTAAGTCTCCAGAAATTAGCCTTCTATGGAATACCGGACATTTCGATTTTCCTGAGGACGAAACAGTGGACTTCCTGGTTAGAGGTGGCTGTACGATACCTAATCTTGACTCTCCAGAAGATATTTATCCACCAACATGGCTTAGTGCGAGACGTTGGACCTCTGGTACTGACTGTATGGCAGCTAAATAACTGTGCCCGCATATAGCAAATCCTCAACGGAGTATGGTTGGGTTGGGCTGTGTGAAGGGGATCTGGGACTAGCCTGCGGGATTCAAGCCGTGCAGTGCAGCATCAAAAACGTAACATATTGGACAAATGTTGACGTTCTGTAAGTACGAAGAGGATCTCCGAGACAATGGAAGATCTAATATGCAATTGTCCCATCTGGACCATAGGATGCACAGTAACTTACTTAAAGTCTCCCTCCTTAATCGTATTAGGCAATTTACTAGGTTTCATGCGGTACCTTTCATCAGATCCAAGATTAATGTCTATGGAACATTTTTTGAGGATTTTTTTTCACGATTTCTTCTTGTTCAATTGCAATTCACAAAAGATCAATTAAAATTCAGAAATTTGGATAAAATCTGAATTTCTATATAAAATTCAGAATCGAACAGAGTTATATTTATCAAGTTTTATCTCTCTAGGACTAAAATATAGATTTTCCACGCCCATCCGCCCACTGTTTGAAAATACAAATTTCGTTCGCAAATTTCAAACAATCCTGTCGAGTACTATCTGTGTACCAAATAATCTCTAGGGCTAAAATACAGTAAAATTCGTCGGCATACTCATAATTATGTTGCAGAATACAATCAGGATATCCAATTTTATCTCTCTAGGATTTAAATACAGGTTAGCCACGTCCTTTCCGCCCACTAATCGAAAATTCAAATTTCGTCTACAAATTTGAATCTAAAGTGTCGAGTACTATCAGTGTACCAAATTTTATCTCTGTAGCTCATAAAAATGTTCAGCCACACCCACTGCGCCCATTTAATCCAAAGTTTACAAATTAAATAACCTATTTTATTTTCCATACAGAAATCTGTACAGATATTAAAGTTTAGAACGTTTTATAGGAATTTTAGATATATTTAAAAAATGGGCGTAGAAATGGGCGTTGCGAATTTTTTTATTATAACCATTCTTGGGCTTTCACGAACGTGATAAAAAAAATTAGTCAAATCGGTTCATGCATTCTCAACCCACAACAATTCAATTTTATATATATTAGATAAATTACAAGTAGAATTTCTAATTTTCTGTCATTCTTTTGAATTTAAGTAAAATTTCAAATTTTCAATTGGTCTTTTCTGAATTTTAAATAAAAATTCTGATGAAAAAAGTGCCGTTCGAAACTAACCATTTTTGAACCAATTAAACGTTACTACACCATTTCCATTTGAAATTCAAAGAAAATCAATTGAAATTCAAACATTACATTTGAAATTCAAAACTTATCAATTGATATTCCAAAATTCCAGTTCAAATTTAAAAAAAAAATCATTTGAAATTCAAATTTCCCATTTGATATTCGAAAAATATCAATTGAAAATCAAAACTCGTCAATTGAAATTCAAAACACATCAATTGATATTCAAAAATTACCAACTTAAATTCAAAACTCGTCATTTGAAATTCTAAATTCGTCAATTGAAATTTAAAAATCTTGAAAACTCTTTCAATTGACGAGTTTTAAATTTCAATTGACGAATTTTGAATTTTAAATGACGAGTTTTGAAACTCAATTGATGAATTTTGAATATCAATTGATGTGTTTTGAATTTTAATTGGTGAGTTTTGAATATCAATTGCTAATTTTTGAATAAAAATCTTGAAAACTCTTTCAATTGACGAGTTTTAAATTTCAATTGACGAATTTTGAATTTTAAATGACGAGTTTTGAAACTCAATTGATGAATTTTGAATATCAATTGATGTGTTTTGAATTTTAATTGGTGAGTTTTGAATATCAATTGCTAAGTTTTGAATTCCAGTTTTGACGAGTTCTGATTTTCAATTGATATTTTCGAATTTCAAATGGAATTTTTGAATATCAACTGATCAGTTTTGAATTTCAAATGTAATGTTTAAAAATCAAATACAATTTTTTAATTTCAATTGATTTTCTTTGAATTTGGAATTGGAAATGGTGTAGTTGATGAATACGATAAACGAAAGTTATACAACCAACTCTTGCCTGACTTGAATTTCTGAGCTAGTTCTATATTAGTACAAAAGAGACAATTGGACCCCAAACCTTGGATAGCTACGTCATAAATGAGACAGTTGTTTCAATGAAATGAGGGAGTTGTTTGTAAGGAATGAGACAGTTGTATCTAGAGATTTGTTTAGACCTGGGTATTAACACATTTATACCCACTTTCATACCCTGGTATTTGTCTAATTTCGGGTAAATACTTATTTAAATAACAAATACTTGTTGTTACGTAAGTTAAGAGAAATTTGAACCCAGGGTAAATACCTGGGTATTTACATTTAAAACCCCAATTTACCCTTGTCCCATCACTAGTTGTATCCCATGGAGAACTAGTACGGACTAATTTTGAACCTACTAGTTTTATCTTATGTTTAGTTTAATAAATATGAACAACTAGTACGGAACTAGTAAAATACCCTACTGTGACATCATACAACTTGAGTCAAAGCCCGTAACAGTCGCTTCTTTTCCATTTAAGCCATTCAATTCCCTCCCACCCCTCTGAATATGAATTTCATATACATATTAAGGAAAGGATTTTTTATTAGGTATTGTAGTTGTTCTTGTTAAGTTTATCATAATTGAATTTATTGAATATATGAGTTGTTGTTTTAGGTTCAGTTGTAGATTTTGATTTTTCAGTTATAGTGATATATTTGATAATAAACAAAAACTGTTTGTTTTGTTGATTTTTTTTTCAAAGAATTTATTTTTTATTTATTTCTTTATTAATGGTTTCTTCTTGTTGTTGGTTTGTTCATTATATTGAAAGTTTTTGTTGTTGTTGTTGTTAATATTTGTTTATTTTGTTGTATACGTGATGTGTATGTGTGTTTTGTTATTATTGTTATATTTAGTTACTCTCTTGTCGTGTAGTTGCTTAATAAATTTCTATTTTATTTTTTAAACATTATAACAAAAAAAAATAAGTTTATTTTAAACTGCTGTTTAGGTTTAGTACAAGGGTGTGGTAGGTGTGTGTGTGGATAGGTATATGAATAAACTATATTTATATATATATAGTAATATAGTATATAAAATTATAAGTTGTTTTCTGTTTTCTTCTTCGTTTTTTTGTTTTGTTTTAAGGTATATACAAGCAAAACGTTTTAAAAACCCCTGTAAAATGTGTTATTTTTTTCTCTTTTCTTCGTTTTTTTTCTCACTTAAATTATAAAACAAATTAAAAGCATTTTGTTAAAGAAAACAAAAAAAAGTATATATGTATAAAATTTGTTACATTATAAGCAAACAAATTACAATTGCTAATTAGTACTTAACATACGTACATATAGATAATCTAAAACACAAAACGTTACAAAAACAAACATAACGTTACAAAAATATAAAAATAAGAATGAACGGATTTGAAAGCAATTCTAATTTGCACTTTAAGTTAGGTTGTTGTTTTTTTGCAATGGTGTTAAATACAAAAGAAAGAAAAAATACGCATAAAACTATAAAATATACATTAACTGAATAGTATTTAATAATAGTATGTATAGCAATAATACGAATGATAAAAATAAGAATAGTAGTTAGTTAATAATAATCATTTATAATAAATTGTTATGTATATGTATATATATGTATGTGTGTTGGTTTTGATTTTGTTTTTTCTTTTAATTAATAAAATATTTTAGTTTTTGTTGTTTTTGTGTAAACTTAATAACAATTATGTATAGTTTCTTATTTATGTTTTGTTTTCTTTTGTTTTTACTTTTCTTGTTGTATCAATAATAAATATTTATGTTTATATCTGTGTTATGTATATATATATGTATATAGTTTAAGAGATTTTTTTTCTTCTTGTATATCGCTAAATTTTAATTCTTTTAGTTTCAAATTAAAAAGCTTAAGTAAGTAGGTGTGTGTGTGTATAGTAGTGTGTATGTTGAAATTTCTTTTAACATAATTAGAAAAATATTAGTAGTAGTTACATCGCTCTTCGACCTATCATCATCTTTTGCTTCTCTAAGTTTGTTTGTTTTTACTTCGTCTGCTTCGTCGTCGTCTTCTTACGATTTGAATACTGTTTTCTTCGTGTTGTTTGTTTTGTTTTGTTTTTTTTTTAATGTATATATTTATATATATATATAGACTTAACATTTATACAATAATATCATCACGTTTAAATAGTAATCATGTTCAATATTTGTATTGATTGATTGATTATAATAGTAATAATAATAATAATAATAATATTAATAGATTAAGACAAAAAAAGCCAACGTTTCCGTAACCTTAACGGTTGTTTTAAATATCTCTTATATATTCGTTGCCTTTTTTTAAGTTTCGGTTTTTATTTCTGTTTGTTTTGTTTCTTGCTTGCTTTTTTCAGCTTCTTTCTGTTGTTCTTCTTCATCTACTAAACATTAAACTATGAGTATATAATTACACATAATTAATTAATTAAGTAAGTAATTAATAATAAAAATAATGTTTCATTCAAATCACTTTAAATCACTTTACGCTTTTGTTGTTTTCGTTCCGTTCCGTTTCGTTCGTCGTTCTCGTCGGCTATCGCCATCTTTAATTTAAGTACTTTCGACACCGTTTGGAACCACACGAGCATGGTATCTTCTCATCCTCGAATGGAAATTTGTAATCGTAGGTTAATTCTTCACCTTGGACAATTCGCCGCAGTGCGAATATGATAATGTGTTTGTGGCCCAAAATATCAACCACTTTAGAGTAGCAATTAGGCTAAAAGAAGAAAAAGAAAAAAGTACACAATTAGAAAATGTTGTTTTAAAAAAATATCAAAAAATTTGTATATACAACTACAAAAAGTACAGTTGGTATTCGTCAAATTAGTTCAAAATCGTACTAGTTCAAAAGTATGGAATTGTGAACTACTCCCAAAATAAACTAGTCCTAAATTATCGAATTTTGAACTAGTTAAACGTTATAAGCTGATGAATAAGAAAAAAGAAATTTTTTAAATGAAAAAAAATTCAATTGTTGTATGCATTTAATTACAATATCGTATTTTTCACCCACATTAAAATGAATTTTAAACGTCGTTTATATATTTTTTCGTATTCAAAATACTAGTACAGTACTAGCTCAATTTTTTCTAGAATAATACTAGTTCTTATTAACCTTTCTTAAAGTAGTTCCATACTAGTTCAAAGGAGACAATCAACTACCGCCCGAATAGAATTTCTAGACTAGTTCTATTCTAGTACAAAAGCGACAATTCCCCACAATCTTAGGACAACTACGTGTTAAATGAGACAGTTGCTTGTATGGAAGGTGAACTAGTTCACTGCCCTTTGGGGAACTAGTATTATATTAGTTTCGAACTAGTATTTTTCCCTACTGGGACTATACAAAATCTCTGATACATAACCATATATTAGACGACATTTTAGACTAAGCACAGACATAGTTGATAAATGTTCGAGAAAATTGCATATGAAGACCTTAAAATGCAAAAAATTTCAAAAGCCATTTAAAATAATTGTCAATGTGCTAGTTGTATGCTGGGATGAAAAGAGCAAACATGACGAATTACCAATATCAATAAAAAAAAACCAGCAGGTGCTATCTCTTGGAGGAAAATGGTGGATAAAACTCAAAAACAACAACAACTAGCAATACTTGACACAAACCTTGTTATCTACAAAGGCACAAAACAGAGTTGCCAACAATGATCGTATGATAATCGGATTACATGACCGATCGAGTGCCGATAGATTGAAAATCGGTAAAAAGAAATATCACCCCAGCTACTTCCTACAGCTGTTACAACAACAACCAATATCAATATAGAACGAAATTATATCATTATGGCAAAATTTTATATGTCCGTATTTTCGAAAATTCAAAATGTTTATTTGATATGTTCTTTAGGACTTTTAAAACAAGTTGATAAAGGATGATATGGCTGAGATAAGTGGAAGTCTATTAAATTGCTATAAAAAAAGCTGATATGTCTTTATGAGGTTTAAAAACTTTGAATCGACTTTCTGTAAAATTATGAAAATTGGATATATCTATTTTTGCAATAAGGGTTTAATTATAGTTGTGTTAAAACTTAAGAAAGTCGGGAGAGCAATTTTGATTGGATAAAAATTTATTCAAAATAGTGTATAACGATAAATAACGATAACATCTGGAATGTGTGGTGGAAATGAATTAACTTTTCTGAATTACTTTTAAGTGTTAAAGACGTAAACAACTACCGAATTCTTGCGAAAAAGCCGCAAAAGTAAAAAAAAAATTGTCAAACGAAATGTTTTACTAAGTTCTTAGAAAGTGTTAAACGTTTATCAAAAACAAAAAGTACATAAAAACAGATGTTTAGTACCTAAAAGTTCATAAATATAACATAAAATGCACAAATAGTAACAAAAATAATAAATGTTTAAAAAAAGTGTGACTAAAAAATTTACCTAAATTTGGAATAGTACCAATAAGTACACAATAGTACCAGTTTTTATATAAAGGGTAATAGATAATGAGATAAAAAATCTTTAATAAAAGTTTACCGAAAATGTAAAATATTAGTAGTTAGATATATCCCAATACATAGTACTGAAACGTACAACAGAAGGATCAACAGGTACAATAATAGTACCATAATGTCCAATAATAATAGTACGAAAAAAAATACAATAATAGTACCATATCATCAAAAAGTATAGAATACATAAATACTTCCAAAATATACATTAATAGTATGTAAAGTTTCTATAATAGTACCAATAGGTACAATATCAGTACCGAAAGGTGCAACAATAATAATAAAACGTACAATAATAGTACCAAAAGTAATAATATGGACCAAAAACGAACAATTATAAAACCACAATTTTAGTACCAAAGAAACAATAATAGTACCAAAAGGTGCAGTAAAAGTACCAAAAGTTAAAAAACAGTACTATATTATCAAAAAGTATATAAGTAGTACCAATAAATACATAAACATATAAATACTACCAAAACATATATGAGTTCATAAAAGTACCATAATAGTACCAATAGGTACAATAGCAGTACCAAACAGTACAACAATAATAACAGAAGGTACAATAATAGTACCCAAAGATACAATAACAGTACTAAAATATACATTAATAGTACCAAAAGGTACAATAAATGTTCCGAAAGTCACAAAGTACTAAAAGGCACAACTATAGTACCTAAAGGTACAACAACAGTATCAAAATATACAATAATATTACGAAAATATACAATAATAGTACCAAGTTACAATAATAGTACCAAAAGGTACAATAACATTTCCAATATGTACAATAATAGTACCAATAAGTTGAAAATAGTACGAAATGATACAATTATAGTACCAAAGATACAATAATAGTACTAAAAGATACAATAATAGTACCAAAAGGTACAATAATAGTTTCGAAATCACAATTAAAGTACTAAAAGGTACAATTATAGTAACTAAGAGTACAACAACAGTATCAAAATGTACAATAATAGTACCAAAAGGTACACATAAAGAACTAAAAAATACAATAATAGTATCAAGTTACAATTATATTACGAAAAGATACAATAATAGTACCAAGTTACAATAATAGTACCAAAAGGTACAATCATAGGACAAAACAGAACAATAATAGATCCAACAGGAACAATAATACCATTAGGTACAATAACATTACCACAAGATACAATTATTGTACCAAATATTACAACAATAGCACAAAAAAAATACGAAAAAGATAAAAAAGTATATGGGTATTTCCAGCGGAAAGACGGACGATTTCATAGTATAAAATTGTTATAATTTTAACTTTTTGTTTTTGTAATCATATAATGAATTTGTTAAAATTTAACAAATTAAACTATATATATCGTTGGAAAGTCTCTCCTTTTTAAATCCTCTGAGAAACTTAAAATTGGTACATATTTACCCGCGTTGCTGGCTTATAAGTGAGTAAAGGCAAAACCGATTTTTTTACCCGTAATTTAAAATTTTGGGAATTTTGTGAAATTTGAAAAACAGATTCTTGTTGTGCTCAGCTGTATCTACTAGAAAAATAGTATAATTTCCCAGGTATTGTTTTCTTTGTCGCTCTGTGTTATCCATAGAACAATGCGTGTGTCCGCAACGCACAATTAGATTGAAGTAGCATAAAAGGTAAAAGTATTTTAAATGCGAAGTAAGTTGTTTATAAAACTCCAAAAAGAATATAGTGGCCATATAAGATATATCGCTAAATTTCACAAATTTTCGTAGACACTTCAAGTTGCTGTGGAAAATTGTGTGTGTCCGTAACGCACTTTGTGTTACTCACAATTTTGAATACAACATTTTAAGTAAAATTTCAGTACTGACCAAAAATCTAAATTTTTTAATATGAACATAATCTTCAAAATATTTCAACTTTTTGAGAAAACTAACGCATCGCCAGGAAATAACCATATAACCAGATGGTAAAACTAAAGAAGAGCAGAAAAATGAAAAAAAAAAAATTATGAAAGATACAAAAATGTTACGTAAACAGTCTCAAAATGAATGTGTAATAAAAGGTATCCAAAAACGTACTACTTTAAAGGTATGGAAATCTGAACTACTTTCTAAATGACTTTTTCATTTTTAGCCATGGATTTATAAAAACACCTGTTCTGAGATTGGTAAAAAGGGATGTGCCCCAAACCGGTTCTTAAGTGTTAAAGAAGTGTCAATTTGACGGATGTATAGAATTACTGGAGCGTTAAATTTGTAAAACGGCGTTGTTTACAAAAAATATGAATTTTCATAAATTTTCTTTCTTTTCAACTTTTTTATAAATATAATCTTCCGATAACTCAATAATTAAAACGAGGAATCTGTCCTTTAACCGGCCATTTGCTACTGGTTTAAGGACTGGATATACTGAACCAAAACTAAACAGGTCGTTCAAGAACTGGTTCACAAAGTGTCAGTCCGGTGCCAATTGTAACTTTAGCGGCCAACACTATACAAAACGTTCCGTGAATAGTTTTTAGTTAATAGTTAAATAGTTTTAATAAATAATTATGATTGTAAATAAAATATCCTTCCATATTAAGTACATTCGCCAATCTAATCTAGTTCCACAGGAGCTGCTTTCGTACCATTTTTAAGATACTAGTACAGTACTATCTCAAATTTTCTAGAATAGAACTAGTTCTAATGCGTTAATTTTATACTAGTTCTAATCAACCTATTATGAAGTGGTTCCACACTATTTTAACTACCGCCCGACTAGAATTTCTGAACTGATTCTATTCGCCCCAAGCATAGGATAAGTATATGTTAAATGTGACAGTAGAACCAGTTCACTGTTCAATTGATAACTACTAATAGTACTGAATTTAATAATATAATTTGTGTACTTATTGAAACATTTTATTGTACTTGGTACTTTTTTTTATACACTTTAAGTACTTTTTCGCATTTTCTATAAACCTTTTGGTAAATTCCTCAACCCCTTTCGGCTTATTTTCTCTACACACAACCTATTCTTAGTGATTTTTGTATGTTTTAGCTCATTTAATTCCGCTTATCATAATGTTCCTAATATTTTATAGTTTCACAAGTTCTGCTCCGTTTTATACCAGCCCTCGTATTCGAATGCTTTATAAATCAGTTCTGATGACACAAATTTCACCTATACTTCACTTTACTTATGTTAACTTTAGGGATTTGTAAAATACTACCAATTACATTTTAATTTTTACAAGGATTAACTTACCTCACACGAATGATTTATAAATCTGGCCGCATTGCCGCGCATTGTGGCATCTACCACCAGGTTATCATCGATTTTGAACATATAGCAGCCAATACCACGGCTATTATAATAACGTTCACGTTGATCCGTCAGTGTGGAACGTATCAATTCTCCAGCATATTCTATAACCATTTCACCTGAAATGCAAAGATAGAAAAGTGGTTAGAAACATTACAACTATAGCATTTGTAAACAAGTTTCTCTTTTAACTGCTTTATTATTCTACTCTCTAAATTTATTATTTTGCTTCACTTACCAGCCTCAATATCCTTTGTACAGTATAAACCACGACCATGTATGTGAGAACGAAAGACACCCACATAATCTTTGTACGTTTCCTTCAATGTACGATATTTCATGGCCATGGGTAAATTACTACCAGTACCACGTCTGAAATGAGAGAGAGCCATTATTATTAATCATCTCTACAACACACATCGCTCTATCGCTGACTTACCTTGGTACTAATTCGTTATCCGAGGGCTGTACAAAAACTTGTACCGGTTGCTTGCGATGTCGCGAGGCTAACCAACTAAACATATCGTATTCGGATCTTTTGCTATACGGTTCACAGCGTGCACAATCGTAGGGATTCTCTAGTAACTCTTCTTGATCTGAGGTGTAATCAATGCTGTTACCATCAACATCCAGTGATGATGACGCTGAGCCGGAGCCCATTGTCGAGGATGTGGAGGAGTTGTTATTACCACCCACATTGTTGGTATGGGAGGCATAATTGTTTCGCTTATGATATTTCGGTGTATATTTGGAACATTTTTCCACGCCCGGCAATTGCTCGATGAGATATTTTAGAGCATTTGTTTTCAAGCCTATCATTTGCACTCCACTCATATCAGCCAGTGGACCTTCGGGCAGCGGCGCCAAACCATGGGCCCTTCGAGCCACTTGTACTGATTCGAATACTTTTTCCCATACCTCAGCTATTGAGGTGGATTTGTAGGTGAAACCATCCTCACTTTGTATCTCGTATAGAAGATGGGGACCACTTACACGTTTGGGATTTCGCATTGGTGGCGGGGGTGGTGGATGTAAGGGCGCTAATGTTATCGTGGATGGTAAAACTGATTCCGCCGTTTTCTGTTCATCTTGTTGCATAACTTCTTCATGGGGCGATGGTAACACAGAATTTTGACAATTCTGCAGATACTCACGAGCCAGAGGATCAACAACTTCAGCCTGTAATTGCGTTGAAGGTGGTGGTGGTTCCTGCAATGTTTCCTTGATATTTTCCACCGCCAATTGGGCAGCTATGAGAGCATTTGTTTCCTCAGGTGATGGAGCATAAAACTCAGTCTGCTCTGATGACAATTGTTGCTGCTGCTGCTGTTCGTTACTATGATGAAATTGTGAGGTTGGTGCTGTTATAAAATTGCCGGCATTACATTGCAATTCGGCATGAGCCTCCAATGTGGTGTTGGTGTTCAAGGAATCAGTGCAGTCCTCATTGGTAAGATTATCCAAAATTTTACTAATCTTCTCCTTGACGGCCGGCTCATCACTGTCCATGGACAAATTATCGGAACAGTTGGTCGAGGGCATTTTCAAACTGAAGCCATCATCATCGTCTTCATCTTCGTCATTGTCTTCTGCGGTCACGGAATTGATGGCCTCTTCTTCGTTGTCACAGCAGTCAGAGGACAAGATTACTTCTCCCTCGGGTGGAAATTTAGGATCGGTGGCCAGACACTCTTCTGTGGTCGCTTCGGTGACATACGACTGCATTTGATTGCTGACATAGCAGATTTTGTTGTTGTCATCCGATCTCTTTTCACTAATGTCATAGGACAAAGGTGGCGGAGAAGATTTATGGTGTAGCAATGAGGTTTGTTGCAGCTGCTGCTGTTGTTGCTGCTGATGCTGCTGCTGTTGCATATGCATGACATGTTGCTGCAGCTGTTGCTGAGACGGCTGCACGACATCATGCTGAGCATTTGGCGAGTGCAAAAGCATTTGTTTAACCTCCGCCTCGTAAGCGATCTTATTGACGCTGGTCTTTATAAGAGTGGTAGCCTCTTCGGCCGAAGCCATTGTAGTGGCCGCCGCTGTCTGTTGTGTAGCTGAGTGGTGCAGGGAGTTTGTGGATGTTGTGGTGGAGGCACAGAAAGCCGTTGTGGATGTGGCATGAGTCGCGGACGTTATGTTGCTGGTACAGGTGGTATGCTGCTCGTATTGCTGCTTCTGTTGCATGGGCAATACACGATTTGTGGGCCGTGTCACTGTCGATGAGGTCGTCGATGTTGTTGACGAGGAGTTGGTCGTGTTGGTGGTGGCGGTATACTGTTGCAATGGATTGACGATATTAATGTTGGTATATTGGGGCATGCGTTGAATGGTGGGCAATATGTTGCTAATGTTTTCATTGACCACTTGCTGCACTTGTTGTTGTTGTTGTTGTTGCTGCTGTTGTGTCTGTTGTTGGGTAGTATCATATGAGTTCGCTGCATTGGAATAGCTGCAGTTGGACAATGGCTGCTGTATCATTTCCGTATTGTCATCCAACAATAAGGCATCAGCAACATTGTAATGTTGATGATGATTATTGGCTACATGTTGCAGATTAATGTATTCCTGATTTAAGCTATTATCCGTTATGTTATTTAGGTTGAGCAGATTTGCATTGTCCTCTTGATGCTGTTGCTGTTGTTGTTGTTGCTGCTGCTGCTGCTGTTGAGGTTCCATTGTTTGATTTAAATTATCATCGATTACCTGTTCCATTTGCTGCTGCTGTTGTTGTTGTTGCTGCTGTTGCTGGGGCTTAAGGACTACCATTTTATTGTTATGACTCAAGGGTTGATTGCTAACGGCATTTTGAACGACAGCGACCACAGGTGATGGTTTGGTGACCACTGTCGCAGTGGCCGTTTTCATGACTTTGGGTTTGACCTCCGCCTTATTTAAAGGTCTTATCATATTAGTTTTCTTGTTGGCGGTAACTTGTGGCGCGGGTGGTATTGTGTTATTGGTAGCCGCTGGGATGGCTGACATCTCAGTCGCACCACTTGGTTGTTTCATTGACGTTGTTGTTGTGGTCGTTAAGACTGTTTGATTTTGCAGTCCTGCCAGCAGAGCCTGATGGCTATTGTTCGCGGGGACATTGGGTACTTGCACATTGGCCTTTGCTGTGGTCGTCTGTTGTGTCACTTGTGATGGCGATTGCTTTGTGGCCTTTTGTTGTTGTTGCGTTATTTGGGCCACATTTGGCATCACCTTGTTAACCACCTGAGGTTGGACTTTTGTCACAGTAGCCACGGGTGTGCTGGATTTCGTTCTTTTCACTTGGGCCACTGGTGTTACCTTGGCGCTGTACACTGTGCCCGTATTGGTGTCCAAGTACTGAGTTGCTTGCTGTGTTGCTTGGGATTGGGCAGGTGATTGAGCTACCACAATTTGTGGCTGCAGTTGATAAGTTTGGGCGGTGCTAACGACTGGCGGTGTCTGTATGCGATACACATTTTGTTGCTGTTGCTGTTGCTGGTGGTGTTGCTGCTGTTGCTGTTGTTGTTGTTGCTGCTGATGTTGAGCCTGCTGCTGCTGCTGCTGTTCGGCCAATGAAGCGGCCGCAGCTGCTGCCGCTTGTTGTTGCAAGGCCGCCTGTATAAAGTTAGCCTGGTTAGCCTGCGCCGCCGCCGCTTGTGTTGCCGTTTGCTGTTGCGGCTGCAATATCGTATTATTGCCATCCACATTGTTGAGCAACACATAGCCCGCCGGTATGTCCACCAAGGGCTCGATTTTGCTGGCTTGGAACACCTGTGTTGTGGTGGCCGAGAAGCTGGCATTCTGACTAAGCACTCCCGGCATGGCAGTGGACACAAATTGCTGCGACGACATTACTGTATTCTGGACAATTGTTTCCAAGCCATAGTACATGGGTGGCTGGTGACTGGTGGCCAAGATCACCTGGGGCTGGGATGCTGCCGCCGTTAGCATGTCGAGACCATTGTGGCCGCCTCCGTTGCCTCCGCTAATGATAACCTGTTGCTGGGTCTGCGTAGCTCCCGCCTGATTCATGCCGCCCTCAGCTCCCGTCGTGGTGATGACGTTGCCGCCCTGCAACTGCAAGGTCTGCGGCTGTATGAGGGTGCCAATGACCTGTGGCCCCTGCGGCGTTGTTATCAATTGCAGCGGCGTGGTTGTTTGCTGGGGCGCATTGGTCAGCACCAAATTGCCACTGGCATCGGTTTGTAGGTAAGCCGATTGCAACAGTGGCTGGGTATTGGCCGTCGTAAAGAGCGTCGACGTTTGCGTCTGCGGTTTGAACTCCGTAGTGTGTTGGGCCGGCAGTGTGACATACTGCAATTGCGGCTGCTGTGTGCCATCATTAGTGGTGGTCAAGAAGGATATGATGTTTTGTGGCTGCTGCATGATGAGTTGCGGCTGTTGCGGAGCTGCTGTCGCCTGCGATTGAAAAACAAATTGCGGTGCGGTCGTCGACTGTTGCTGGGCTTGCTGCAGTTGCTGCAACAGTTGCTGATTCAGCAGCTGAGTGCCATTCACCGTCTGGGTCGGCTGCATCTGCGTGGCCTGGGCCACATTTATCTTCGACTGTATGGGCTTTACCGCCGTAGTAGCTTTCAGTTTGTTCTTGGCGGCTGCCTGCTGGGCTGCTTTTGTGGCCATGGTCTTCATGGGTTTGCCTCCGCCCACAGGCAGTATGATCTTTTTGTCCGAATTGGTAGCCTGCAACGTTTGATAAGTGGCGGCTGTGGCCGATGGAGCATTTTGTGCTGGTAGCTGTATGATTTGCTGAGTGCCATCGGCATTCGTGGACACCGCCAACAATTGTGGCTGATTTTGCTGCATCTGGGGTGTGGTCGAGAAGGCATTTTGTGTCGGTTGCAAAGTAAAGGCGCCATTTAGATTTGCCGCCAGACCTTGCAGTGTATTGGCGTACAGTTGCAGGTCGGAGGTGTTGTTGGCCGTGGACACATCCGGCTGAGCGGCCGATATAAAGAAGTTGCCTCCCAAGGCTTGTGGCTGCGTGAGTTGTTGTAGCTGCTGCAGCTGTTGCAGATTTTGCAAACCCTGGACTCCTTGCAGTTGCAAAGGCAATGTTTGCAGGCCCTGTAGCTGTGAGAGAGTCTGAGCGGGCAATGTTTGCAGAAAGGGAATTTGTTGCCGCTGCTGTTGTTGATGCTGCTGCTGTTGTTGTTGCTGCTGTTGCAACTTGTTGTTTAACTCCTGCAGCTGTTCTAGTGTTATGGTATTTGTCTGCACTTCGGACGTCTGTGCGTTATGCTCCGTGTCCGATTCACTGGTGGACGAGGACATCGGCTCACACGATGGCATATGTCTTTGGAAAGATTCAATATTCCTATAGGTACATTGGCAACGCTCACACTTTATTGCGGTATGTGCCGCATCCTGTGTTATAAACCGATATTCGGTTATGGAATCATCCACTCCATCCACTTGCATAATTCGAACTTTAGCGTCGTTCTGCGTTGAATTTACTGGCGCCTCAATATTGTAGTGTTTCTCTGCACTCCAGGTGAAGGTGCGCTTGGTCGAGGTCTCCAGATCTAAACGACGGTTAGCTACCGTGCTTTCCTTCTTCTGAGATCGTTGGTGTTGATTTAGCGATATCAACATGTTCTCTGAAATTTTTCTTCGCTTTATGGCATTCTTGGCATTGACGTCACAGCTTATTACCGGCGACGAGGATTTCTTAAGTTTCTGCAGCTTTACTGCGTCCTCCACAAAATTCGTGGCATTTGTGGTGTTCGACCAGGTGTTGTTCAGCTCAGCTGTTAGCTGCTTTGTGAATGCCCCTATGGAAGTCATGGTGTCTTCGTCGGTTAGGGGGGCCTGCGACTGTTCGCCCTGAGCCATGTCCTCATAATTCATGCACTTGGTAAAGATGTCCAACATGGATATGCCCTCCAACAGATCACCCGGCAAATCCTCAAAGATAGCCTCTTTTATTTCAGGCGGCAACAAGTCCGCATTTGTTTGGGGTTCTTCGTCGTTGGCCCCGGAGGCTTCTTGTGAGCCCACCACTGTCGAGCAAGCGGAGTGATGGGGGAATGTTGCCAAGTAGTCATATTCCTCCATGGCATCGTAATCGCCCCGCGTCGTCGTCAAGCTCATGTGCCACTGTTGTATCTGTGACAGGCCCATCTGTACCAGCGACGAGTTGTTCTGGCTATGATCCACGGTGAAATTTTTACCCATATCAATGTACGAGCCGGCCAGCGAAGAATTCGATGAATTGTGCACATAAGTGCGCACTGTGTACTCCACTATTTTCCAAGGCTCCTTGGAGGACCAGTACAGGCGAGAGCATAGGAAATTCACAGGTACCAGCGATTCATAGGTGTCCGAAAATCGGGGTAGTATGTGACCCAATTGTTTCACCTCCAACGAACCGATATGAAATTGCACTTTAGTCGGCTCTACCAACTTTTTGCGTTTACGCTCCAGCTCTACATAGACGGGGCGCATCACATCGAACTGTGTCTCAAACAGGACCTTGGAGCTGTTCGAGGAGGGTGAGTGGGCGGGACAAAACATTGATTTATCGGCAAGAAAGGCACAATTCTTTGATCTAGCACAGGGATAGTGGTAGTGTTCACCGCATGATTTGACATTACAGCCCACGGTGGCACCGCGATTGCCACATACCGAACACTTGATCATGCGTCCCCGCGACACTGCCGAATGAACGTTCTGCAAAGAGCCATCGATTTCTTCGAACACCTCAGCCGACCATAAAGCACAATTGGTGTGGACCCAACAGTCGTGTCCACAGTATAGGAGGCGGGCCTCCTCGTTGGGCAGGCCCTCGCCGGAACGACGACAGAAGAGGCAAATCCTCGAATCCGGCCGGCTCTTGATGTTGTACAGCAGCTCGTCCAAGTCTTGCGGCAATTCTGCCAACAGGGCCGACCTCTCAGCCTCTTCTTGGTGATCGGCCGCAGAGGGCATACAATCCATTTGGTAATCCGATTCAGAGTCCAAGGAGGCGTTGAGACCATAAGCCCCACCCGAAGCCTCGTACATGTCCTCTTCCAGGGCATCGGTGCACGCTTGGGTTTCATTTTGAAACCAAGGAAACTGCTCGCTCAATATCTCCTTGTACACAATGACCAGTTCGTCACAATCGGCCTGCTGGATCACTAAAGTCATGTCGTAATGGAACTCGGCCAATGATCCATAGGAACCATTGCTGATTTTCTGTTTAATCTCCACTAAACTCAAGTGATTGCCCGCGGTGTTTTGAGAGGCTTGGCATATACATTTCTTTTCCAGCGTCATTTGGGAGGGTATCTCCGTCACCTTCTCCTGATCATCGAATTCGTAGACATCGACCAGACTCGATGATGCCTGTGAACTCTGATCCTGGCTACTAAATTGCAACGCCTTGGGCTGGTATTTGCTAGTGGTCATGCCTGAGGAGGCACAGGAGCATTTCATTTGCTTGCGTGGACTAAGGCGCAACAAGGAGCATGCCTGCCTTGACTTGCTGAGCAACTTTAGGACACTCATCAAACTCGACTTGAACTCCTCCTTGACGGCATCGCGCCACTCGCCGGCTCGTTGTTTAGCATCTGATGACTTGCGGGAACAGCGCTTGCAAATGAACTCAATAGATTCCGGCAATGTGCTAAGCAAATTGTACTGCTCATCTGTGAGAGTTTCACACTTGGCATGCACCCACTGATGACAATCGCCGCACTCCATCATTTTCAAATCGAAATCCTGATCGTCATAGCACTTCTGACACACGGGACAGTAGTTGCCCTTTTTGCGCAGCTTAAAGCAATTCGTACACATGGGCAGATTGCCCACAAACTTTGTTACTTTGGTGGTAGAGCAGGAACGACACTTGAGGCAATTCACACAGATTAGGGGCCGATCAGCGCCCAGCAAACGTTTGCTGGTGCCCAGACATGTAGAATGATAGTTTTTCTGGCATTTCTGACATTTCACCTTAGCACCGGAAGACATATTGCAGGTATAACACACAGTACAGCGCGGACACAGCCAATTGAGCCGGGCTATGGCCGTATTGGAATTGGAAGTCAATCCTGTAATACTGAGACAGCTGTCGTTCAGCAGCAGCGTGTCGTCGAGCGAACCGTGCTTAAGATTGAATTCGTCTAGGACACAATACTGATGATAGGGTTCACAACAACAACAGCAGAATATCAGGGGCTCTTGACCCGCTGAACCGCACAGGAAACACAAAGCGCGCTGCGCCACCGTCTCTGTGACAATGAGGCCAAAACCAGTTTGGCACACTTCAGCCGGATCATAGTTTTCCCAAAAATCGATAGAGATTAAAAGTTTGCATTTCATCTGTGGCTCTTTACGTCTATGGGGCAAAAGAGCGGACGAGGCGGTGGCAACCATTTGAGAGCTGAATTGTTTTTTATAAGCCGTCAATTGGGTATTGTAGTGATGAGGCCTTTGCGACAATTTCGAAGTGGTTACGATGCCTTTTGCCGAAGTGGTGGTGGTGTGGGTGGTGTTTGTTGCCGTCGTTGTCGTCGCTGTAGCTGCTGTTGTTGCTGATGTTACTATGGTGCTGGCTGTTTCTACTTTAGCTGCTTTCAATGGCGGAGGTTCGGCAGATGGATCTTCTCTTGAGGCGGCCTGTTGGGTTTTACACGACGCACAATTATCATTCTCATCGGTGAGAGGCAATTTTGCATCACCATTTTCTACACTTAGCTGTAAAGCTTCGACAGTCAGGCCAGAGTCTTCCTCATCTTCACCGAACATGGCCAAAGGTTGACCCAACACAATTGAGGCACTGCGACAGACATGCTTAACACGGGGACCCTTCAAGTCAATGCGTTGGCGTTTGTCGGCGCCAGCAGCAGATGAAGCTGACGTCGTACCTGTAGAAGTGGCTGGGGTTAAGGCGTTTGAAGCTGCCGCTATCGTTACGTTTGTTGTAGCGCTGGAACTATTTACGTTTACAGTTACCGATTGCTCTTGCACTGTTTCCTCTGGTGCTTCCGACTTTTCAATATGTTCCTTGCTATCCTTGTTTGGTTTCTCTTCCAATTTGGGTGAGGGCAACTCTTTGACTTTCACCTCTTTGCGTTCCTTATCCAACGCTTTGTCTTTCCTCTTAGTGGTTTTAGTCGTTTGTGGTATATCCACTGTTACTGCCTCTAGTTTTACATCCTTAAGAACTTCTAAAGGTTTCTTTTCCGGCTTCTCAACTAATTCCTGTTTCGTTTCAACCGATGTCGTTGTTGTTGTTTTCATAAACGTTGGCTTTTCCAATATGGCCGGCCTTAACAGAGGCGTACTGCCGAATGTAGCATTATTCTCAGCCAATGAATTTGTTTTCAAACTGGGCATCTTTATGACATCAACACTGGAGACAGATGGCAACGAGGGTGATTCCATGGAGGGTTTCCATTTGATCGATAGCTTTGTAGTCTCCACTTCTAGTTCTTTGCGAAGTTTCGTCTCCATTAGATTGGCTTTGTTGCCCAGCACGGCATTGAGTACCGGCAACAGTGCATTAAGCCTCACTTTGGGCAATTGCAAGGTCTGCAGGCATTTCTTTAGCCAACAGACGCCACAACGTTCCTTGTATAACTTCTTGAAGTTCTTAATGTGGATACCTTTGTTGAGGGGTAAGATTAAGCAATTTCCTATAATGAGACAAACAGAGATAATAGGTAAATTTAATATGTATATTATTTAAGATGTGACTGGTAAAAACACCAGCAAATACACATGATATACAATTCACATAGACACTTACCATCTGCTTTGCATTGTGGAATTATTGGTTTATTTGTCGTTGAATTCTTGATGGCAAGAGATTTCTTGGCAATTTTCGATATAAATTTACGGCAATATTCACAGCTTAGCTGACCATATTTTGAAGCTTGTGGTAGATTTTTCGTATGTATTGTCGAAGAACATACCACACACAGGATACTGGAGGGTGATAAAGATGATATGGGAGGAGCTGGAAAAAGTAAAATATATAGAGGTGTGTGTTAAATAGAATGTCATGTTTATATTATGTATGTTTTATTGTGTCCTGTCCGTCGTAAGAGTATAACCAACTAAGTTTGTTGTTCGGCTGTTTCTAAGAGCCTTTCCTGGAGATCAAACATTAGGTTGATACAGTCATTGATGAGTCGACAATCTTTGGCCGAGGGTATGTCGGTTTGATCCGTAGCATAGGTATAATTGTCGTATATAGGTACATATTGCTCGTTGCGAATTTTTGTTGTTACAATAAGAGTATTTTTGATAAAATAAAAGTATTTTTTGGTACCAAAAATAGTACAATTTGGCACCATAAAAGTACTTTTGGTACAAATTAAATAACATTTTGATAAAATTAAAGTATTCTTTGGTACAAAAAAAGTTGTTGGTACTAAAATAGTACTTTTTGGTACTAAATTAGTACATTTTGGTACAAAATATGTACTTTCTGATACAATAAAATTATTTTTTACAAAACAGTCAGTCCTTTTTGTTTCAATATTTTTAATTTTTGGTACAATTAAAGTACTTTTTGGTACTATAATATTAGTGTTTGGTACAATAAAAGTACATTTTGGTACAATAATTGTACTTCTTGGTACAGTTGAAGTACATATTGGTACACAAATTTTTGATATCGGGCTGCGAGAAGCGTACTTGGGTACTAAAAGCCGTCTCAAGAAGATGCCTGGTACGATGATGAATGTCGCAATGCCACGAGAGAGACGGTTGCTACATACAGGGCGAAACTGCAGCCAATGGCAATGCGAGCTGTTGCTGAACGGCACAGGGAGAAGAGACGAGATGCAACTCGTCTTTTTAAACGGAAAAAGAAGGAGCTGAAGAAGAGGCAGGATGAGTTCACAAAGTTGCTCCAAAGTAGAGGGGAAGCCCGAAAATTCTACAAGAGAGTTAAGGCGAGAATGCGTGGAACAGTGATGGTCAACTAGTGACGGACCCGGATAAAGTTCTGAAGATATGGAGAGATCATTTAAAAAATTTATTGGATGCGGACACCACTCCAGAAGACCCCGCTCCAATCCATGACGATGGTATTTATTGTCCACCTCCTAGCCAGAGCGAGATACGTGTGGCAATATCCCACCTTAAAAACAACAAAGCTTCTGGAGCCGATGGTCTCCCTGCTGAATTGTTTAAGTCTGGCGGGGAGGAGCTGATTAGGAGCATGCATCAGCTCAAGGAGAACATCTGGCAAGAGGAGAGCATGCCCGGGGATTGGAGTCTCAGTCTGTTATGTCCCATATACAAGAAAGGAGATCGTAGTGAATGTAAGAACTAATGTGGAATAAGCCTATTACCAATGCGTACAAGGTCATTTCAAGCATATTGTGGCAACGTCTAAAGCTAATTGGACCATATCAGTGCGGCTTTAAATCCTGGAAATAACCCATGAAAAGCAGATCGACACCTACCACCTGTTTGTCGACTACAAAGCTGCCTTCGACTCTCCGATAAGGAATAGGCTATATGAGGCCAAGTCTGAGTTTGGTATTCCTGCAAAGCTGATTTGACTTTGCAGATGTACCTTGGACAACACCAAATCCTCGGTTAAGATTGGTAAAGATCAGTCTGAACCATTCAACACGAAAAGAGGTCTCATGCAGGGCGATAGCCTGTCCTGTACACTATTTAATATAGTTATGGAGAAGGTGATGAGAAAGGCTGATGTCAACATGTCTGGCACCATATTCCATACTCCACCATAGAGCCACATACCACTAGCCTAGGCCGATGATATCATTGGCCGAAATCTGCGCGATATTACTGCAGTTTTCTCATCACTAGAAAAGGAGTCAGCAAAAATGGGTTTAGCGGTCAACGAGGACAAAACAAAAATAATGAATTCGACGAACAAAGAGTCCTTTCGATGGGGACGCACCGTGAACGTTGACAATTATTGTTTTGAGGTAGCCGATGAGTTTACCTACCTCGGATCTTCCGTCAACAAGTAAAATAATGTCAGCCAAGAAATTAAGCGGAGAATAGTGCTACTTAATATATGTTTCTACGGACTTCGGCAGCACTTTAGTAAAACCACCTTATCTCGAAATACTATGAAACAGCTATACCAGGTGCTAATCTTACCCGTTCTGTTGTATACTGTCGAATCATGGGTGCTTACTACAATGGACATACAAAACCTGAGAGTATTCGAGAGAGAAATACTCCGAAAAATATATGGATCTCTCTGTGTCGCCGGCGAATTTCGCCATCGGATAAACCATGAGCTGTATGAGCTTCACCACGACATCGACGTAGCTAAAAGAGCCAGAACACAACGACTTCGATGGCTGGAACATACTGCCAGGATGGATGTTAATGCTCCAGCGAGAAAGGTATTTGGAAGCGAACATGAAAGGACGGCGCAGAGCAGGAAGACCCAAACTCCTTTGGAAAGCCCAAGTGGTAGGCGAGGTGCCATCATCTGGTTAAACTAACTGCGGAACACACGCAGAAGACCGAAGCGTGTGGAATTCTTTATTACTTCAGGCCTCAAATTTATGAACTACGTTTCGTAAGTTGTAATTGGCCACTTAAGTAAGTAAGTAAACATTAAAGTATTTTTCTGTACAGTTGAAGTACTTTATGACGCAATAAAAGGACATTTCGCTATAATAAAGAACATTTTGTCTAGTTAAAGTACCTTTAGTACAAATACTTTTTGGTACAATTATTGTAATTGGTACAGATATTGTAATTTTTGGTACAATTGTAATTTCTGGCACAGTTGAAGTACTTTTGGGTACAATAAAAGTATATTTTTTTTATAATAAAAGTACACTTTATCTTATTATAATTGCATTTTTTTGGTACAACTAAAGGACATGTTTATACAATAAAAGTACTTTTTTTGACACAGTAAAAGTACTTGTTGGCACAATAAAAGTACTTTCTGGTACTTGTTTTTATAACAAAAGTACTTTTTGATATAATAAAAGTATTTTTTGGTGCAATAAAAAACTTGTTGACACAAAAAAAGTACTTTCTGGTACAACTTAAGTGCTTGTTGTTACAACAAATGTACATTTTAATACAATAAAATTTGTTTTTGTTATAATAAAAGTACTTTTTGGGACAATCAAAGTACTTTTTGGGACAATAAAAGTACTTTTTGGGACAATGAAAGTACTTTTTGGTACAATAAAGTTATTGTCGGTACAATAAAAGTACTGTTTGGTATAATAAAAATACTTGTTGACACAATAAAAGTAATTTCTGGTACTATGCAAGTACTTGTTTTTACAAAAAATTTACATTTTGATACAATAAAATTATTTTTGGTTCCAAAAAGTACTTTTTTATACTTTAAAATTATTTTTTTGGCACAATAAAGTTATTTTCTGGTACAATAAAAGTACTTTTTGGTACAATAAAGTTTTTCTCGGTAAAATAAAAGTACTTTTGGTGCAATAAAAGTACTTTTGGCGCAATAAAAGTACTTGTCGATACAACAGTTGTACTTTTTGTTAAAATAAAAGTACATTTTGGTACAAAGGATAAAAGGAGTTTTTGATACAGCAAAAGTACTTTAAGATACTATAAATTTATTTTTTGGTAAAATAAAAGTGCTTATTGATACAACAGAAGTCTACACAACAAAAGAAACTTCGTTTATAACGATCTAAACTGTTAAGTCCTTAGAACTTTACCCCAACTGTAAGTTACCATATGTCCCTCAAATTATCGTCCATTCAGTCCTATTGCCGATAATGTAAAATTTCCAGCTTTCACTATTCTGTACTTACCGGTTGTAACATTATTCTTCAAAGAACTGCTGCCATTTAAGGAAAATGTAGGCGATAATAAAGATGACGCCGCTGACGACGACGACGAGGCTACAGCCAATGATGAAGCCCCCGTTGCACCACTAGATGAAATATTTAAATTTCCTGCCGCAGCAGAAGTGGATGAAGATATAGCTTGAAGCAGAGATTTCGGTAGAGATGCCGACAATGCCAAAGCGGCAGCAGCAGCTGCTGTTGAGACATTATTACGTTCACTGGAATTTGTTAAAGAGCTTTGACCAACAGTGGCGGCAGAGAGTGAATCGAATTGTAAGCGAGGTTGTCTTAGGATAAAACTACTAGGCTTAGAGTTTAATAAACTATTGCCAACCAAACTGTTGCTGACCGAGGTGGAGGTATTGGAAAAATTCGAGAATACATTTGTTGAGGTCGCGGCAAATGGTGATGATTTGGGTAAATCCACCGAAATGTCTTTAGATGTCTTCAAACCTGCTAAAAAGAAATTGGCATTAGTCTTAAGATTTTTATTAAATTATAATCACAAACTTACTAGATAGGCCATTACATTCCTTGGTCTTAAAGTCGCTGCCCAGACCAAAGTAGTTGATTTGTAGACCTGCGGCCGCTGGTTTCTCTTCCTTAATCTGCGTGGTAGTAGTGCTCGCTTTAAGGGTACTTTTCTTGCAAATAATGCCATCCTCGATTAATCTTTTGTTTGGCTTGATAACTCTCGACGAACGGGAACTCCTTTTGGGCAACACAAAACGTTTATCGACAATCATTTGTTGATCATCTTCTAGCTCTGCAGTTGTGGCAGGTTTACAGTCTGCAGCCATTTTATCATCTGAACTCTCACCTATAACCGCTTTACCGTTGACATTATCCTCGCCTTGCTGTTGTAGATTAACGGCGCCCTCGCCGTTGTCTTCATCGTCCTCTTCCTCCTCCTCCTCCTCGTCATCATCATCATCTTCGTCTTCGTCGTCTTCCTCATCATCTTCACTGGCATCTTTCGACAAACGAAAATTGATAACATGTTGTTTTTGCTGTTGGGTCTCCTCTTCTAATGGAGCTCCAAAAACACGTGACAATGGACCAGCCAACACAGAAGATGTTGCTGTGACACAACCATCCATAGAGTTTGAACCCACAGCATTGTTTGAGCGAAATTTCAATGAATTCAATTTATCGATATTTGAATTATTTTTCAAAATTTCTGTTAATCTCGAAGGTCTTACAATACACTCACTACTGCGTGTATACATAAGCGGACGATTGAGACATTCTTTTTTGATTATGGATATCAGAGGCTTACGATTATCTGGATTATAGAATTTCTTGACAGCACTTTTGTCATCACTGGTTTCGAGGACATTTTTAAAGGTAACCGTTTTCTTTTGCTTCTTATCGGTGCCATTGCTAGTAGAGGAGGATGATGTTGAGTTGTTGGCGGTGCCAGATGTTGTTGAGCCGTTGGAGGATGAGGATGAAGATGTTGTGGTGGAGGCGGTGGTGTTGTTGGTATCCATCATAGCGATGGTGGTTGAGTTTAAACTGGGCATTTGTTGTTTTACACTTGATTTACAATCATTACGGAGATCATCGTTGTGTGGATCACTGGTTCCGTTGGTTAAACTGGAGGAGTCTCTCAGGGGTGATGATTTCTGGGGAGGGGAAAAAGAAGAAAGAAAGAGAAAATTAACATTGTGTATTCTAATAGATATAAATAAGGATGTTACAGAAAGGATTTTATAAATGGGGCCTTAAACCGGTAAATAAAAATATTACAAGTTAAAAAAAAAATAATATATGAGAAGGCGACCGTCATTGAGGATGGACTTGAAGCAATTTTGTAGATAAAATAGTTTGCCGAATACCCATAAATCTATGTATTGCTGTTTTAATTAGTTAATATATCTGACTTAATATTATGCTAAAAGATTCAATAGACAATTTGTTTTAAATTAGTACAAATTTAAGATGATAGGTGGCTCTCTCCGAAGCGATATTATGAGAAGAAGTGGGAGATGAAAAGCCTCTTAGGCGGAAAAAGCGTCTATCGAAAATTACAGGGATAGAGCTGAAGCGGGTAAATTCAACCAAAAGGTACAAAGCAAAGGTTTCGAAACCGAGATCTCCGGCGAGTACTGCCATCAAATGAACCATGAGCTGTATAACGACAACGACGTAGTCAAGCGCGTTCAAAGAGATCGAATGCGCTGACTTGTAAACTTTGTGCGAATAAATGAAAATGCTCCAGCTCGGAAAGTCTTCGGCAATAAATTCGATTGGCGTCGCAGGAGAGTGCGACCAAAACTTCGTTGGATTGACACGGTGAAAGAGGTGACGGACTATCCACGGAGCGCATTTTAGGCAAAAATGGGGAATATTTTTTTGTATTTAAGTAAATCATTAAAAATAACAATCAGAAAGTTGTACAACGAAATTGAAAGGGCTGCCATTCCTTGAAATTAGAAAACAGTGCTGCTCGACTTCAAACTGACAAATTGAACATTTGTTTATGAAATTTTAGGAAAATTCACACATAAATTTTAAGCACTTGAACTGAACTCCTGAAATTTTTGAATAATTTTTAAGGACATTGAGAAGGACAAAGGACTTTGAAGTCACAAATAAAATTTAGTCCATCCAACAAGCGACAAATTAAATATTTGTGTATAGAATTAAGGAAAAGTTGTCAAATCATTATTTAAGGTTGTTACCCACAAAAAATTTTAAGGAGATTGAGAATTAAAAAGGTGGCATTGAAATAGAAAAATAGTGCTGACAACCATACAAAAGACATATTTGGATTTTTCTTGTTTTAAATAGAGTAAAACTTCTGTCTTGTTATATACATAAACACATGTACGTTACCCAATATAACAATCTGCATTTTTTAAGAACTTTCAAGAACATTAAAGGGGACCACGGTCCTTAAAATAGCAAATAGCTCTTTGTATAATAAGACCAGCCCGCCCTGCAAACGACAAATTTAAAATGTTAGGGTATAATTAACACTCTATTATTTAAGGAAAAAATTTAAAGAACTATTAAAGTGGACAAGGTCCTTAAAACCACAAAAAAGCAATCCACCATACGAATGGCAAATTTGAACAGTTTTTGTGAAATTTAGATGAAATAAACAGGGAATGTTAACTGAAATGACTAAATGAACACCGAAATAATTTGTAAGGACTTTAGAAAGGATCTAAGACTTTAAAATCTTATATAAAATTCAGTCCACCATACAAGCGACAAATTCTATATTATTTTTTTAATTTAGACTAAAATTGACACTATATCAAAGTATGTAACTTGCTTTAACTATCTGATAATATACAACATTTTTCAAGGACACTCAAAGTTGCTATGGAGCCTTAAAATAGCAAATGACAAAATTCAATAATAAAATTTGGAGAAAACTTCGTGAAATTTTTTGTGTTATCCAAAATGACAATCTACAATTTTATTACAAAATTTTCAAAGACATTAAAAGATGACAAGGTCCTTGAAGTAGCAAAAAAAGCAATTCACCGAACAGTTTGTTATTTTTAGTAATGTTATCCGCGACGACGATATGATATGATGTACAACATTTTTCAGCTCATTGATTTGGTACTCAATTCTGAGAACTGCACGTGAAAGTAGCCCTAAAAAGAAGAAGTTCTGCATCATTCATTTTGTCAAGTTACATGCCATAATAATATAATATTGATTTGAAGTTAGTAAGTATCGTATAGGGGAATTTGTCACGTTTTAGGCTCTTTTGTTTGATATATTCGAAAGTATAGAAAAAATTTCGAAAACATTGAAAGGAATCGAAGTCCTTGAAATCCCACACAAGTGTACTGTTTCTATATTTCAAACATTTTCCCACCATTATCATTCTAGACGTTTCCAAACATGTCTACAACATTTCTACTTCACAGACCAATGATTTTAGCTAAAGCATCAAGATTTTGATCTAACCCTACCCCCCAAAGAATGCTTTCATATCTCGTGCGAACTTTGTATTATAAAAATAAATGTTAAGGATTCATTGCCATCTCATTGCATCTGATGCATTACAAGAATGCATAATTAAATATGCACACAGCATAGCATGACTTCATTTCTGATGTTTCCACACAGAAATTACATACATATTTATAAAGATATTTATCATATAAAGCCTATTTAAATTATGTATTCATAATTCTTGTAACTCTCCCTACCTACAGCCTTTTTCTTTAAATTGCTATACGAGCAAATTTAATTAAAAGCTGACCTTGATATTCTAAAGGAAATAAACATAATCTATTTACAACGCGCCAACAAAATTAAGCAAAAAAAAACGACACGAAACGAAACTGAAGAAGCAAGTTTACAACGCCATCATCATCATAATTAACCTCATTATTATTATGACCAAGAACAACATCAACATCATCATCATCGCCTTTATAATTATGCGCTTAACTTTTATAGGGTTTAGATTTAAAAATAAAAGACACAACCTACAAGAACGTTTTCAATTAATTCAAGGAATTCCTAAGTGAAACCAACAACAACCTGGGGGGAAAAAAATTAAAAAAAGTAAAAAAAAAAAATTCTAAATAATGAAGGGGGAAAACTTAAGGTGAGGCTTATAGCAGCAAGCAAGCGAGAAAAAAGTAATGCTAGTAAGCTAAATCGGCTTTGCTCTTGTAACATTTTCAAAATCAACGAGTTTTGGAAACAATTAATAAACTACAAGTATCTTTGCAAAGTGGGCCCACCATCAACAACACCACCACACCGACATTGTGTAAGGAGTCATGCGGAAAGGAAACAGAAATCACTCATTTTAAAAATGCCACAACACTAAAATGAACCCTCGTTCGTTACACTATCGCGTAATTCTGTTCTTTCCCCCCTGAGAGCAAGAAAGTAATATTACAGCATGAGAAGCATCATCATCGCTGTAGGGCCTTCGACGACGCCTTCCATGCAATGTCAAGGAAATTTATGACTATCATTTCCACTTCCCATGAGAGTGGTTGGTTGGTTGGTGTACCATTAATCTATTCATAATTTGCAGTAGCTTCACTAATAGTTAAAATACACACACACAGAGACAACAACACCTGGTTAGTTGTTTGCTCTCATCTCGTCTCTCTTCCCCTCTCCTAGCATGCTTTGTCCTTTCCCTAAGCTGTGTGTACAAGTATGTGTTGTACTAACGCGCCCATGGGGATATCTGGCCAAACATCAGGTTATGCATCCAACTGAAGAACTTCTCAACTTGTTGTTTAACAAATCAATTGTGATACTAGAGAGAGAGAGCGACGGATTTGACTAAAGAATGTAAAGTTCAAAGTATAAAACAACAACAACGACAACAACAATCAGGGAAAACAAAGAGGGTGATCGAAATGGGATACAGTGAGTGCGTGTTGGTACAGTGGTATGAGAGACATACATACTACAAAAAGGAGGAATTGTCCTGTCATTTAATCTCATGAGAGTCAAGGGAGAGATTGTCAAAAAGAATAATCGTTCTTAACATACTGAAAGCTTGTATAAGTACAATGGCATTTGTGTGGTAATATCACGACACCGACAACTCTTAGATTAACACAGTACAACAAATGAGTTTGGGACTCAATACTGAGAACTGCTCGTGAAAGTAGCCCCAAAAAGAAGAAGTTCTGCATCATTCGTTTTGTCAAGTTACATGCCATAATAGTTTAATATCGATTTGAAGTTAGAAAGTATTGTATAGGGGAATTTGTCACGTTTTCTCTTTTGTTATATTGTTATATGGTGGCGTATGAGTATCATAAGTAATATTTAACGTAAATCATACGCCACGGAGTACAACAGTTTTATTGTAACTGCTACAAAATATGATAATCTTAAATTATGAAATAATGGCTAAGGATGTTTTTTTTTTTTAAATCAGTCAGTCAAACCACTGTACTTGGGGGACCCCCAATAGACCTTCCAACATATCGCCAACATTTACTACTTTGCCACTCATACTGTCCATACACCAGGGACGGTGGAAAAAGGAACTTTCAAGAAAAACCAAAAAAAAATAATGAAAACTTGTCAGTCAAAGAAAATAGCAGCAGTAGCAGCAGCAGCAACTACAACAACAAAGCAATTCATCCCAGTCAAGCAACAACCATCCAAGACAACAACATAAAGTGGTCAACAAGCCAGAAACAATTGCCAAGAAAATGAAATGAAAATGAACGCAACACACACACACATACACGCACGTACAAAACTGTAACACCAAAACGGAGAAATGCAAAATACAGTGCGATTACTATTCCTCTGTTTGTACGCTCGTCACCAACATCAACGACACTGCATCGGAGTGGTGGAGTCCCTTGTGATGGTGAAGGAAACGGAACGCAGTGCGTCAAACTTATAATCGTGGAGACCTTTACGAACACATGATGTGTTTAAGCCTTTTTCTTTTGTATTTTTGGTTTTTGTTTTTCAGTAAACCATGGC
Organism: Muscina levida; assembly: GCA_964034835.1. Classification (NCBI taxonomy): domain Eukaryota; kingdom Metazoa; phylum Arthropoda; class Insecta; order Diptera; family Muscidae; genus Muscina; species Muscina levida. The sequence goes on from OZ035880.1 coordinate 23,276,853, forward strand.
ATTTCTTCAAAATGTTGCTGGATGTGGCTGACTGGTTAGTTGTTGGTAGGTTGGTTGGTTCATTCGTTGCCTGGTTGCTTGCTTGCTCGCTTCGTTGGCTGAATAAGTGAACTTTCGTTGTTGTCTCGCTGTCGTTGCCGGTGTCAGTGGGCAACACTCGACAACAATAAAGGGGGGATAAATTGAAATAAAATTAAAAGAAGTGCAAAAAGGCTTAACAATCACAAAATTAACATGTGGGGTGGTCGAATGGGAGTGATGGCTAATAAAGTTTAATACAATATGGAAGTGTAAATTAAAGTTGTCATTTGGAATTTAGAATCGCTTAATTACGACGAAAGGGAGTTTAAAATTGAGTGTGCAAGGAACGGGGCCTAAAACATTATCACATGGACATCAAGCATAGGGTACAAAAACCGACAGTAAGGACTTGGGTACCTATGAAGCTCCCAAAATAGGCACCTTTCGATCTAAGCTCCCTATTTTGCTTGTTGATACAATAAAACTACTTTTTGGTTAAATAAAAGTACTTTAGGGTACAACAAAAGTAAATTTCGGTACAAAAGAAGTACTTTGTGGTACAATAAAAGTACTTATTGGTACATTAAACGTACTTTTTAGTACAGTAAATGTACTTTTTGTTACAATGATAGTACTTTTTGGTACAATAAAAGTACTTTTTGGTACGATAAAAGTACTTTTTGGTACAATTAAAGTACTTTTTGGTACAATAAAAGTACTTTTAGTACAACAAAAATCCTGTTATTCTACCAAAAAGTACTTTTCTTGTACTAAAAAGTACTTTTATTGTACTTAAAAGTACTTTTATTGTACCAAAAGGACTGTTATTGTACCAAAAAGTACTTTTATTGTACCAAAAGGTACTTTCATTGTACCAAAAATTACTTTCATTGTACCAAAAATTACTTTTATTGTACTTAAAAGTATTTTTAATGTACCAAAAAGCACTTTCATTGTACCAAAAAGTACTTTTATTGTATCAAAATTTACCTTTATTGTACCAATAAGTACTTTTATTGTACTAAAAAGTACTTTTATTGTACCAAACAGTACTTTTATTTACCTTTATTGTACCAATTAGTACTTTTATTGTACTAAAAAGTTCTTTTGTTGTACTAAAACATCCCTTTATTCTACTTTTTAGTACAATAAAAGTACTTTTTGGTACAATAAATGTACTTTTTGGTACAATAAAAGTACTTTTTGGTACAAAAAAATTAAGTTTTACTACAAAAAAAAAAGTAAGTTTTGTTACAATAAAAGTCCTTTTTGGTACAATAACGGGATTTTTTAGTACAATAAAACCACTTTTGGAGTCAAAAAAATTTACAATAAAAAATAGTACAATAAAAAACAGTCCTTGGGACAATAAAAGTACTACTTTTGTACAACAAAAGTACTGTTTGGTTCAACAAAAGTACTTGTTGATATAATAGAACCCTTTTTAGTTTAACAAAAGTCCGACATGGGACAATTAAAGTACTTTTTGATACACTGAAAGTACTTCTTGGTTCTTTAAAACCACTTTTTATACAATAAAATTTCCTTTCGGACAACAATAGTACTTTTTAGTACAATTAAACTATTTTTTAGTACACAACAAAAGTAATACTTCGTACAATAAAAATAATATGTGGTACACAATTAACTATCTAGCCTCTTTGGGGTCCCAGGACATTGCGAGATCCCTGGTCATGAGTCAACAGACTTATTGGCAAGAGCAGACTGTACTATGCCTAAGCATGATTCTCTGAGAGATGTTCACCCGTCCATTTGTTGCCTCTTTGGTTAAGTGGAGGATTGGTTATGAAAAAAAGCCAGCAGACGTTGGATCCCTAGAACCGACTGTATAACATCTAGATCAAGGGGTACATGGTTGTCTTGGGCTGCAGTGATTTGAGACTGACCTGTGAAATTCTAACTGGATCTATAGTAGATGTTCACCCGCCCCATTTGTTACCTTTTTGGCTTAGTGGAGAATTGGATGTCAATAACAGCCAGCAGAAGTAGAATCTACCGAAGCGAATATAACATATCTCGATAGGAGTATTTGGTTGGCCTGTACAGCAGTGATTTGAGACTGAAATGTGAAATACTAATTGAACACTTTCCGGAACCTGACAGGCAAATGGGATAGAGCCTTACCGGACTACTACCGTGTGTATCACGACGATGAGGAGGTGTCCGAGACGATGAAAACATCTTCTTTGTAGCTGTCCCGCTTTAGCTCGTAGGAGACTAGGATGCTTAGGGAAAGTTATATAGAGGACCTATAGAGTCCCTCCTGAGTCGTAATAAGCATGATAGTGGCGAGTTCTAACCATCCGGATTGACAATCATCTCATATTAATTAGCATGTAGAAGGCAGTACTTCTTCAAAACCACAAACAAATTTTCCAAAAAATATAAACGTCCCTATTACAACACCCTCTTATACGTATGCACAAATGACAACAAACACCATTTTCGGCATTAAGAAGTCTTTGCAATAATAAACAATTATCTGCCTCACAAAGCCAACAACAACAACAAATGCTTTAAGGAGATTCTAAAGTAAACGCAAGGAATTTCTGGCGCACAACAAACACAAACAATGACAAACAATGACGACGACATCGTCATCATCATCATCCAACCACAATCGAAAAGCGCCAAACAAATATCCAACACTACCAGCCAGCACCATGATGACCATATTCGATTTTCCTCCACTCAACTTCAATTTACAAACACAAGCACAGAGACGAAAGGACGGACGGCCGATTAAAGCTTCGTCGTAGCACAGCGCAATAAAAAAAATACTAAAAAAAAACAACACAAAAAACTGAAGTAAAATTGAAATAAAATAAGGAGTCAAGTACGTGTAATGTCGGCTGGCCAACAACAAAAGGCCCGGTCGTCCGTCGTCGTCATCGTCGTTGAGGGTTTGGGATATATATTTAAAATGCAGTGAAAAGTCGAAGAAGAGAAAAAACACGAAAAGAAAGAAAGAAGCAAAAAAAATACAAAAATTTGCTTAATATATATAAAAAAAAGAGTCAAAGGAACAAACACATCAGAAGGCAATGGACAAAAAACTGCAAACCTACACTGAACTCGGAACAATTCAATCATCAGAAGGCAAATTATCGTATAAGAGAAAGAATTTTATTTTGTTGAGGGGGGGGAGGGAAATTGCAAGCCGAGGCCACAATATGGAATGAAGGAATGAACACGACGCCAGAGCAGAGGTAAGAGAAATTTAAACGGCTTAGTAATATAATAAGTAAAATTTAAGTACAGTCAGGAATCGCTAAGGATGACACAGGGAATGCAAAGGAAACATTCGTTCTGGACTAAAGTAAATTATATAGAAAAAGTAAATGAATTGAATGTTTCATAAAAAATAATATATTTTTTATAAAATGCAGGCAAATTTTCGATGTAAAAAATTCACTTTTCTGCATAAAGGACATCAGTACTTTTTTTACAAAGAAAAACTTCTTAAAATCTAAAAGCATTATAAAATATTTTTTGGGTGAATTTACGTTTTACTGCGTTGGTACTTTCGCTACAATAAAAGTACTTTATGGTACAATGAAAGTACTCGTTTGTACATTGAAAATACTTTACGATACGACACGACACGATACAATAGATGTTCTCTTTGTTACAATTAAAGTACTTTTTGATACAATAAAAGTACTTTGTGATACAATAAAAGTACAAACACAAAGGTACAACACAAGTACTTTCGGGTACAATAAGTTTCCTTACTGGTAAAATTAAAGTACTTTTGATACAATAAATACTTATGGTACAACAAAAGTACTTTTGGGTACAATAGAAAAAAATTTTATACGATAAAAGTACTTTATAGTACAATAAAAGTGCTATTTGGTATATCAAAAGTATTATACGGTACAATAAACGTACTTTCTGGTAGAATAAGGGTACTTTGTGGCAAAATAAAAGTACTTTTTGGTAGAATAAAATAATATTTTAGTACAATAAAAGTACTTTTTAGTAAATTAAAAGTACTTTAGAGTGAAATTAAAGTATTTATTAGCACATAAGTACTTTTTAGTTCATAAGTACTCTTTAGTACCCTAAACCTACTTTTTACTACATTACATACATTAAAAGTACTTTTTAGTGCATTAAAAGCACTTTTAAGTACATTAAAAGTAAGTTTTAGTACATTTAAAGTACGTTTCAGTACAGTAAAAGTACTTTTTAGTACATAAAAATAATACATAAAAGGTACTTTTGATACAAAAAGTACATTTTGGGTATACTAAAAGTACTATTGGGTACTTTTTGGAACAATAAAAGTACTTTTTGGAAGAATAAAACACTTTTTAATAAAATAAAAGTACGTTTTAGTCCATTAAAAGTACTATTAGTACCTTAAACATACTATTTAGTACATTAAAAGTACTTTTTAGTGCATTAAAAGTACTTTTTGGTACATTAAAAGTACTTTTTATTAACTTAAAGATACTTTTTAGTACATTAAAAGTACGTTTTAATACATTAAAAGTACAAAAAAAGTACTGTTTGGGTATACTAAAAGTGCTTTTTAGTACAATAAAAGTAATACTTAGTACATTAAAAGTACGTTTCAGTTCAGTAAAAGTACTTTCTAGGACATTAAAATTACAATTTAGTATATTAAAAGTATTTTTTAGTACATTAAAAGTAGTTTGTATTATATTAAAAGTACTTTTTAGTACATTAAAGGTACTTTTTAGTACATTAAAAGTGCTCTTGATACTACAAGTACTTATAATACAACTAAAATACATTTCGAGTGTATTAAAAATACTATTGGGTACAACAAGTTTACTTTTTGGTACAATTAAAGTGTTTTTTGGTAAAATACAAATGAAAGTACTTAACAGAACTATAAAAATACTTTATAGTACAATTAAAGAACTTTTTAGTACATTAAAAGTAATCTTTAGTACATTAAAAGTACGTTTTAGTACATTAACAGTAATCTTTAATACGTTAAAAGCACGTTTTAGTACAGTAAAAATACTTTTCAGTACATTAAAAGTATTTTATAGTATATTAAAAGTAATTTGTATGTACTAAAAAGTATTTTTTAGTACATCAATCAAAGTGTTTTTTAAAGGACTTTTAATTACATTAAAAGTACTGTTTATTACATTAAAAGTACTTTTTAGTACATTAAAAGTACTTTTTAGTACATTAAAAGTGCTTTTTCGTACTGTTAAAGTAATCTTTAGTACATTAAAATTACTTTTTAGTACATTAAAAGTACATTTTGTTACATTAAAAGCACTTTTGGATACAATAATATAATTTTTGGTACACCAAAGAGTTTTTTGGTTAAATACAACATTACTTTTTGGTATAATAAAATTACTACTTGGTGTTTTATAATCATCTCATATTAATATGCTTCCACTTTTAAAAGTAATTCTTTGCAAATAACAATTTTATATAATTTATCCACAATTTTCGTCAACAACGCACATTTTATCATTTCCATAAATTACCAGCCACTCAACTATCAACATCATTCATTCACAATCCAATTCAATTATATTCATACAACTCCTATCAAACACAACATATCGTATTTGCGTTCAATCAAAACTCATTCAAAGCCTTCCAAAATCAACAACAACAAAAACTTGACCGAAAATACTTGTTCGGCCTCCATCCAATAGCACACATATTAAACCTGATATGTACTGCCACCTATCACCAAAGCTTTCAACCAATAACCAACCAAATGTGATGTCTTCTTTTGATATCAAAAGGACTCGAATGAAAAAAACAAAATATTTGACAATTTCATTTCAATTGAAACTGGGGGGGTGATGTCAGTCAGCAGGTAGTTGATAGTAGGATTTGTATTAGTAGGCACAAAAAAACAAATACTAGAAGAGAGAGAGCAAAACTTGAAGTGGTCCTTGCAAAAGTATTCATCGTACAATATTTGTTCGTTAAGTGGCCACTTAAAATTGTTTGTGTAGGTGTGTGCAGTTTCTCCTTTTTTGTACCTCCTTGTTAGTTGTTTCATAGAGTCCAGCCAGGACATCTGCTGTGATTTAGATCCAGTACGTCGTAGTTTATATTTGATTGATTATTGCATTCATTTCACGTGTTTCTTTTTTTAGCGCTTTATTTACTTGAACACTTTAGTATTACTCGTTGTATTATTAGAATTTTTTAGCCAATTTTAAGGGTCATTGCTAACGAGGGTAGCGTGAAGTAACGTTCTAATCAGCTCCTTTTCAACAACCCTCTGATGTGAACAAAATACTTTGACGTTACAGTAATACGGAATACTTTGTTCATGTCACTGTTGCTTTTTTTTGTTATGATAATTGTTGTTGTGTGCTATTTTCTAAAAGCTGACATAGCTGTCTTCAAGTATCAATCAATTACGACGTAATTCATTGTTTTCGTGGCATATTTCTGCAAAAGGGAAGGAACAAGGGTGGTTTGTGGAAAAAAAGAGTCCTGCCAACGCTTCGGTAAATGTATAGGAAACTAATCAAAACAATTAGAATACAATGTAACGCAACTATAATAGATTATTTATAGGGTAAATAAAGATAGTTATAGGCAAATGTTAGGTAATAAGAATTAATTTAAGGATGCGAAAACTGTTACGATAGGATAGCTATATATATATTTGTGAGAAATTCTATTTTTGTTGAAATTTATTCCAAAAATATTTTTGTATTTATTTGGAACTTACTGCTGAGCATTGGTGTCACTTTTGACATGTTACGCATACCGCAAATAAAGAGGAATGATAATTTACAAGGAACTACTCAGCTAAAAGACACTGTGACGTCAGCGCATTTGCATCCAACTGAGAGACGACACCGGAGGATTATTGCAGGGGGACGATGAAGAGGAAATAAAGACCGTTGAGCATTAGTTATACCATTGTCCAGCTCTTCATAGAAGAAGAAAACAATTTCTTGGGATATGGTCCATTGATAGTCTCACCAAATTGTCGTCCTGTAACATGGAGAATCTGGTAAAGTTCACTGATGGTTTGAGCTAGCTTAAGGGCCTAGGACCATAGTGTCCTCACGTAATCTCACTACTTGTATATATGAAGTTGAAGGAGATAACACATATGTCCTCAACCTAATCCTAAACCTACTCAACTAAAAAAAACAGAAGATATTCTAAGAGAATCACTTTTTAAATACATGCAGATTAACAGGTAATGATGATAAAGGACACTCGAGTATGTACTTTTAAAAAACTTCAAAAATGTCACTATAAAAGTTATGTAAAAATCTACTACACTGAAACTTTGATGTAACAAAATTCGTCATAGGGAAAAACTCAATATAATGAACAAAAATCCAAAGTTTTTCACTCAAAAATTATCTATACCTATAACAAAGAAATTCTGAGCTTTACAGCCTCTATATAGCGAAGTATTCACTCAAAAGGCTCTACTTAAGACAGTAACAGGCATCCCATAGACTCGCGAGGCCGCCAAAAATCGTTTAATTAGCACAGAAACGATTGGCAATTTACACGTACTTGAAAGTTTTGTTTGATTCAAAAGAGTCAGTCTCTGCTTGACTGTTATGATAGCAACACCACACATGCTTGTTTCCCATTTAACACAAAAACAGACACAAGTACAGACAGAGAAACAATATTAAACGATTGTTTGGAAATAATGAGAGCACGTTTGTTGGGAGAGCACAACATGTGTACATTTCGATAGCGCTGACGCTTCTTGACGCACTTTTACAGCTAATAATTATTTTCCTCTTTCCAGTAAGTATATTTATTATAACAAAAAGTGATTTTATTGTACCAAAATGGACTTTTACAGTACAAAAAGTACTTTCATTGTACTAAAAAGTACTTTCGTTGCAATAAAAAGTAAGTTTTCTTAACCAAAAAGTACTTTGACTGTATCGAAAAATATATTTATTGTACCAAGAAGTACTTTTTTTTGTACGATCAAGTGGTTTTATTGTACCAAAGAGTATATTTATTGTATGAAAAAGTACTTTTATTGCATCACCAAGAATTTTTTTATATCAAATAGTACGATTTTGGATCAACAAATACAAAGAGTATTTTTACTGGATAAGAAAGTACTTTTTTGTATCAAGTATATTAATTGTGCCGAAAAGTACTCTTATTATACAAAGAAAGTACTTTTATTACACAAAAAAAAGTACTTTTATTACACAAAAAAATACTTTTATTGTAATAAAATTACAACAGAGTACTTTTATTACTCTAAATAGTACTTTTATTGCAACAAAACTATTCCAGAGCACCTTTACTGTACCAAAGATTATTTTTATTGCAAAAAAAAGTACTTTTATTGTTCCAAAAGGTACTTTTAATTGTACAAAAAAAACATTTTTTGCTCAAAAAATTACTTACGGTGTACCAAAAAGTTTTTTTATTTGATTAGAAAGCACATTTATTGTGCCAAAAAGTACTTTTATTACACTAAAAAGTACTTTTATTGCACCAAAAAGTAATTTTATTATACTAAAAAGTACTTTTATTGTAACAAAATTACAACAAAGTACTTTTACTACACTAAAAAGTGATTTTATTGTAAACAAAACTATCCCAAAGTACATTTATTGTACTAAAAAGTACTTTCAAAAAGTTTTTTATTGGATTAGAAAGTACATTTATTGTGGCAAAAGTACTTTTGTTATCCTAAAAAGTACTTTTATTATACTAAAAAGTACTTCTATTATACAAAATAGTACTTTTATTATACTAAAAAGTACTTTTATTATACGATAACGTACTTTTATTGTAACTAAATTACAACAAAGTACTTCTAATACACTAAAAAGTACTTTTATTGTAAACAAAATTATCCCAAAGTACTTTTATTGTAAAAGAAATTATCCCAAAGTACTTTTATTGTACTAAAAAGTACTTTCAAAAAGTGTTTCAAAATGTTTTTCATTCAAGTAGAAAGTAAATTTATTGTCCCAAAAAGTACTTTTATTATACTAAAAAGTACTTTTATTATACCAAAAAGTACTTTTATTATACTAAAAAAGTATTTTTATTATACTGAAAAGTATTTTTATAGCAACAAAGTAAATTCCAAATTCCAAAGTAAATTTTTTGTACTAAAAAGTACTTTCAAATAGTTTTTTTATTAGATTAGAAAGTACATTTATTGTGCCACTTTTGTTACACTAAAAAGTACTTTTACTTTACTAAAAAGTACTTTTATCATACTTTTATGATACCAAAAAGTACTTTTATTGTAACAAAATTACAAAAAAGTACTTTTTTACACTAAAAAGTAGTTTTATTGTAACAAAATTATCCCAATGTTCAGCTTGTATAAGTACAATGCTGCTGAGTACGATGACATTTGTGTGTTAATATCACGACACTGCGAACTCTCATTCTAAGTGATCCTTAGGATAACATTTTAGATTTTAAAGAAAATCTTAAATAACACAGTATAATACATGATTTTGGGACTCAAGAGAGAGAACTGCACATGAAAGAAGCCCGAAAATGAAGAAGTTCAGCATCATTCGTTTTGTCAAGTTACATGCCATAATAATTAAATATCGATTTGAAATTAGTTAGTATCGCATAGGGAAATTTGTCACGTTTAAGGCTCTTTTGTTATATTTGTATATGGTGTCGTATGATTATCATAAGTAATATTCCACGTAAATCATACGCCACGGAGTACAACAGGTTTATTGTAACTGCTACAAAATAAACTTAGTTCAAAATCATTTGATGAATGGAAAAGTGAAACTTTTGCTTATGTAGGGAAACGTTATATGAACAGATTAAAGGAATTGTAATTCTTAATTTTTTTAAATTTGTTTCAGCTAAATCGGACTAGTGGTTCTCGAGTTATGTCAAACAAAATAGCCTAAAATGTGACAAATTCCTCTATACAATACTTACTAACTTCAAATCGATATTAAATTATTATGGCATGTAACTTGACAAAAAGAATGATGCAGAACTTTTTCTTTTTGGGGCTACTTTGACGTGCAGTTCTCAGAATTGAGTCCCAAATTAATGAGCTGAAAAATGCTGTACTGTGTAATACAACAATGTACCTAAAGTTATTCATTGATTTGCGATAACTTCTCCCATTTATATTCCATAGTTGTATGTCGACGAAGCAACGTGGGGCGCCTCCTATCGTACATTTTTTATACTATATAAAAAACTCTTCCGCTAAGTTGCATTATAATCGAATGTAAGATATATTTGCTTAAAATATATCTAAGCTTTATCATTAACCCTTGAGCATGTATTTCAAACACTTCTTAAAAATTTTTAAAATTATTCCCTACCACATAACTACTGTGCAATGATCCTGATTCCTTGGACATCTTCCCCACATAGCTGAAAAACAAGAATTCCAACAAAAACCAAGAAAAAAAACGTGTATTTTTATTTGAAAATTACTGCTGACACTTTTTTTCTCGTATCATTTCTGACAAGTTATGCATGCCACCAAGGAAGGAGGAAGAAAGTAAACACAAGAGTCACCATAACTTCAACAAAAACCAGCTTTACACGCTGTGATCGTTTTAAGTGGGCATAACAACAAAAACAAAAAAGATCAATATCTTGGACCAAAGAGAGGTATACGAAGCAGAAGAGTATGAAGCCATCTCCCTCAGCCTAAGAAAAGATCCATCAACATGATATGTTGATGTTGGACAGCGCAAAAGGTACAAAAATAAAAAACAATATTTTTGTTAAAGAAAATAATAATAAAAAAAATATTCAAAAATATCTGTTTGCGAAGAAGAGAAGCTAAACACAAAATCATGACAAGCAAGATTGACTGATCTGACGACTGGGACGACTTGATCATGAGAGGGGGTATGTTGGTTGGTGTGGGGGTTGGGGGGACTTACCATCATCAACTGAGCTGGATTGTGAGAACTGGAATTTTCTGCGGCATTATGATGAACGTTGTCATTATCATCATTATCTTCATTAATGTCGTCATCGTAGCCATCACCGCCATCATCATCATTTGCATTATCTTCATCATAAGCATGTTGATCAGTAGTAATCGTATGATCAACATGATCTTTATGTTCAATATCGCGATGGTGAGCAAGTTGCTTAGCGACTTGTTGTTGTTGTTGGTTCTGTCGCTGTTCATCTGCTGCATCTTGTGCATATTGTTTATGATGATGAAGAGAATTCTGTTGGTGTTGAGCATGTTTTTCATCATAATCTTCTCCTGGTTGATCATCATTTGTCGAATTTTCTTTAGTGTTTTTATCATGTTCACGTTTAATGTCGCTGCTTAGCATGCAGGATGATTGTGACTGCGTCAACGTTAACTGTGCTGTAGCAGACGATGTCATTGATGTTAATGATGCTGTTGCTGTTAATGATGATGCTGTTAATAATGACGCTGTTAATGGCGATGTTGATGATAATGATTTTTCACATATTTGTATTTGAGAGTTGTTGACAGGTTCTACTTCATTTGTTGTTGAGTTACAAGTTAAGGAGTTGGTGTCTTTAGTTGCTGCTGACAACGCTGCTGATGACGAAGATGAATGTTGTTGTGGGGCGGGCAAGTTGTTGGTTGCATTACATGTTTCGTTTGAATGATGCTGAGGCTGATGTTGTTGATGCTGCTGTTGGTTGTTTTGTTGTAGGTTATTTTGTTGCTTCTGTTGTTGTTGGTTGTTTTGTTGTTTCTGTTGTTGTTGGTTGTTCTGCTGCTGCTGATGCAGTTTAAGTTTGCTGGACGAGGGCAACATGACCTCCGGTTTATTGATATTTAAATTCTTGAATTTTTTACAATTCCTTTGAGGAAATTTTACTTGTGATGTCGCTGCTGTATTGCCCATATTGTTGCTGCGACTTAAGGGTCTCTTTGAGAGCTCCTTTTCGTCTTCTTTTGCCAGTTCGTCGTCCTCATCTGCTTTGTGAGTACTTACTTTTAAAATTGGCGCATTTTCGTAATCTTTATTTATTGATGCCGCCACTCCTCCGTTGCCTGCTGCTTGTCCTCCTCTTCTACTGTTTATTGTATCACAATTTGTCGGCTCTTGCTGTAGTTGTTTTGTTTTCAATGCATTGCTATCCTGTTTAAGTTGACATATCCGTTTGGAATGTCTATGGGCGCCAGCACTGGCCGCCACTTTGGCCGTCAGCGAAGGTGAGGGTAATTTGGGATTTAGTGCTGCCGTGCTTCTAGTTTGTTGTTGTTGTTGCTGATGATGATGTTGGTGGTGATGGTGGTGGGGGGTGTTGCCGTTGTTACTGCTGTGTTGCTGCCGTTGCTGCGTGCTGGAGCTTGTTTGCCGGCCACCCCCATTGCTGCTGATTGTTGAATATCCTGTTGCTGTTGCCAAACGTGGTGGCTCATCGCCGTCTTCATCGTCCTCTTCCTCTTTGTTACCATTTCTATGTTTATCCGGTAAATCTCCATCTTCTTCCTCATTTTCGTCCTCGTCCTCCTCCTCTTGGCCTTCCTCTTCGCCTTGTTCTCTATAGTTGTCCTCTTCCTCCTCCACTTCAATGTTGTTTACATTCTCCTCTTGCGTTTTCGTTTGCGCTGCCGTCTCATCATCGTCATTATTTGTTTGTGTTGCTGACGACGACGACGACGATGATGATGAAGATGACGAAGATGCTGCTGTTGCTGCTGCCTCCGATGTTGCTGCTGACGACGATGAGGAGTTGGTGGTGGTGGTGGTGTTAGCGTGCTGCTGCTGGTGGGTGGGTGTTGTGGACCCACCAACCGCCGATGATTCAGTGGTGACTGTGGCGTTGTTGGGATCTAATTGCAAGACGCTAATACGTTTACGATTAATCGATTTTGATGGTTTCCCGGGAAACTTGGAACGACCCATAATAGTTTGAGTTTAGCATTTGGCGCGTAATTTTTTTTATATTATGCCCGAGCAAACAACCGATATGCAACAAAAGTTGTCGTTAGATTGGTGGAGCAGCAACAAGCTCAGAATTTGCAATGTTGTTATTACTGGAATTCTTTAGAAAATTCCAGATATGCGAACAGCAAAAAACAATTTTTTTCCGAAGAAATTTTTTACTTTTTCCAAAAAAAATATTCACTTTTTGGTGGCATCAAAAATATTTTTTTTTGGTTTATTCCAATTTGTTGTGTATTATTTTATTTTGTTATTATTTCACTTTTTATCCTTAGATTTCTGTATTATTCCTGTGCTTTAATTGTTGTTTTTGTCCTCAGAAAATAACAACTTTTTGTGTTTACATAAATTTTAACAAAAATTATTAAATTTTTGCTGTCACTGAAAAATATAAAAAAAAATATTTTTTATTAATAAGGAATTTTTCCCGGTTTCCTTTTTTTAACTTTTTCCTTCTTTCTCACTTTTTTTCTTAATAATTTTATCACTTTTTTTCGCGTGTGTGTGTGTATTATTTTTCATAAAATTTTTGTCAGCTTTATTTTTTTTATGTGTAGCTTTTTCGTTTCTTTGTTTGTTTATTTTGTTTTATGTGGATTTTTCACTTTTCTTTTGCAATTACGACGCGGCCCTCATGAGCTCACGAGATTCTTTGGCAAACTGATGTCCGGGTGTCAACAATGTGTTGTGTTGGCTCTATTTGACTCAGTTATTGAAAATATGCTCCTTGTTCTCTCTCTCACACACACTCTCTCGCTCGCTGACAAAATTTTTCAATAATTTTCTCACTCCCTAAGGTTATTATTATGGTTGGTCGGTCGGTCGCATATGGGAAAACCTTTATACGCCAAGGGAATGTTGTTGGTTCATCACCCAAGAGAATGACACTAAACACACACTTTCAAGCTCCTTCTCTCTCTCACAATTTAATACCTATAAAATCACTCTCTCTATCTCTTATTAATAAATGTTGCCTTTAGTTTTATTTTGAAAAAAAACGGCAGCTGTTTTTTTAAACACCAAGTGTTGCGTGACGAACGACCTGAACCACCTTTTGTGTGTGCAACATACATTCAACAACCACTTTTATTGCATGCATTTCTCACACGCTCTCTCTCTCTCTGATACTGGCCTTTTCTCTAATCTCTCTGTCTCTCTCGCTCACTCTGTATGTCTCTCTGCAACGCTTATGTGTTTTGTTTTTCAGGTAACCCAACAAAACTTAGTAAATTATGTTAACAGTCAATTATGCTGTACCTCTCTTGTGTTGCTCGAATTGCCCACAAATATCTATAGAGAGCCAGAGAGTTTAGCAGCACGTGCTAGGTTTATTGTTTACCACACACAGCCAGGTTATATCACTACTAAAAAGCCTCACTCTCTTGGCTCTGGTTATTACTTGCCGCTCTCTCTGTCACTCGTTGTTGTTGTCTCTTAGTTTTGTTTTTTGTTTTATGGTTCCTTCATTCAATTTGTAATTGAGTAGCGTTTATATTTTTTTGTTGCTTATAGCTCCTCTTGGTTTGTTAAGTTCAAGAGATGTGTTTGTTTTTCCTTTTGTGGATTTTTTGATTTTTAAAGTGGTTTTTCAACTTGAATTATCCCCACACATATACGACGAGGCACAGCGCAGGAGAAGGAACATGAGGTGGAGCAGTGTTTATCATCATCATCGTCATCCCATTCCCGCCATCAAACTTATGGAATGTTAAGGGGACCACTGGGAGCTGAGATATTATACGAGTGTGTGTGTGTTGCTGTGTTTAGACAAGCATAGGAAGAAAAACAACTTTTCGTGAGGCGAATTTTCTTACGAGTTAAAAGTAACAGGGAGTTGGTGTGATTATTAGTCGTACTCTACTAGGTAAAGTTGCTGATGGTGCTGCTGCAATTGTTGCCTTAATTGTTGTTGTAGTTGCTGTTCAAATTTACATCTTTCTTTTAGATGTGTGCGTGTTCATGTGTGTGTGTGTGTGGCATGGATTTAAAAGTTTTATGCCATAACCCCCAACTCTCCTGTATGAATCTGCTGCTGTTGGTGCTTTGCTTCAGGTTCTATTGTTGGTGGCACGTCTGTCTGATGCGTGATTGCGTATGTACGTAGTTTAATGATTTCTTGGCGTGTTTTTTTTGCTGTTGTTTTTTCTTTTGCCGACCCCTTACTGTCGTGTTTTCACCAGCTTTCAGTATTTGCGCATTTACGCTTTAGTTTTCCTATGTCGTCCCCTGTGTGTGTGTGTGATGACGACGACGGTGATGTCGTCGTTGTCACTATCGTCGTGTCTAGCTGGGATGGATGGATGGATGGTTGGCTAGTTGACTGGCTGGTGAGGCTGAGTTTTGAGTTTAAGGTTTTTGCGTTTCTCTTAAAAAGTTGGGGGGGTTGGAAAGTGAGAGAGGTTGATTTTTTTTTACCAGTTTTCATCGAGTGCGACTTTTCCTTTAGAACACTTCAATAGCCAACATTATTATGACGAAGACGACGACGATGATGAAGAAGACGTAGCAGAAGCAACACAATGGCAAAAAGTAGAAAAAAGATAGAAAACAAAAAAATGTTGGTTATTACATTTTATTTTTTTGTGTCGAAAATCGTCTTTTCATAAGCAGATTTTCTTTTGTCTTGTATGGGGAGTTTGTTGGATGCTCTGGATAGATGGTTGGTTGAATGGATGGATGGATGGACGGATGGATGAAGCAGACACATGTAGAATGGAGGACACAACACAATATGTGGGTTAGGGTTTGGTGGCTTAATTTGTGGTAGAGTAAGCTAAGTAAAAAAACAATAGAGTAATAGGTAGTACAGACAGCAAGAAAAGTCCACGAAATGGCCGTTAAGAATTAAAAAAAAAAAAATTTCTTAATTTAGAAAATTTTTGGGTTTTGTGTAATTAATTTAGAACAATAAAATATTACACAATTAAAAAATTATAAATATTTGTAAAGATATATTTTTAAATATACAAATATGTATATAAAAAAAATCATAATTTACAAAATTAAAATACTAATGGTCAAAATTTTATAATTTTGTAAAATTCGTCGATTGCACAAATTTTATAGATTTAATTTATCTTAAAATAATTTATTAAATTGTATAACTGCCATATAAATAATGTTGATACAAATTTTTTTTTATAAAAAATTACACTTTTTGCCAACTTAGAAAATCTAATTAAATATTCTAAAAATTACAAAGAATATAAAAATTTAAATTTAAAAAATACCAATGTTTTTTTAATTTTATTAAAAAAAAAAACAAATAAAAAATAAATTAAAAAAAAATATAAAAAATTATAATTAGTACAAAATTTACAGTAAATAGGAATTTTTCATAAATTCTAAATATATTACGAAGATCTGTAAATTTTATACGTTTTATAAAATCACAAATTTTATTAAAATTCACAAAAAAAATCATAAATTTTATAAAAAAAAAAATTCATTAATTAAAAAATTATAAAATATATATTTGGAAAATTTAATAAAAAAAAATTATAAAAATTTATTTCCGAAAAATAAAAAAAAAAAAAATTTTAAAAAATTATACAAATTTGTTCTTAAAAATTACATAAATTTATTTTTAAAAAATTTATTTTTGAAACATAATAAAAAATTTAATCAAAGAAATTATAAAACTTCATTTTGAAAAATTAAAAAAGCTTCACATTGATTGTGTGAAGCTTTTAACACTTAAGGTTGTGATAATGAGTGGAGAAGGCACAGCAAACGGCACTAATGATGATGGTTTGGCAACCATCGAAATAGCTATCTGCCCTGCCAGCTGTCAACATAATCTATTTCACACAACTCTTGTAAAAACAAATTCTATTAGTAATAATAGAATAGATCTCAAACCGAACAATGAAAAACATATTCATATTCTGCACAGATCGATAAAAACAAACAAGAAAAAAATTAATTTTAAAAAATTATAAAAATTAATTTTAAAAAATTATAAAAATGTATATTTAAAAATTATTAACATATACAAAATGTATTGTGACTGTTGATTTGTTTTTATATATTTTAAATATACGAAGTAAACAATTCTACAAATTTTAAATAGCAAATGAAAAAACTTGTTAAACTTTTATATATTTATTTTTAAATAATTATAAGTATTAAAATATATAAAAACGACGATGAAAAGTATTTTTTTTTTAAATAATAAACATTTACATTTTCAAAACATTTAAAAAAAAAATGTATACAGAAAATTTACTGTAAATATTAATTTTTTATATTTTTAATTTAAAAATTTTAATTAAAAGTTAAAAATTTTATTAATTTGAAATTGTACATTATAAAGATATATAATTTTGTACTTGTAAATAATTATTTTTAAAAAATTATAAACATTAACTTTAAAAAAAATATTTTTTTAAAAAAAAAAATTTTTTTTAATTTTGGAAATGTAATTATAAATTCCAAATACATATTAAAAAAAATACAAAAATTTATTTTTTTAAGATATAATAACAATGTGTTTTTTAAAATAATAAATTTTTTTTTTATAAAATTATAAAAATTAATTTAAAAAATTTATAAAAGAATTATGTTAAAAAAAATTAATTTTTTGAAAATTATAAAAATTTATTTTTTAAAAAACATATAAAAATAAGAAAAATTTTAATATTATACAATATTTACTGTAATTTTTTAACAATTTCACAAATTTTAAAAAATGTTTTCATAAAATTTACTGAATAAATATAATTTTTTTAAAATTAAAGTTTTTAAAATAAATAAAATTTTAATATCTATTTTTTGTTTTGTTCTTTAAATTCGACCTTTCCTAGTTATCCTTATTTTCCTTATTTTTAAATTAAAAAGGATAACAAGGACAACATTTAAATATTAATTTTTAAAATTTATAAAAACAAATTTCAAATAAAAATAAATTCATAAAATTTATAAAATTCAAAAAAATCCAAAAATTCATTAAATTTATAAAATTCATTAGATTCGTTAAATGCATTAAGTTAAATATATTCATTAATTTAATAAAATTAATTTATTTATTTATTAATGTTATTAAATTTTTTAATGTTATTACATTTATTTATGTTATTAAATTCTTTATATTCATTAAATTCATTAAATTCGCTAAATTCAATAAATTCATTAAATTTATTAAATTCATTAAATTCATTAAATTCATTAAATGCATTAAATTCATGTAATTCATTAAATTCATTAAATTCCTTAAATTCATTAAATTTATTAAATTCATTAAATTTATTAAATTTATTAAATTCATTAAATTCATTAAATTCGTTAAACTTAATAAAATTCATTAAACTCACTACATTAATTAAATCAATGTTACATTCATTAAATTCCTAAAATTTCATAACGTTCATAAAATAAATAAAATTCATTAAATTCATCAAATTTGTAAAATTCATAAAATTAATAAAATTTATAAAAGTCATAAAATTCATTAAATTCTTAAAAATCATAAAATTTATTAAATTCTTAAAAATAAAAGAATTCATAAATTTTTTAATATTCATAAAATTAATAAAATTAATAAAATTAAAATCATTAAATAGATAAAATTTATGAAATCACTTAAATTCACTACATTTACTGAATTCATTAAATTCATTTCATAAAATCATTTTATTTATTGGAGTTTTTAAATTCTTTAAATTCATTAAATTTGTTAAATTTATGTAAAAAAATGTAAAACTCATAAAATTTATAAATTCATAACGTTCATAAAATAAATAAAATTCATTAAAATCTCCAAATTCATTAAATTCATTAAATTCATTAAATTCATTAAATTCATTAAATTCATTAAATTCATTAAATTCATTAAATTCATTAAATTCATTAAATTCATTAAATTCATTAAATTCATTAAATTCATTAAATTCATTAAATTCATTAAATTCATTAAATTCATTAAATTCATTAAATTCATTAAATTCATTAAATTCATTAAATTCATTAAATTCATTATATTCATTAAATTCATTAAATTCATTAAATTTATTAAATTCATTAAATTCATTAAATTCATTAAATTCATTAAATTCATTAAATTCATTAAATTCATTAAATTCATTAAATTCATTAAATTCATTAAATTCATTAAATTCATTAAATTCATTAAATTCATTAAATTCATTAAATTCATTAATTCATTAAATTTACTAAATTCATAAAATTCATAAATTTCATAAAATTATTAAAACTAGTAAAATTCAAAAAATTTATAAAATTCACAAAATTCATAAAATTTATTAAAATCATAAAATTCACAATATTCATTAAATTAATAAAATCATTAAATATACAAAATTCATTTAAATCATTAAATTTATTAAATTCATTAAATTTACTGAATTCTTTAAATAAATTTTATTCATTAAATTTATTTGATTTATTAAATTCTTTAAATGCATTAAATTTATTAAAATCATTAAATGCATTAATCCATTAATTTAATTAAATTCATCAAGTTCAGTAAATTCATTAATTTAATAAAATTCATTAATTTCGTAAATTTATTAATATTATTAAATTCATTTGAACTACTAAATTCATTAAATTATTTTATTCATTAAATTCATCAAATTTATTAGATTTATTAAAATCTTTAAATTGAATTCATTAATTTCATAAAATTTATTATCAAATTGGATATTTTAATAAATTCACAAAACGAACATTTTCATGAAATCTATATTATTTCTAAAATGTATCAAAATTCTAAAATAAATCAAATTTATTTAATATATGAAATTTGACAAATTTTAAATTTTTTTCACATTTTTTAATTTGAATTAAATTTGTCGAATTATCGAATTTATCAATTTTTATTAAATACTAGTGGGCCCGGCAATGCTTCGCTATTGCATATTATCGAATATTGCCATTTTCACCCCCTAAATGTAGAAAAATCCAAACAATGTGTAGCCTATGTTACTCGCGGGGTTATTCGGAAGATTCCCTGAAAATTTCATCAAAATCGGTCCAGCCGTTTTCGAGTCCCTACGTTACATACATACACACATCCTCTTTTATATATATAGATATCAAATCTAACAAATTTATTAAATTTTGAAAAAATTATCAATTTATCCAGTTTATAATAATTATTAAATTTATCAATTTTTTTTTTAAATTTAACCACTTTATAAAATATATATAAATTGTATGTATTTTTTAATTCTGAACGTAATTTTTCTAAAATTTTTATATCAAAACTTTAAAAAAATAATTATATTTATAAAAAATATTAAATAAGTAAAATTTTAAATTTAATAAAATAAGTAATTTTAAAACTTAAAATTTTAATTAATAAGTAATTTTAAAATTATATTAAATTAAATAAGTAATTTTAAAACTTAAAATATTAATTTTTTTAAGTTATTCAAATTTTTACGTTTTGCATAAGTTTGTTTATATAAAAATGTTAATAAAATTTACAAATAAATTGAATATTTTTTACAAAAAAAAATTATACAATATATAAAAAAAATAAAATGTAATTTATTATAAAATTATAAAATTTATAAAAAAAATATAAGTATAAAATTTAGATTTTTTTAGAATTTGTGTTTAAAAAAGAAACAATAATTTAAATAAATTATATTTAAAAAAAAAAAAATGATAATAATAATAAAAAAAATGTAATTGCAAAATGTTTCAAGATTTAATTTATTCCAATTGTTAAAAAATAAATATAAAATGAATTTATTATTTTTGCATTTTATACATTTTATGATTCAAAAAAAATTACAAACTCAATTTTTATAATTTTTTTTTTAATTTCCTATTTTTTCAAATATTGCGACCATTCGTGGATATTTTCAGATCACCTTTAAAAAGTAAGCTGTTACTCATACCACAATTGATCGATTCACACGTAGATAATCGTTTATTTAATCGCCGTCTAATGGCAATCTTACAATCGTCGTAGATATTAAGGAAATTATTAGGAATGATGGATTCTTAGTAGGGTGTTTGCAGGTTATACGTATAGAGTGTAGCAGGTTATATACAAAGCATTGGTGATAATTATATTTTATGTGTTTAATAAGCAGCCAATAATTATATTAGTGATAATCTTTTAGACAATTATCACTTTGATCACAATTATTTATTGATATTAGTCATAAAAAGCAGCTACATTGTATGTATATTATAAAAGTGTTGACTTTACAAGTGTTGATGATGTTGCACAATGTTGTTCATGTTGTTGTTGTAGTTGTTGCCGCTGGTGATAATGATGATGATGATGTGATTCGTGTGTGCGTGTGTTTGTGTGTTGTTTGTAGGTGTTGGCAATATATTTTATTTGTTTTGGTTTTTGTTAATGTTTGTGAGATGGTGTTAAACTATAGTAGGTAGGATTATATTAAAAAGGGGTTGTAAACATACACCACCTAGAGGTTTTATAAGCACGCAGGGTGTTATGTTAGTTAACTCTGTCTACTATTGTATGCACGACGCGCGGCGGCGTTAGGGTTCACTAAGCGGCGTGTGCATACACGCGTGTTCTGAGTTAAATAACAAACACGAATGCGCCTTGCGCTATGACTAAGTATTAGCAAATTATGGTCGATGCCTATCATAAAACAAATGCGAGGGGAGGAGTGGACAGAGTTACTACTATAATAAACGTAAGACATGTTGTTACTGGTGATGATGGTGGTGGTTAAAGTTAACAATCTAAATGAAAACATTACCCCAAACTCTCGAGGACGGAGGACGGTATTCTGTTGAACCCTTTTAAGTGACTCATGTTATTTATAAGTTTAAGTCTATGCTTACATGCTTGCGTGAGCCTAAACAAATCCTCAAAATGTTTTAATAGAAAAATTATGTTGTCCTGGTGATTTAAAGGAGCATAGCTTAAAAAATGCTAATTTTCAACACGCTTTTGGCATTTTATGCATGCGTAACTTTTTGAATGAACAAGCAAAATTACATGGCAGGACGTCCGTCAATTGCGTCACACGTCATTTTAAAACTTTGGTCTTGGATTAGATGTAAACAAAGGTAATGGTCAAACTAGACTGTAGACTATTTTGGAATTTAATAACTTCAATAAAAAAAAATTCATTAAAGTTCATTAAATTCATAAAGTTCATCACATTATTAAATTCGTTTAAATCATTAAATGCATTAAATTCGTTAAATTCATTAAATTTATTAATTCATTAAATTCATTAAATTTAATTAATTCATTAAATTCATTAAATTTATTAAATTCATTAAATTTCATTACATTTATTAAATTCATTAAATTTATTAAATTCATTAAATTTGTGAAACTCATTAAGTTTCAATAAATTCATTAGATTCATTAAGTTCATTAAATTCTTTAAATTAGTTGCATTCATTAAATTCATTAAGTTCATAAAATTTGTTATATTCATTAAGATTTATTAAATTCATTAGATTCATTTAGTTCATTAAATTCTTTAAATTAATTACATTCAATAAATTCATTAAATTCACTTAATTAATAAAAATCATTAAATTCATTAAATTCAATAAGTTAATTAAGTTAATTAAATTCTTTAAATTAATTACATTCAATAAATTTATTTAATTCATTAAATTCATTAAATTCATTAAATTCATTAAATTCATTAAATTCACTAAATTCATTAAATTCATTAAATTCATTAAATTCATTAAATTTATTAAATTCATCAAATTCATTAAATTCATTAAATTCATTGATTTCATTGAATTCATTGAATTCATCAAATTCATTAAATTCATTACATTCATTAAATTCATTACATTCATTAAATTCATTAAATTCATTAAATTTATTAAATTCTTTAAATTCATTAAATTTATTCAATTCGTTAAATTCATAAAATTTATTAAATTCATTAAATTCATTAAATTCATTAAATTCATTAAATTCATTAAATTCATTTAATTCATTAAATTCATTTAATTCATTAAATTCATTAAACTCTCTAAATTTATTAACAAATAAATTCATTAAATTCATAAAATTCAATAAATTCATTAAATTCACTTAATTCATAATATTCAATAGATTCATTAAATACATAAAATTCATTAAATTCATTAAATTCATTATATTCATTAAATTCATTAAATTCATTAAATTCATTTAGTTCATTAAATTCTTTAAATTAATTACATTCAATAAATTCATTAAATTCATTAAATTCATTACATTCACTTAATTAATAAAATTCAATAGATTCATTAAATACATAAAATTCATAAAATTCATTAAATTAATAAAATTCATAAAATTCATTAAATTAATAAAATTCATAAAATTCAATAAATTCATTAAATTTATTAAATTCATTTAATTCAATAAATTCATTAAATTCACTTAATTTATAAAATTCAAGAGATTCATTAAATACATAAAATTCATTAAGTTCATTAAATTCATTAAGTTCATTAAATTCATTAAATTCATTAAATTCATTAAATTCATTAACTTCATTAAATTCATTAAATTCATAAAAATCATTAAATTCATTAAATTCATTAAGTTAATTAAGTTAATTAAATTCTTTAAATTAATTACATTCAATAAATTCATTAAATTCATTAAATTTATTTAATTCATTAAATTCATTAAATTCATTAAATTCATTAAATTCATTAAATTCATTAAATTCATTAAATTCATTAAATTCACTAAATTCATTAAATTCATTAAATTCATTAAATTCATTTTATTAAATTCATTAAATTCATTAAATTCATTAAATTCATTAAATTCATTAAATTCATTAAATTCATTAAATTCATTAAATTCATTAAATTCATTAAATTCATTAAATTCATTAAATTCATTAAATTTATTAAATTCATCAAATTCATTAAATTCATTAAATTCATTGAATTCATTGAATTCATCAAATTCATTAAATTCATTAAATTCATTAAATTTATTAAATTCTTTAAATTCATTAAATTTATTCAATTCGTTAAATTCATAAAATTTATTAAATTCATTAAATTCATTTAATTCATTAAATTCATTAAATTCATTAAATTCATTAAATTCGTTAAATTCATTAAATTCATTAAATTCATTTAATTCATTAAATTCATTAAACTCTCTAAATTTATTAACAAATAAATTCATTAAATTCAATAAATTCATTAAATTCATTAAATTCATAAAATTCAATAGATTCATTAAATACATAAAATTCATTAAATTATTTATATTCATTAAATTCATTAACTTCATTAAATTAATTAAATTCATTAAATTAATTAAATTCATTAAACTCATTAAATTCATTAAATTCATTAAATTCATTAAATTCATTAAATTCATTAAATTCATTAAATCTATTAAATGCTTTAAATTCAATACATTAATTAAATTCATTAATTTCATTCAATTCATTAAATTCAATAAATTCATTAAAATCATTAAATTCATTAAATTTATTAAATGCATTAAATTCATTAAATTTATTAAATTCATTAATTTAATTAATTTCATTCAATTCAATAAATTCATTAAATACATTAAATTCATTACATCCATTAAAATCATACAATTTTTAAAATCCATAAAATTCAATAAATTGATTAAATTCATTAAAATCATAAAATTCAGAAAATTTTAATTTTTAATTTTTAATTTTAAAATGTTTAACGATATATCTAATGAACGAATCAACTCAAGTCGCTAACGACACATTCATCAAATCTAGCCATCCCTCCCTCCCCTACCACCCATGGCAAGGACCGGACTAAAGGACACTAACAACACCACTAAGTATCAGTATGACACCCGGAATAGAATGTATTGTGCTCTGCCCTACAGCTTACAAATGTTTAAATGTAATTTTAAAAATTTACAGGGTTGCAATACGGTCGCCAATTTGCGACATGCTAAACCATCGTCAATGAATGCACAATTGGAATTTCTTCCACTTATTGCGTGTGAATCATGAATCATGACAAATTTTAGTCAACACCAAAACGAATAAAATCAAGAGAGTGTGAAAGGAGAAAGAGGGAGAACACTCATTAAAATGCTGAGAAACAAACAACGGCAATGAACAGACAACAACGTCTGAAAAATTATCCTGTGATTTTTATTTTTGCATGACAAATTAATTTGGCTGATGGTGGTGTTCGGAGTGCGTGCGTGCGTGTTCGTTGTTGATTTTAGTCCTTTCGTAGAGAAATTTAAAAGCAAAAAAACAGAAATAACACAAATCAATGTTACCTCTAAATGTTGTGTGTGTACGGTTGCAGCACATCATGCATGAATCGGGGTAATGGGAAAAAGGTGACTTTTAATTGTAGCAAACGGCCGACGATGATGACGACAACAACGACCCAAAGTGCCCAACGACCCCTAAAGGGTGTTTTGTGTTGTCGCTTGTCCTTTTAAATAACCGTAGTGTTCTATTTACCGCAAACAATAATGATGTGAAGCGAATAGTTAAGCAGACACCAAAGATGTATTTACATTTGTGATTAAGGGCTTTTGTGGGTGGGCGTCCAATTAATATTAAAGGGAAGTTTGAAGGTAACATTAATGTTTTATACTTAAATCGGACTAGCGAAGAAATTTAAGTGATTTTCAAGGATCGTTATAGATTATCTTTTAGTGTAAAAAATGTACATACAGTAACTGGCAGATAATTATCTCTTTGCAGCTACTCTTTATTAGTCTCTCCTTTATTCCTATCACCTCCTTACTACCTGTGATCATATAATTTACAATTATTTTGCGCCACTGCAAACGTGTCAATGTAAACAACATGATCTGATCAGAGACTTAATTTCGACATGACAGCGAGTATCGTCAATGACACTTACGCCAATTTCTGTAATTCTCTAACAAATACAAGTAATAAAAAACTTAATTTTTTTAACTTTCCGAACCCTGACTTCTTTCTGAGATTATGACGTTTTAATACAGTTTTGCCAACTTTTTTTTGTTTTTTTTCCCCTTGTATGTATTTAAAGTTCGTTGATGACTTTGGACAGACGACAACGACGACGACGATGTTCTTCTTTCTCATCGCTGTTGCGCTTTTTGTTTTAAGTCAAGTCGTTGCCATTCTCAAAGGAGACTAAATGCAGTCAGTACAACCGCCTCCTTGTATCCTCACAACACCACACCATAGCACAGCACACCACTCTCCTGTGAGACCAAAGCAACACACAAAAAGTGAATGGTACGTAAAAGTTGCACACGGTAGTGTCTGACAGCCACAGCAACAGCAAAAAAAGAAAACGGAGAACCGGGAGTAGAGAATGGAGCATGAGATTTACTGCTCATTTTTCTCGTAATAAGCTTAATAGGAAAAGAAAAGTTTAAGTATAAAAACAAAAAGGCAACAAAAACAACAAGACTGAAAGAAAAACAAATACTAGAACATTTAGACAAGTATGACAGGAGGTGGTGGTGCTGATGTTGGCCATGATGCGGCTGATAGCCTAGGAGGAGGATGAAAATGGAGAAGAAGGTGGAAAACTTTTTGAAAAACAGCGATTAAATAGTTGCATTAGCAGCAGCAACACATGCCACAGCGACATAATGAGAGAAAGAGAATGTGCAATGTGTGGTATGGCAGAGATGGTAAGCCAGAGAGAGAGAGTGAGTGGGGAGAACATATTGGCAAAACAGTGGCAATTGCGAATGGAAATTATTAAATATAACATAAAAAAAAAAATTTTAATTTATAATAAAAAATTAAAAATTAAAAACTAAAAATTATTTAAATATTAAAAATTAAAAAATTAAAAATTAAAAATTAAAAATTAAAAATTAAAAATTAAAAATTAAAAATTAAAAATTAAAAATTAAAAATTAAAAATTAAAAATTAAAAATTAAAAATTAAAAATTAAAAATTAAAAATTAAAAATTAAAAATTAAAAATTAAAAATTAAAAATTAAAAATTAAAAATTAAAAATTAAAAATTAAAAATTAAAAATTAAAAATTAAAAATTAAAAATTAAAAATTAAAAATTAAAAATTAAAAATTAAAAATTAAAAATTAAAAATTAAAAATTAAAAATTAAAAATTAAAAATTAAAAATTAAAAATTAAAAATTAAAAATTAAAAATTAAAAATTAAAAATTAAAAATTACAAATTACAAATTACAAATTACAAATTACAAATTACAAATTAAAAATTAAAAATTGAAAATTAAAAATTTTTAATTTAAAAATTAAAAATTAAAAAAATTAAAAATTAAAAATTAAAAATTAAAAATTAAAAATTAAAAATTAAAAATTAAAAATTAAAAATTAAAAATTAAAAATTAAAAAAATGGAACATGTGGCGCTGATCAGGGAGACCAAAACTCCGTTGGAAGGACCAAGTGGTTGGCGATGTGCCACCATCTAGTAAGACTATCTGGAGAACACACGCAGAAGACTGAATCGCGTGGAATTCTTTAAAACTGCAGGTCTCAAACTTATGAACCACGTTTCATAAGTTGTAATTGGCCACTTAAGTAAGTAATATCCGCAGGAGTTTATTTTTTGATTTATTCAAATTGTTCGAAAAGATAAAAATTTTTGGAAAAAATTTCATTTCTCAGTATATAATTGGAATAGAGATCTAAAAATGCATGATTAGAAAACTGATAGTACCATAAGTTCACAGGGGGTGCAAATGAAACCTAAAGTGCCCCTTTTTTTTAACTCACAATGCCTCAAGGGTTCGGGACCCATGTTCTCTTACTTTGCCTTTGTACCCCACACGAAAAGTGGTGTTAATTTACCTGAGGGTAAATATCTCAGAACGGGTGAAGAGGGGATGTGTCACCAAACTGGTTCTAAAGTGTTAAAGAAATGTCAATTTGACTGATCTGTAGTATTCTGTGGCGTTGTGTTCCAACGGCTTTGTTTATAAATAAGTAGAAAAGTCAGAAAAATATAAAATATTTATATATAATTTAACTCTAGACAACTAACATAAGTAATTTATCATAAAGTTTCATTTAATTTTTCCGTCTTATTTTGAAGCATGTTAATAAAAAACACATTTCATATTTAGGTGACTGGTTTTTACTGAACCTGTGGTAGGACTTCTACTGTTGAACCGGTTCAAGACACATCACAAAGTATCAGTTAGGTGTCAATTGACACTTTAGTGGCCATCCCCATACAAAACGTACCGGTTATCTACATACAAAAGTTCCGGAACTAGAACCAGTTCATTCACCCCAGGGAACCGGTCCCGTGACTGGTACTGTACCGGTTCATTTTCCCGTAGGTTATTTACGATCAGCAATTTACCCTGTCGCTATCCCTAATATGTAACAAAAAATCAAAAATTAATTTCTTTAAGTAAAATTCTTCCAAAATTGTACAACCTCTCGCCCCACTGTGCTTAGCCCCCTCCACCATCTATTTAAATCAACTCAGCAGCAATTTAACTTTGTTGGTGTGATATGATGTTTGGTGTTGCTGGTTGTTATTATGGGTATTAAGGAAAGCATAAACATGCAATCAACAACAACAACAGCAGCAACAACAACACCAACAACCACAAATGAGAGCAATGTAATAATATTTTGCTGTTGGTTGGTATGTACAAACTCAAATCGTAACGTATCATAAGCATGAATGTCTTAACGTTTTTGTGTTGCTGGCGGTGACGACGATGACGACGACAACAACAACGACGACTAAGCTGGCAATGGCGATGGCAATGATGATGATGATGATGTTGATGAGGACGTCGTTGGCGGTGGCGGTGGTAGAGAGGATGATAGCGGTGGTGTGGCTGTGGATGGTGGTTAAAGCTTGTTAATCTTGTCAACTGTACGCGATTTGTTTCATACTCGAGTTTAAACGCTCCTTTGTCGTTTTATATTATTTTTTGTTCGTTTTTTTCATTCTTGCACTCTTGGCAGTTGTTCATTTCTTGCGTCTTTCGTCTCTTTTAGAGGCTTTTCTTCTCTTTTACTTTGCGGTGCTCTTTTTTTTCTGGAGTTTTTTCTTGTATAGTTTCGTTTAAAGCCATGTTTGGTGTTTGGTTTAGTTTAGCCAACAATTTGTTGTAATTGAAAAATAAGCAGAGCACAAATATCAACAGCCAAATAACAAATAAACTGTTTGAAAAGAGCTATAAAGCAGGAGGTGGGTTGGGGTGAGGTTTATGTGAGGTGGAAAAGTGGGCAACAACCTAGTCAGGTTTCCCGCTAATCGCAAGACAGCGCAATGTCAGTGGAAAAGTAAATGAACAACTGCGAAAAGCGTGAAAATATTTTAAGAACCGAATGAATTGTAAACCACTCACAGATTAAAAGAGTGAGTGAACAAACAACATGATAAGTAAATTGTTTGTGCACTTGAGAGATGATTGATTCGAATAATTGTGGCTCAGCTGAGTGGCAAGAGGAGGCAGGGGAAGAGAGGCATAGCAATGCAAGGGGCGGTGTGAAATGTGTCTGTTTAAAGTGGATTAAATTAAAAGCAAATTAAGATAAAGAAGAATGGCCGAGTAAGAGACTGATGAAAAAATCAGGCAAACAAAGTCGGCAATGTGGACTCACAAAATACCAGTAGGGTAACTAAAATCATAAGCATAAATTAAAAAAAATTTGTTTTAAAAATTTCAAAAAGTTTTCTATGTTGACAATTTTGTATTATTGCCAACAGCCCACGGTCAATATTTATTTTGGAATAAAAGTATTAACTTTTCCCATAACCTTTATGCCTTTAACGGAAATTACAATAAATGAACTTGTGCACCCCAGGGCTAAACAAAACAAAAAGGTAAACAGGCAGGTTGA
Source organism: Muscina levida (assembly GCA_964034835.1). Classification (NCBI taxonomy): domain Eukaryota; kingdom Metazoa; phylum Arthropoda; class Insecta; order Diptera; family Muscidae; genus Muscina; species Muscina levida. The sequence goes on from OZ035880.1 coordinate 23,306,537, forward strand.
CAGACAGACAGTCAGTCAAACAGAAAGACTGACAAAAGTTAAGAGTTTACAATTTTAGCCGCCAGACAAACATGACATTTGACACTTTTACTTTTGCAGCGACCACAAGGGGGAAACAACGACAAGAGTGGGATTGAATTCTCTATTATGTTGTCAATGGTTACGGATTGTTAAGTTAAATTTACAAACTTCAACCCCTTTTTTGGCGAAATGGAAAATACCATTTGACGAATGTTAATTCGCCTGGTAGTAGGTAACATCCTACCCCCCACCACCCATATATAAATAACACCACAAATACGTTTCTCACTTTACGTTCGCTGAAAGGTTTTGATTTTGTGTTATGAATAGACACGACAATTCATGTAAAGCTTTAGCCAACGGTTAGCCAATGTTTAACCCAATTTAAACGAGTTTAAGAGAGAGAGGCAAAGATAAGGCAAAAGTGTTTGACGACTAAACGACGTTCGGATTAAATGCTGCTGTTGCTGCAACAATGTAACAAAATCTATAGATTTCAATCGAATGTGACTTATATGGCAGTGGTGTGTTATGACAGTTATGTTGGTTAAATATTTAAAAAGAAAAAACAATGGGCGATATTTTAGGATAATTATATTGCAATCGATTATGATGAAATATTGACAGCTTCAAAATCGCAAAACAAAACATTTGCATTGCCAACATTTGGCAAATTTAATGGTAACAAAATTTGGAAACCGAAATTGGTTAATCGGGGATTTTCTAATTGGGATTCTAATTTCTAATTTCTGATCGTTATTCACATGAGAATAACAAAAACCTCTAAGCGAAGGCCCCCAAACAGCTGACAACGTCCGATAGATCACGTTTTCCAGGGGCAATGGCACTAAACATCCGTAGTAGAAGTGGTAGAAAATGCGAGAAGGCGCAGAATTGAGCAAACTAAATTTCATACTATCACCTATGCGTCTAAGAGAGTAGGTAACAGAAGTTACTAATGCTCAACACATTGGCTCTCGTAGTGACATTGGCAGCCCAAAGATACTTGCATCCTAACATATTTCCCAATCATACCGAAGGGGGCTCCCACACAGAAAAACAAATTTTTATAATTTTGTTCCCACCACTCTATCTGCCTCAAAGTTGCCCCTAAAGGAGTCAAATGTATGAGCGATCCCCCAATATTTTTGCAAACTCAACTGTTGCTTAGAACATTTTCAACCCAACGAGTTTTTAGACAAGGCGACAGTCTGTCATGCGATCTCTTGAACAACATAATGAAGATGATAATGGCGAATGCTGCAGTAAACAAGACTGGAACCATCTTTAACAAAAGTCACATGCTAATCGCGAGATTGTTACTGCGGTTCTGCGGGATGTTACTGCGGCCTTTTCAAGCATAGAGAAGCAGTCGGCAGAAGTGAGTTATGAACTACACCGTTTCAGCAAAAATATAAAATTAGGAAATCTTAAAATTGGAATTTTAACAAAAAAAAAAAAAAGTTTTAAATTGAAACAATTGCAAATTATCAAGAAAAATACTCACATACCCTAAAATTGTTCGTATAATTTTTTTAACCTGTTTACAAACTTTTTATTCTATAAATTTTTTTGATACAAAGAATAATTTTAAAATTAATTTATTTTAAAATTAAATTTTTTTAATACCTTTTTTTACTCGTATATAATAATAAGTTTTAAAAACTCACCAATATTTAAAAAAAAAATGAAAAAATCGTAAAATTTAAAAACCAAAGTTGACATTTTCGTAAATTTAAACAAAATATCATAATTTGTGCTGCTTATATAAAAAATGCGGTGTTCACACATCCCGTGGTAACTGCGCTGCGCTAAAAACCATTGCAACTACCGAAGCTATTACCTAGGAAAGAGTTATGGCAATCATATGTAGAATATGTTAGCTTATACGTAACACACATTTAAACATACACACGGTATGTGTAGGTTACTACAACATTAATCTAATTTTAACGAAGTTTTGATAGATTATCATTTTGATAGATTACTGTGTGTGTTTTTACCTAAATACATAGATTTTACAGTCCTTGGTCTGTAATTGTATCACTCTACAAACTTTAACAGCCGACTTAGGGTCAAAGTCTAATAGTTACATCGCAAATGGTTTGCTGGTTTAGAAGATTGTACGTAACACACAGACACATATTGATTGCTTGTTTTACTTATATGTAGATCATAAATCTAGGCGGTTTTTTATGTGTCATTTACTGTGTAAACTGTGGCATACAAGTTTATATAAATGTTAGTTGCATCCCTAGTAAAGTAACTTTGTTACTCTAGAAACCATCACTGCCACTTATGGAGGTACTTGCCAAAGTTTTATTACATTCAGATGTATGGTATAGGAGCTTATACGTTTTTTTTTTTTTAAATAATTTAAAATAATATTTTTATTATTTTTTTATATATTTATATTATTTTTTTTATAATTTTTTATTATTTTTTAAATTTTCTATTATTCTTTTATATATTTTTTTATTATTTTTTATATATTTTTATATTATTTTTTATATATTTTTATTAAGTTGTTTTTATATTTGTATTATTTTTTTTTTTTTTTTTGTATATATTTTATACATATTTTTATTATTTTTTTAATATATTTGTATTATTTTTTCAATATTTTTTTTATTTATATTTTATATAATTTTTTTCTGATATTTGTTGTTATTATTTTTTTATATATTTGTATTATTTTTTTATATATTTTTATTATTTTTTATATATTTAAATATATTTTTTTTATATATTTTTATTATTTTTGATTTATATTTTTATTATTTTTTATATCTTTTTATTTTTTACTTATTTTTCATTTTTACATATTTTTATTTTTTTTTAATATATTTGTATTATTATTTCAAATATTATTTTATATTTTTTTTTATTTATATTTTATATTTTTTTTATTTATATTTTATATAACTTTTTTCTGATATTAGTTGTTATTATTTTTTAATATATTTGTATTATTTTTGTATACATTTTTATTATTTTTTATATATTTTAATATATTTTTTTTATATATATTTTTTATTATTTTTGATATATATTTTTATTATTTTTCATATATTTTTATTTTTTTTAATATATTTTTATTATTTTTTATTTATTTTTATTAATTTGTTTTTATATTTGTATTATTTTTGCAAACATTTTTTTATATATATTTTAGATAATTTTTCTGATATTTGTTGTTATTATTTTTTTATATATTTGTATTAATATTTATATATATTTTAATTATTTTTTATATATTTGCGTTATTTATATATTATTATATTTTTTATAAATTTTTATTATTTTTTTAAAAATTTTATTTTAATTTTTGTTATATTTGTTATTATTTTTTTTATATATTTTTCTTTATATTTGTTATTATTATTTCTTTATATATTTTTTTCATATATTTGTTATTATTACTTTTTTTAAATATTTGTATTATTTTTTATATATTTTTTTGTTATTTTTAATATATTTGTATTATTTTTTTATAAACTTTTATTATTTCTTTATTTTTTATAAATATTTTTTTATTTCTTTTTATTATTGTTAATATATTTTTGTTATTTTTTATATATTTATATATATATTTTGTTTGTTATTATTTTTTCAAATATTTTTTGTTATATTATTATATTATATTTTACGTTTACAATTTAATTTCATTTTTATTATAATTTTACGTTTATTATTATTTAACGTATTTTTTAAATATTTTTAATATTTTTTTCGTTTACAATTTAATTTTATTTTTATTATTATTTTACGCTTTTTAATTTTTCTTATATTTTTTAGTTTTATTATATTTTTTTTTATTATTTATTGTTTTTTATTTTTTAAAATTTTTTTATTTTATTATATTTTTTTTTTTTATATATATTTTTTTCACACATTTTTATTATTTTCTTACGTTTCCAACTAAATGTTATTTTCATATTATTTAGATGAATTTAAGAACAGTTATATTTATGTAAGAGTAAAACTTACAAATATTACTCATACTCTCTAGTCCGTTAAGAGCGCAAAGCTTCACATAGAACTTTAGAATCACAAGAGCGTCTAGTGAATACGAAAATAGCCTCAATTGTATTCCTAACAATTTATCCTAACCATATTCATTACCATTTATGTTTAAGTGACCAAAATAAAATTAAACACATTTCCATCCAAATTTCCCACAACTATGTCCCACAGTGTGGCGGCTGCTAACATACAACATACAAACAAATATTTTTTGACAAATACTTGAAATTGATTTGAAAAATTCTCAAGAGATTTAAATAATACAATACAATATATGATTGTGGGTTAGCATTGAACCAAAAGAGGTTGGTTTGCCAAGTCAATGAGTGAGTGAATGCAGTTGATTCAACCGCTGCCACAATCTTGATCTGAATTTTATATCGCTATGTCTATGCGCACACTTATAATTTCAAATGTTTATTTAATTTATTATTTATGCATAAATTCAGTCATTCTTCAAAATGCTCAAAGCAAATTATAGTTTTCAACAACAATAGATACTATGTCTACGATACGATAGCCAAAGCTGATACGACATATGGGCCCATGGACAGACTGAGAGGAATGTGTGTAGATACGTCGTAGATAGTAGATAGATATTGCACGGCATACATACGTTCGCACACTCGCATGTCACCTTGAATTGCCAACACATAAACCTAGACGCACACACACACACTCACGCATACACTCTATGATGAATATCACATCACACATCAAAGAATATTAAGGCGAAATTCTCGTCTACTAACCCTTGGCCTCTTGCACCATATCACCACCCAGCGCATAGTACTACAACCCTCTCCAATCCCCCCCAAAAATTAAATTTGTGGCGTTATAATTTACCCATTGAAAATAAAATAAATATACAGGGTGTGTGTAAAATAAATAAATATATCCGATGTGTGCTGCGCATTCGAAAAGTGTGTGCAAACACTAACATTGGAATAATAATAACAATAACAATAATAATAGCAATACAATAAAGCAAAACAAAACAAAATGAAATGGAAATAAATAATAATAAAGCAGACGACGGGACTGATGACGACAACGACAAAACGAAAATCATTTGAAATCATTTCCCACCCCCACCCCCGCAACAATTTCGCATTATTCGAAAATCAATTAATGACGCATCAACAGAGACGAATGAACACGCGACGTCGTTCGATGCCATGACAAATAAAAACAAAACAAAAACAGTTTCCATAAACAAAAATACTATTTGTTTTAATTCAATTAAAATTGACAGTTGTTAAAGTATTAAAGATTTATGCCGCTGCTGAGTGGCCACAAGCGATCATAAACGAAATCATAAGCATGACAGTCAAACCACGTTTGTGGTGGCAATTTGAGAGGTCATATAAAATTGGGGTTCATTTAGAAGCAACAAATTGCATAACGTACAAGTTAGTTAAAAATAACTATTGGTATTACAAGAATCGTTTTGAGTATTATGTCCTGGAGTGTTATATTCCGGTATTGTTTTTCTACTCTCCTGTAAAATTTTTTTTCGTTTGTTTTTTCAAATGTCCATATTTTTATAGGCAACTTCGTTAAAGGAAACTAATATACTTATGTTAATCCGAAGAGGACATTTTAATTTATTTGTTAATAATTGAATTCATACAAGGCGTAGCGTCTTCCACTAGAATGTTGCAATTAATGCGTTTTAGGTGGAGTATGAACTATTATATATGTATATAACGTATACGGCCTGAAGTACTCTCCTACTATACTACTATAGGCGATTCTATCTGGGAACCACTTTTTGGTATGATAGTAACATATTCTTTATTTTACTATTCATACTTTTAAAGTACTTTTTGGAACTTTTAAAGCACTTATTAGCACTGTTAAAGTAAATTTTAGTACTGTTAAAGTATTTTTTAGTAGTGTTAAAGTCCTTTTTAGCGCAATGAAAGTCCTTTTTTAGTAGTGTGTTTGTACTTTTTGGTACTGTTAAAGTACTTTTTAGTACTGTGAAAGTAAATTTTAGTACTGTTACAGTACTTTTTAGTAGTTTTAAAGTCCTTTATAACGCAATGAAAGTCCTTTTTAGTAATTTTAAAGTACTTCTTAGTAGTTATTTATTAAAGCACTTTTTGGTACTGTTAAAGTACAGATTTTAGTACTTTTAAAGTATTTTATAGTAGTGTAAAGTCCTTTCTAACGCAATGAAAGTGATTTTTAGTACTTTTAAAGTACTTTTTAGTAGTGTTAAAACACTTTTTGGTACTGTTAAAGTACTTTTTAGTACTCTGAAGGTTCTTTTTAGTACTGTGAAAGTACTTTTTAGTACTACCAAAGTACTTTTTAGTACTGTTAAAGTACTTTTTAGTACAATAAGTATTTTTTTGTAAAATGAGGTACTTTTTGTATAACAAAAGTACTTTATAGCACAATAAAAGTCATTTTTAGTGCAATAAAAGTCCTTTTTTGTACTGTTAAAGCACTTGTAAGTACTTTTAAAGTACTTTTTAGTACTAATGAAGTCAATTTTAGCACTTTTATAGTACTTTTTAGTAGTGTCAGAGTAAATTTTAGTAATGTTATAGTACTTTTTAGTATTTTTAAAGTCCTTTCTATCGCAATAAAAGTAATTTTTAGTACTTTTAAAGTACTTTTTTGTACTCTGAAGGTTCTTTTTAGTACTGTGAAAGTACTTTTTAGTACTGTCAAGGTACTTTTTAGTACTGTTAAAGTACTTTTTAGTACAATAAGTATTTTTTTGTAAAATAAGGTACTTTTTGTATAACAAAAGTACTTTATAGCACAATAAAAGTCATTTTTAGTGCAATAAAAGTCCTTTTTTGTACTGTTAAAGCACTTGTAAGTACTTTTAAAGTACTTTTTAGTACTAATAAAGTCAATTTTAGCACTTTTATAGTACTTTTTAGTAGTGTCAGAGTAAATTTTAATACTGTTATTGTACTTTTTAGTATTTTTAAAGTCCTTTCTATCGCAATGAAAGTAATTTTTAGTACTTTTAAAGTACTTTTTTGTAGTGTTAAAGCACTTTTTAATACTGTTAAAGTACTTTTTAGTACAGTTAAAGTAAATTTTAGTACTGTTAAAGTAAATTTTAGTGCTGTGAAAGTACTATTAGTTCTGTTAAAGAACTTTTTAGTTTTGTTTAAGTACTTTTTAGTACTGTTTAAGAACTTTTTAGTACTGTTAAAGTGCTTTTTAAATAGAACTGCTAAAGTACTTTTTAGTACTGTTAAAGTCCTTTTTTTTAAATATATAAAGCACTTCTTTCAAAAGTTCTTTACGGTACCATAATTTACTATTTTGCTACAATAAAAGTACATTTTTCGGTTCTGACAAAGTACAAGTGCTATAGTACTTGTGGGTACAATAAAGGTATTGTTTTGATGCAGTAAAAATACTTATTAATAAAATAAATTTACTCTTTTACAAGATTTCACTTTTTGGAAAAAAAAAAGATTTTTTTTATAATCAAAAGTGATCTTTGGTAGAAAAAAGGTTTTTTTTAAAACAAAACGTGATCTTAAGTAAAATAAAAGTTCTTTTTTGTACAAAAAAAAACAATTATCAATACAAAAAATTTTAGTACAACATAAGCAATTTTAGTGCAACAAAAGTACTTTTTAGTACAATAAAAATACTGTTTAGTACAATAAAAATGCGTTTTAGTACAATAAAAATAATTTTTGTAGAATAAAAAAATGTCTTAGTAGAATAAAAGTACTTTTTCTTTCAATTAAACTACTTTTTAACATCAAATTACTTTTTAATGCAATAAAAATATGTTTTAGTACAATAAAAGTACTTTTTTGTACAGTAAAATCCTTTTAAATTTTTGGTAAAATAAAAGTACTATTTAGTAAAATAAAAGTTCTTTTTAGTACAATAAAAATACTTTTTAGTACAATATATACACTTTTTAGAACAATAAATATACTTTTCAGTACAATAAAAATACTTTTGAGTACAATAAAAGTATTTTTTAGTACAATAAAAGTACTTTTTAGTACATTAAAAGTAGTTTTTAGCACACTAAAAGTACTTTTTAGCACAATAAAAATACTTTTTAGTACAAAAGTAATATTTTTATTACAATAAAAGTGCTTTTCAGTACAATAAAAGTGCTTTTCAGTACAACAAAATTACTTTTTAGTACAATAAAAATATATTCTTGTACAATAAACATGATTTTTAGTACAATAGTAATACCTTTTAGTACAATAAAAGTACTTTTTAATTCAATAAAAGTACTTTTTAGTAAAATAAAAGTACTTTTTAGTAAAATAAAAGAACTTTTTAGTAAAAAAAGTGCTTTTTAGTTCAATTGAAGTACTTTTTAGTACAATAAAGTAAAGATTACTTTTTTTGTACTAAAATTTACATTTATTGCATCATAAAGGTACATTTATTATGCCAACAAGTGTTTTTATTGTACCAACAAAATGTTTTTTTGTGCCAAAAAAAAAAATTATTGTACAAAAATTTCTTTCTGGTACAATAAAAATACTTTAAGGACAATAAAAGAAAGTTTTAGTACAATAAAAGTATTTTTTGGTACATTAAAACTATTAAAGTAAAAATAAAAAGTACTTTATTGTACTAAATGTACATTCAATGTAAAAAAAAAGTACATTTATAATACCAAAAAGTATTTTTGCTGAACAAAATAAAATATTTTGTTATACCACAAAGTACTTTTGCTGTACAACGAAATTTTACCTTCTTTAAAGACAACGATGACTAAGTGCAGCAGTAAAACTGTTAGCAGTGAACCGAATGTAAAAAAATGCATTCAGTGAAAAGTTTAGTTTATTTGATATGTATATCAATTAATTTTCATAGGGGTTTGTCGTTCCTTTCAAAGACTTATTAGTCCATAGGTATCATGACATTATCATATATTTTTTTAATCTACAAATTACCTTTGCAAAAGAATAACCATTAGCATCTTCTTCATTCATCCGCGGAATTACAAAAATCTATCTAATTTATTCTATTGTTACGATGTTCTTTGCCCTAAAATCGACACCACCACTGAACGAAAATTGTTGTTCACACGTTACAATGGAAGCGCGCTAAAGTACTTCCCAGTGTAAATCCAGTGTATCTACAACAATTATGAAAAACCTTTAAGGATACTTAAGTACCCGTCAGCGTCGCACATAGCTGCTGCTGTAAGCTATACACATGACAAAGGAACATAGAAGCACTGCTGCATAAGGCACGTCTAGCTTTCATTTGAATTTAACAGAAAATGAGGGCTTATTCAAACACTTGGTGGGTATTGTAAGTGTCAATAACCGTGAAACTTCAATTACACCACGTTTATTTATGTATGTTTTTTTTTCACTACGGTTTGTGGTCCTTTCCTAGGTAAATACACTTAAGTCCTTGAAAAAGAATAGAAAGCAAGCACTTAAAATTGAGTTATTATTATTTGCTTAGTCCTATACAAATATAGAAAGGCAACAAAGAAATAGATTTCCCCCTTTTGGAAGAAAAAAAACATGGCTAGAAAGGATATATGAAAAGAAGCTGCTGTTTTATATGAGATAGAAGTTGGTTTTTTAAAATATTTTTTGTTCCTCCTCTACATCAGCTTTTTTCTATTGAAATTGATATTTTTATAGCCCGTATATCCTGACCCTACTGTACTTGCCTGCATCGAGTATTTCTATGATGCAATAACCTTATTTTCTGTGGGGTAGATGGAGGATTACTTATTTATGACATTTGGAGCAAAAAAAAAAACAAATATCGACACATGAAAATATTCATGAGCATGCAAATTGCAATTGAAAAACGTTGACAGAGTTTAAATTGACAAAGCGTTGACATTTGCAATAATTAATTAAATTTCCAAATGGACTATTTTATATTTGTATTCGTATTCGTATATGAATTAGGCACATGGATATGTGTGTGTTTGTGTGTAAACTAGATAAATATTTAATTGATATATAAATAAACTAATAACCAGAGGCTGTGGAATTAGAACAACTTCAAATCCAAGGATTAGGCAGGAAAGGGAAATCATTTTTTAATTACTCAAAATTTAAAAAAAGTTATTGAATAGTATTTGTCGTATTAATAAATTTGAACAGTGCATAAATTCTGCAGATTAACTCAAGGGGCTACAAACAATTGCATTTTAAACAAAACAAACCTATACAACATTCAGTACAAAACGTAACTCCTTTGTAACAAAGTATTTTATTGGAACAAAAAATGTTGTTGTTGTATCAAAAAATAAGTTAATTGCTAAAAAACGGAATCTTATTTTATTAGAATAAAAGTATCTGCCTTTAGTACATCTATTGCGCCACAAAGTACCTTTATTGTGCCCAAATGAAGACTTTTTTTTGCAACTTAAAATTAAAATTAAATTATATCAAAACTTAAAAAAGGAATTTTATTCTACGCATAAAAACTTTTACAGTATCAACAAGCACAAGTAATGTACCAAAAAGTAAATTTTTGTATCCAAAAAGTACTTTAAAAAGTACTATTTGGGTAAAAAAAAGTTCTTTAAAACCTTCGAAAAGTACTTTTGTTGTACAAAAAGTACTCTAATTATACTTTTAATACCAAAAGTACTTTGGTTGTACCAAAAAGTACTTCGTGGCCTTTTTGTTTTATTAAAAAACTGCTTTTATTGCAAAAACAGATATCTTTTTTATCCAAAAAGTACTTTTTTACACCAATATATCCAAAACTTAATTTGTATACCCAAAGAGTACTTTTACTTTTATATTATTATAATAATATTGTGCTCCAAAAGTGTCTTTACTGTAGCCAGAAATTTTATTTTACCAAAAAGTACTTTTTTTACCAAAAATTTATTGAATCAAAAAAATATTGTTATTGGATACAAAAGTACTTTTATTTTACCACAAAGTACTTTTATTGTACTAACAAGTATTTTTAATGTAACCAAACTTTTATTGTAACAAAAAGTACATTTATTGTACCGAAAAATCAAAAAATAATGTTGTTGTACAAAAAAGTACTTTTATTTTATTCAAAAACTAAAATGTTCCACAAAAATGTACTTTTTATGTACTTTTATTGCACCAACATGTACTTTTATTGTGAAGTACCCGGAAGCATTTTTATCTTACTAAAAGTGACTTTGTTGTACCAAAATGTACTTTAATTGTACAAAATAGTACCTCAAATGTAAGCAAAAAGTACTTTTATTGTACCAACAAGTGCTATTATTGTACTCAAAAAGTACGTTTATTTCTCTATAGGTACTCACATAATACCCGAAAAAACTGTACTTTTATTGTACCCCAAAAAGTACTTTCAATGTACACAAACGCTCAAAAAGTATTTTTTTTTAAATAAAATAATTACATAATACCAAAAGAGTACATTTATTATACTCAAAAAGTACTTTTACTGTTTTCAAAAAGTACTTTTCCAAGACTAAAAGAGTTCTTCCATTGAACAGGAAAAGTACTTTTAGTGTTCCAACATTTAATTTTGTTGTACACAATAGTATTTTTATTGTTAAAAGGTCCTTTACTTGTATAAAAACGTACTTTTATTGTACACAAATAGTACTTTTTTTGCACCAAACTAATTTATTGTAAGCAAAAAGTACTTTTATTGTACCAACAAGTACTATTATTGTACTCAAAAAGTACTTTTTTCTCCAAAGGTACTCATATAATACCCGAAAAGTATTTTTACTGTACTCACAAAGTACTTTCGTTAAACCTAAAAAGTACTTTTAATGTACCAAAAAATAATTTTGTAGTACACAAGAGTATTTTCATTGTACAAAAAGTTCTTTATTTGCACAAAAACGAAATTTACTTGTATCGAAAATACATTGACCGCATCAAAATGTACTATTATTGTACTCAAAAAGTGCTTATATTTCTCCAAAAGTACTCATATAATACCAGAAAAGTACTTTAACTGTACCCAAAAAGTCCTTTTACTGTACTCAAACAGTAATTTTATTGTAACCAAAAAGTACTTTTATTGTACTAAAATAATATTTTCATTGTACCAAAAAGTGCCTTTATTGTACTAAAAAAAAACTTTCACTGTACTCAAAAAGTACTTTTATTGTACTCCAAAAGTACTTTTAGTGTACCAAAAAATCATTTTGTTGTACAAAAACAATTTTTATTGTACAAAAAGAACTTTATATGCAAAAAAAACGTACTTTCATTGTATTAAAAATACTTTTCTTTCACTAAAATGTACTTTTTGTGTACTTAAAAAGATTTTTATTGTACCAAAAACTTATTTTATTGTACCAACAAGTACTTTTATTGTACTCCAAAGTACTTTAATTTCTCCAAAGGTACTCTAATAATAAGAGAAAAGTACTTTTAATGTACTCAAAAAGTACTTTACTTTACTGAATCCAAAAAGTAATTTTATTGTACCAAAAATAATTTGTTAGTACCAAAAAGGATTTTATCGTACAAAAAGTACTTTAATTGCACAAAAACGTCCATTAATTGTATCAAAAACACTTTTATGGCTCTAAATTGTACTTATAGTACTATTATTGTTCTAAAAAAGTACTTTAATTTCTCCAAAAGTACTTATATAACACCCGAAAAGTACTTTTAAGTACAATAAAAGTAGATCTAAGAACTATAATGTACTTTAAGTACTAATATTGTACTCAAAAATACTTTTATTTCCCCAAAAGTGCTCATTTAATAACCGAAAGTACTTTTAAGTACAATAAAAGTAGTTCTAAGTACAATAATGTACTTTTTTTTATTGTACTCAAAAAGTACGTCACAAATGTACGTACAATAACAATTATCTTCTCTAACTGCTATTAAACATGTTCTATCTATAAACTATAAATGTACTCTATATTGATGACGTACTATTGACGTCACTGACAAAATTTGATTAACTCCGACCGATGGAATATCCCCATCCATGTTACAGGAATAACAAATCAAATTCGCTGCCTCACCCCAACTTAATTCAACAAGAACTTCCAAAAATGTTATCATAATTTATGATCTAAGAAAAGAGTGTTGGAAAGATTTACGGCTAGAAAAATCTACATATATCACAAAAACCCCAAAAATGCCCACATTAAAGATGGCCAAAATGTGTGAAAGTTACAATCGAAAGGGGGCTGGCTATTTATAGCCTATTTGTCAAGGAGGGGAAGGTGAGAAAAGGCCATAATTCATTTGCTCACAAACACACGCACACACAAGCACTTCACTAAATGCTATTCATAGTCATAATAATAATCAAATAAAACAAAGGTCAATTAATCAATTTAGACGGCATTTTACGTAAATACTGAATTAAAAACCAATTAAAATGTTAACACACACATTCATTGCAACGCATTAATTATTTATACACATGACCTCCAAGAAATCGAGTGTTGCTACCAACAAATGTCGTCATATACATGATACACCCTGTATTTAAATTGTATAGTATTAACGTTAGGCCTATATACCAAATCACATAATAATAATTTATGCAAATTACGTTGAACGATCGTAAAAACTAAACAAAACGAATGAAAAGAAAAATTAAAACAAAAATGACGCACTAAATAACTAAAACTAATCTAAATCTAACACAAACCCCCTCCAAGTGATTTACACACAAAATGATGATAATTTAATGCGTATATAACCGAGTAAATTGTAAGAGAATCGAGAGAGTGAGAGGGGGAAAAACAAACACATAAAAAACTAATGATTTCGAATTAATTTAAATCCCTCAAATCCTATTGAAATCGTTAATGATTACACTCGGTTATGTTAATATTTTATATACATCATAATCGTCGTATTAACAAAGAACCGCATAAAATGTGATGTTAGCGGCAAAATATTTAAACTAATTTGATATCAGATGGGTGGCAGGCAGATATGTAGATACGACAGACGGAAAGACGGACATAAGCATCATGTGCCCAAAATCACCACACGAATATGGATATAAAATGAAATAAACCCAAAGAAATGAGCACATAAATCCGATTAGAAACGTCAAAAGCAAAAAAAAAAACAAAATGAATGGATACACCAACAAAGCGAGACGAACGAAATTGAAACGAAATCACTTCGGTTCGAATAGATGTCAAGAGGCAACAGTGGGATAATTTTTGAAATTCTTTAAAATTGTTTGATATTTTTTAAAATTCTTTAAAAAAAGGCTTTTAAAAAAATTTTGTTAAATTATAAAAATGTTAAAGAATTGAAACAAATTTCAAACATTTTTAAGGAATTTTAAAAAAATTCAAATACACAAACAAATTTCAAAATTTTAAAGGCGCGCAATCTTCATCCGAACTATAACACAGTATTATAATATTGAAGACATAAAAAAATGTATAAAAAAAATAATTTTTTGTTAAAAAAAATATTTATTTATTAAAAAAAAATTCAATTTTTCTTATTAAAAAATAAATTTTTTTAAAAAAAATAAATTTTTATTCAAAAAATAAATATTAAAAAAATACATTTTTATTAAAAAAAATACGTTTTTATTAAAAAAAATAAGAATTAAAAACAAAATCAGAAAGATTTAAACCTGAAGGAACTTTTTACATTTTTTTTTAAATACCCATGTACGTTTAGATAATTCTTGATAAAATCTTTAGATCATTTGTGCTAAAATTACCTTGATATTTTTTTTACAAAATTTCCTTTATTTACTTTTTTTGATACGTTATTTTGATTTAAAAAAAATATTTTTATTATTAAAAATTTTTTTTAAAAAATTTCCATTGTTTATGTTTTATTTTTTGATAGGTTATTTTTATAAAAAAAAAATTATTTAAAAAAAAATATTTTTATTAAAAAATAAATAAATTTTTTTTATTAAAATATAATATAATTTTTTTAATAAAATAATTCAATTTTTGTTAAAGAAATAAGAATTTAAAACTAAGTCAGAAAATTTTAAACCTGAATTTTTTTTTTAATAAAATTTCCTTTGGTTTTTTTTTTTTGTACAAAAGTTTCTTTAAGCAAATATTTTTAAAATTTTTTAAAATTTCCTTTCAATTATTTTAAATACAAATTTTTGATACAAATTTCTTTTACTTTAATTTTGATAACATTTCTTTAGTGTTTTGATAAAAAATTTCCTTTAGGTAATTTTTTGATAAAAAAATTTTTAAATAACTTTAGGTAACAAAAATTATTCTTCTGGGTAATTTTTGATACCAATTTTCTTTACGTTAATTTTGATAACATTTCTTTTAAGTACTCTTTGATAAAAACATTTCGGTTAGATAATTTTTTGATAAAAAAAATCTCCTTTAAATATTTTTTGTTAAAAAAATTTTAAAAATTTAAGTAATTTGTGATTAAAAAAAATTCCTTTTGGGTAATTTTTAATAATATTTTTCTTTAGGAAATATTTGAAAAAAATGTTTTTTAGGCAATTTTTTATAAACTTTCCCCTTTAGGAAAATTTTTAATAAACTTTACCCCTAAGGTAAATTTTTATTAAATTTCCATTATATCTTAAAACAAATCCTTAAGGTAATGTTCGATGCAAAATTACCTTAAGATATTTTTTAAGAATATGTCCTCACCCCTTCAGTTTCAGATACTAACTTCACTTATTGTTATCATTTAAGTAAATCAAAAAAATTGGGGGCGTGCCTAGAAAACAATATGTTTAACATGAGAATCAGCTGGAATAATGTTTGACCTAATTCTTTTATTTTTCTTTTTGCAGAGCAGTGTAATTACCTTTCGGTATTTTTGGTAAAAATTATCTTTAAAAACATCCATTTAGATAACTCTTTGGAAAAAAATACCTCTAGTCAATTTCTGATAAAAATGTTAATACCTATAATTTATATTATTTAATATATATTTTTGTTTAGCATTTTGATAAAAAGTCATAAAATTTATATAATTTATTTAGTGTTCCCATTCTCAACGCCTTTGAATACATTGTTCACCATAATTATGACCCCTTACAAAAATAAAAACACTCACCATCATTTATCATTTAAATGATTAATTGCATCATTAACATATTCACATTGGTTTCGCCCCACTGTGCGGTAATGTAAAGGTGTCGTCGTTTATCACCCGGCTCGTTTATACGTATTTATTTGTTCGTTGCGTTCATCGTTATGAATAACAAAACAATAACAATAACAGAGCAACCAGCACCACCAACAAGCAACAAATTGCTACAGGTAACAAAAACGAAAAGACTACAAACAACAACAACAGCACAACACTTTACAACCAGTCAGGGCTCCCCCACATCCAATAGCGCCCTCTGCAGCAAATACAATAGAAACAAATACTGGCACCAACAGAGAGAAGAAACACTCGCGCAGACAATTCTTAACCGTTCAACCTCTTTTACGTTAGTTCCAAGACTAGGCTCACACGCACACACACACTCACATGTATAATTACAGGCCAAAAGCATCAGCATAAATACATCAAAAAACTAAATCGTCAACAACGGCACAAAAAAATCAACAAACGAACGAAATGAAATATAGTAGTCGTTAAACGACGACGACAACGGCGGCGGCGGAATGAATGAATAGATAAATAAATTATTGTACGAACACGAGTATGTAAATATTTATCCAATTTGTTGTCAGCAACACAGAGCGGCGGCAACAACAAATCAACTAACGACATTGCGGTAGATACACTCACTCACTTGCACACACACACACACACTCAACAACACAACGAACATTTGGCTTTTGACAGTTTCGACAACAACAACAACAATACTAATGTATTCACTTAATAATAAATAGACAACAACAACAATAAAAAAAATCAAGCATTTTATTTAAATGCGAAATGTTAAACAACTATCTAAAAACTAATCAATAATATTTCGCAAAAATCTTAACAACACAATGCGACAGACATAAAAAAAACTATTTATACAAATTAAATGGCAGTTGGAGCAGAGCATACAACAACAACACCGAACGCGCACCGTTTAACGACAATGACAACATTTTCGGAGAAAAACTAAATATGGGCAGAGTTGCCAGTTATAGGGACTAAATATTAGCTATATAGACGGCCTAGCATTAAGAGAATTTCGATGTGCTAAAACTTCTTTCAAACAAAACTGATTTGGCACTTAGCCAAATACAAAAATCAAAGCAAAAAAATTTAAATTTTATTAAAAAAAAAATTAATAAACGAACTGTTATAAAAAAAATTTAAGGACATTTATATAAAAAAAAAATCAAACGGCTATTAAAAAATAAGCAATAGTTATTAATTCAATATCAATAATAAAAAAAAATAGAAAATTTTTTATAACAAAAAATTATAGCAAAGTTTTTTATAAAAAAAAAGGATTATTATAAAAAATATAAATAACTTCTTAAGAAAAAACTAAACAAATTTTTACAACAAGATATGGAAATTCAATACAAATAAAAATAAATAATTTTTTTATAAAAAATAAATTTTAATAAAATAAAAAAATAAAAAAAAATTTCATAAAAAAATATAAATGACATATAAAAAATAATTTAATTCAAAAAAAAAAGTTAACTTAAACAAAAAATCTAAAATATAAAAATATTTTTATAAAAAAAATGTTATAAAAAATTACCATCAGGAAATTTTTTTTATAAAAACTGACCGTTAGCATTGTTTTTATGAAGATATTTTTTTATAAAATTAAAAATTAAATTTTTTTTTAACAAATATTTTTATTTTATAAAAGTTATTTTTTTTTATAAAAGTATTTTTTTAATAAAAATATTTTTTTATAAAAAATATTATTTTATAAAAATATTTTTTTTTTTTTTGTTTAAAAATATTTTTTTTGTTTAAAAATATTTTTTTATATAAATTTTTTTTTTTTTTATTAAAATAATATTTTTTTAAACTTTTTTTTATATGTTTTACAATGATTTAATTTCTTGCTTAAAAAGTCTATATTTTCTTCTGCTATCGGTAGAGTACCAGAGTAGAGATAGCAGAAGAGAGTGGTTGCTAAACTACTTGTCTGTAATATTGTGTTGTTACTCTTTTCAATCCTGATGATGTCTTTCGATGAAAGACGAAATATTGAAAAAAAATAAATGATAATCACAAAACACAGACCTCGAGCCTAATTGATTAAAACTTGGGATATTATAGTATGTTCAAAGGTCGAATAAACACAAAAAGCTAAATATTAAATAACATTTTTTTTATTATTTTTTTCTAAATTTTTATTTGTATTTTAATTGAAAAATTTGCTTGTTTGTTTAATTTTTTTTTTGTTACAATTGTAGTATATTTTTGTTTCATAAAAAAATAAATTCAATTAATTTATATTATTTTTTAAGATAGTTTTTTTTTTAAATTAGATTATTTTTTATATAAAAGTCATTTATATTTGTTTTGTTTTAATAAACCTCTTGCATTTTTCTATTTTTGGTATTTTTGTAAAAAAAAAAATTTTATTTTTATTTATATTGAATTTCCATATTTTTTTTATAAAAATTTGATTAGTTTTTTATAATAATCCTGAAATTTTTTTATAAAAATGTCCTTAATTTTTTGTTACATTTATTTAAAGATTTCTCATATTTTTAAATATTTCAAATTCTTTTAAATAATTCATATATTTTTAAATTTATTTTTATTTATTTATATTGGATTTATAAAAATTCTTATTTTTTAAAAGCCATTACATTTTTTTTTAAATGTCCTAAATATTTTGTTTACAACAGTTCTATTTTTTCATAAATAATTTTTTTATAAAAATATTTATTTTTTTTTTTATATTTCCTCAAGGAAGTATTTTAAATGTAAATTTTAAAGTTTTTTTTTTATTTTCAAAATACTTAATAATCTTAATAATAAAAAAATTAGCAAATGTTAAAAAAAAATGTATTTTAATTACGATGCACATTTTTCTTTCCAAAATTTTTTGTATTAATTTTGTATAAATTTTTCTTATCATCAACGATAGCATTTTCTTTAATGTCTATACAATTTTAGCTAGATGCGCAAAACCAGTTCTCACTGTCATAAAGTGTTAACTTGTTGTCATGATAAATTGTATGTGGTTTGTTGTTGCTGCTGTTGTTATTTGTAATCAGTTGATAATTGTTATTTCACCAATTAACAGTTAACCAAGAGTATTTTATAATTATTTACTCACCAAATCAATTAACATTAATTTATGAAACAAGCCCCAAAATAAAACAATTAGCGACCGACCGGTCATAAATCTATTCGAATTGCTATAAAGGGTTAACAACACTCGTTGGGCAAAAATTTACATATCATATGAATAAGTGCGATGGTGTTGCACTATTTAGAGTAAAGTAGTATTAATTGTAGTAGACAAATGGATACAACGTACATTTGGACAGACCAAGAACTTTCTACTTTAGTGGTATTAATTTTTTTTTTTTTTTGTATTTTTATGTTTATATTTTTACCTTTTTTTAATTTTTATATTTTTTTATTTTTATATTTTTATATTTTTATATTTTTATATTTTTATATTTTTATATTTTTATATTTTTATATTTTTATATTTTTATATTTTTATATTTTTATATTTTTATATTTTTATATTTTTATATTTTTATATTTTTATATTTTTATATTTTTATATTTTTATATTTTTATATTTTTATATTTTTATATTTTTATATTTTTATATTTTTATATTTTTATATATTTATATTTTTTTATTTTTTTTTATATCTGTTATTTTTTATAGTTTTTGATTGTAATTATAAATTCATTACTTTTCCACATAAATTTGTCAATTATCTGCCGTATGAACGTATGGCAACATTGTTTCTCTTACGCTCTCTGCCCTCATTGGCCGCCATCGCTCAATTGAAAACGATTCGACCCGACTCAATTTGCAAGAGTATCGCCGCGTATATTTGGCGAAGGAGTTAATTAAACGACGAATGTGAATGTGCAAAAGATAAATAATGGGGAAAAAAATTTTAAATGAAAACAAACATATAAGAGAACGAAAAAATAAACCTGAAATTGTGTGAAATATTTCCAGTTTTCGTTAGCAATTATTGACAGGTAATACAAACAGAATTAAAGGGGAGCACAACACAACACAAAAAAAACCAGCAAAAACGTAATCATCATAACGAAAACGTAATTGCAAATCGATACTAAAGACTGAGTGAATATTTAACAAACAACTTTATTGAATTTCAGTTAATTCACTGTCAATGATATTCATGATACCGGAACAGTTGCAAGTAAGTGGTGCTCTGGTTGTGACAAAACAAAACAAATAGTGACATGCAGGTATGTATATATGTTTACCACATACCTTACTTCGTCCTGTGCCGCTGACAATTTCTCCCTCTCGAGACCAATGTCTATTGCACTCCGTTATTATAATTAACTTTAACTTTTTGTTGGGTGGGTATCAACTGAGGCTTAAATAGTCTATAACTTTTATAACAAAGATAAATATTTTCGAGCCTTATTGTTATCTAGTTTGTATGTATGTATGTGTATGTTATAATTGTGTGTACACGCCAATATCTGACACTATTAATGGCCGACAGATACCGAGGCATAAAATAACACAACAACAACTGCCACCATCATCATCGCCACCACCAAAAAACCAGTTGATGATGAAGATTGAGATGATGATGAATACAAGAAATAAAAACATACACAAAAATCAACGATAACAGCTGCCTAAAGGCATTGTCGGTGGTAAAGACGGCAGTGGCGTTGGTCGTCACCCGTTGTTATTACTACCGCCACCACCACCACCGCCACAGCCGCTGTTTGTTGATAGTTTAGTTTGAGTTTATTTTGATGGAATTCATAGATACAATTATAATGCTAATTGAGTACAAACAATAGCAACAATAAAAACGAGGTAATAAACCACGTATGTATCTCTCACACATAATATGTATATAAAATATGAGAAATCTGTGGAACCTTGCAAATCGGTATCTCTTGGCTCTCTTAAAGGCACAGGCCTAGTAGTGTTACCATATGCAAAAATTATGCTAAAAGCATAAAAGAATGTGGAATAATCTTCCTCAAAATTTAAAAGATTTTTCTGCCACTCCTGCTAATTTCAAATTAAAATTGCTTAATTATTTCGCTAGAGCAGAGCAATAACTTTGCAATAACGCTTTACAATTATATTCGCTGATAATCTTATCTTTACTAAATGTGTTACCAAAATTTGTCAAATCATTGTCTGAAAAAGTGTGTGTTAGGGTTTAATTCTTAGATTTAAGTATATTGAAATTATTTGAATTGTACATCTATCAATAAGTAGTCCTTCACTGGGCAATATTTGATTAATAAAATTTTTGAAATATGAAAAAATATGAAAAAAAAAAAGCTGTAATAACTAAGAAACAAAAAAGGGAAGTCATTCTCAACGAATCACTTTCAAAAGCGAACTTTTAAGAGAACTTCATTATAAAATTTTAAAAATTATTTAATGTACTAAAAAGTACTTTAGAAAACTAAAAAAATCATTTTGATACAATAAAATTAATTTTTGATAGATTTTTGGTACAACAGAAGTTTAATATACTAACATGTGCTTTTATTGTACTAAAAAAAGTACTGCTTTTACTGCGCTAAAAAGTAGTTCTTGTTGCTTTGCTTGATTTTAATATCTTTAAATGTAATTTTTTTGTACTAAAAAAAGTGCTACTTTTATTGCCCTTTAAAGTTCTTCTGTTGTACCAGAAAGTGCTGTTATTGTATCCAAAAGTATATTTATTGCATTTGTTGTATTCTTGTGATGCTTTTATTGTACTTTGTGGGCACGAAAAGTATCGCAATAGTACACCAAAACTATTTTTTACAACAAAAGTACATTGAGGGTACCATAAATTAAAAGTACGTTTTGGGTACAATAAGTATCAAAATGTACTTTATTGTACTAAAATTAATTTTTATTGTACAAAAATTTATTGCACTAAAGACTATGCTATTTATGTACCAAAAAGTACTTTTTTTACTTAATGATACAATAAAAGTTCAAATAACAAAAGTACTTTTTACTACAACAACAGTAATATTTAGTACAACAAAAGTGATTTTTTTACAACAAAATTAATTTTATTTATCAAAAACAGCTTTTATAGCACAAAGTACTTTTATTGTATCGAAAGCTATTTTTACCTATAAGGTACTTTTATTACAAAAATATACTTTTCGTATTCCTAAAGAGTACTTTTATTGTATTTTTTTAGGTACAAAAAGTATCTCAAAAGTACAACAAAAGAATTTGTTTGTACAACCAAAGTACTTCTTGGGTACAAGAAGTACTTAAAACTACTTTTTTGTACTAGTATGTATTTTAATTGTCCTCAAAGTACATACTTTTGCCGAACTAAAAAAACTTATGTATGTACAATAAAAGTACTTCTTGATACAATAAAATCGCATTTTAGTGCAACAAAATTTCTTTTTAGTACAATAAATATACTTATTACTATAATAAAAGTACTTTTTAGTACTATAAAAGTACCATTTAGTACAGTAAAAGTACTTTTTAGTACAGTAAAAGTACTTTCTAGTACCATAAAAGTGCTTTTTAATACAATAAAGTACGTTTTAGTACAATAAAAGTATTTTTTAGTACAATAAAAGTAGTTTTTATTACAATAAAAGTACTTTTAGTACTTTTACAATAAATGTACTTTTTAGTACAATAAAATCAAATTTTAGTACAAAAAAATCACTTTTTTATACAATAATAGTACTTTAAGTATAATAAAAGAAATTTTTAGTAAATTAAAAGTACTTTTTAGTAGAATAAATGTACTTTTTATAAGAAAAATAATAATATTTAGTACAATAAAAGTACTTTTTAGAAAAATAAAAGTACTTTTTAGTACAATAAAGTACTTTTTAATAAAATAAAAATAATTTTTAGTACAATAAAGGTACTTTTTAGTACAATGCAATACTTTTTAATACAATAAAAGTACATTTCAGTACAATAATAGTACTTTTTAGTACAATGATGTACTTTTTAATAAAATTTTAGTACAATAAAATCGAATTTTAGTATAATAAAATCAAATGTTAGTACAATAAAAACACTTTTTTATACAATAATAGCACTTTTTTAATTTATTTTTATTGTACTTTTTAGTCGAATAAAAGTATTTTTTAGAGGAAAAAAAGTAGTTTTTAGTACAATAAAAGTAATTTTTAGTACAAAAAAGTACTTTTTAATACAATAAAAATAATTTTTAGTACAATAAAAACACTTGTTATTACAATAAATGTACTCGATAGTATAATAAAATTAAATTTTGGTACCTTAAAAATATTTTTTAGTACAAAAAAATTAAATTTTAATGCAATAAAAATACTTTTTTTATACAATAATAGTACTTTTAGTATAATAAAAGCACTTTTTAGTAAATTAAAAGTATTTTTTAGTATAATAAAAGTATTTTTTAGCAGATTAAAAGTACTCTTTAGTAGAATAATAGTGCTTTTTAGAAGAAAAGTACTTTGCGATACAATAATATCTGTTTTTTATACAATAAAAGTACTTGTGCCTCAAAATTACTTTCTCAAAATTACTTTGGTTGCACTAAAATGTACTTTTATTGTACCAACATCATATTATTACATTATAAGAACTTTGCCAAATTACGCATTAGGTTAGCACATTTTTATTGTAGCATTAATTGATGCTAAAAACAAAAAAAAATCCACTTTGTTGGCAACACTTCTCCTAATAGGCAAAAAGAACCTGATTCATACAAATAGAGAATAAAATAAATAATATGAGAGCCGAGAAAGAACATAACTTGAAGGTAACCAAAGTGTAACTAATGGCAATTATATATCAACTAAATACAATTACGTTAAATGGTGAAAGCAAAAAGGGGTATAGCGATAAATTGTAAATGGTCTACTGAGACTTAGTGGCACCTTACAAATTGAAAGAGATATTATTTGAAGAGAAACCCAAAAGGAAAAAACTACATATTTAATTTAAAAAACAACATTTTTTTTCTTAGTTAGATAAGATACGCTAGAAACCCTTAGGCTTAACAGAAACGGTCCTTAACCAAGTGTTGATATTTCTAGATGTAGCGTGTAATTAAGTGTTTAATGAATAACTGAGGCGAATGATTTAATGACATTGTGATATTTATTATAATAATAATAACATTAAAAAAACTTACCTTGTTATGATAAAGAGCTGCAAGTTTGTTTATAATCCACACACATTAATCCAATAAAGTACGGAAATATTTTTCTGAAATAAAGAAAAATGATATACAATTAAAATATGCAGATTGTGGAATGTAATTTTACAGAAATATTTATATATATTCAAATTATAAAGATGATTGATTTAAAGCTTCCAAAAATTGTAAGATCAAATTGTCCAATAATATAAAACCTTACAGAAAAAAGCAAATTGAAAGTCTTTTTCCATCACCCTTCCAATTCGGTGGCACTGTCTATAATACAACTTATAATGAGGTTTCCTTTCGCCTTTAATTGTATTTACCCTTTTAAGTAAATCCCTTAACATAACAAATATTCCCGCCTTTTAGATATCACACAACACAAAAAGTGTTCACCACAACTCCTTAACTAATTGCTGTAGGATTTATCATTACTCATCTACCCAACCATCCAGCCGGCCTGCTGCCTTAGCCTCTTCATATGAAAAACTTCCTCATCATCTTCTCCACTGCCTTGTGTGTTTCTCTTTTTATATTGTTTATTTGTTTGTTTAATACACTTTAGATTAAACATTATGACACGCACACTGCCGCAAAAACTTGTCTTCTCCTCGAGGGGAGTAATGAAAGTTGGCTTAAGGTGGATGGAGTTGGGGTTGGGGTTTGGGGAAAAGACTTTGGATAAAGACGCACAGAAGATAAAATACAAATAAAACAACAATTATCCACATCACATCATGATCGTCATGGTCTCAGGCCTCAACATCAGAAGCAATGGCAAAGCAATAAATAAAGCGGTCGTGGCATGTCGGCCGACACTCGATACAACTGATGGAACGTTAAACAAACGCCCATATGTAAACAGAAACCGATTTAAATGTACAAGAACAGCAATAACAACAACAAAGACTACAAATAATAATAATAATACAAAAACAATAAAAATAAAAACAAAACTAAGAAACTCTTTTTCAGTGGTTGTCGATAGACCCCGATGATGATGAGGCACAACCAGAAAATTTGAGTATCTGTGTGTGCTCGTATGTTTGCACTCCCAGTCAATGGTGTCTTCCCGAGTGGTAATATGAGAAACTTTAAGAAAACAAATGAAACAACAACAACGGCCACATTATTTTAACGAAGAAGCACAAACACATTAGAAGAATTCGTTGTATTCAAACAACCAACCACTTATTCATACCACACCACATCAACCCCCACTAGCTCCATTCAAAGTGGCAGCCAAGAAACCTACAGCAACAACAATAACGCTTCGACCAGACTAGACCGACACCAGCCACAACTCACACTCCTGGCCCTGACAAGGGGGAGCCCAAGCAAGTCAAAAACAAAAAAAAACAAAAATTTTGAAGTGTTTAAATACCATCCAATGCTTCGACGTTCAAATGACAAATGTTGCCGCTGTACGAGGTTCAATATATAATTTAGGTATTTTAAAAGGGAGCAGATAGTTATTTATTTAAAAAAAGTTTTAATAAATGTTATTTTCAGTATAGTTTAGTAATTTTTTTTTTTTGATTGAAGTTAGTGAGTGTAGTTAGGGAAATTTTTCACGTTTTAGGCTCTTTTGTTATATTGTTATATGGTGGCGTATGATTATCATAAGTAATATTCCACGTAATTCATACCCCACGGAGTACAACAGTTTTTTTAAATTTGTTTCAGCTAAATCGGACTAGTGGTTCTCGAGTTATGTCAAACAAAAAAGCCTAAAACGTGACAAATATCCCTATACGATACTTACTAACTTCAAATCGATATTAAATTATTAAGGCATGTAATTTGACAAAAGCTTCAAATCAATAAAATTTTAATTTTTTTTGTAACAAAATGTCATTTTTCTATACAGATTTTTTGAGTGTAAATTTAATAGTTAGAAATTAAATATTAATTTATAATTATTTTATGATTCTTTTTTATTACATTTATATTTTTTTTTAACATCTTTTGTTTTTATTTAGATATTTTCTCTATTGATTTAAATTGTTTTTTTAATTTTTGTTATTTTGTAATTGTTTTACAATTTATTTTTTAATTTTTTGTATTATTTTGTATTTTTATTTTTTAAACTTAACTTATTTTTCTAGTTTTGTACAAAATTGTTTAATACAATATTTTGTAGTTAAATTCGTTATTTTTTAATTCAATTTAAGATTTCCTGTAAATATATTTCGGTTCTTATAAAATTTTATGAATTATTTATTAATTTTATTATTATTTATGTTTTTTTTATTATTTAAAGTTTTTTATTTACTTTAATTTCTTTATTTATATATTTTAATTTTTTTTAAAAATCTTTTACGGTTTTTTTTAAATATTATATAAAAAAATTTTATATTTCTTAATTATATTTCATATTATCTTTAATGATTGTATTACTTTTCATTGTTGTATTATTTTTAATTTTTTATTATTTTTAATTTTTATTCTTTTTAATTGTTGTAGTATTTTTTATGTAATTTTTTTGTATTATTTTGTATTTTTTAGTATTAATTAAAATATATGTTTATAATGCTAAATCGAAAAAATTTAAATTAGTTTGTAACAAAATTAATTTTTTTATACAAATTTTGTAGGTTTAAATTTAATATTTTTTATTTTAATTTAATATTTATTAAATCAAATTAAGACGTTTTAAAAACCTATTATGCTATTTAACAAAAAAATTTTTACAAAAATTAAATATTAATTTTATTATTTTTTTAATGTTTTTTATTACTTTTTAATTTATTTCATTATTTTTTAAATTTTTTTTTCACCTTTTTTAATTATTTTAATATTTTTTAATTTTAATTAATAGTTGTATTTTATGAGGAAAAGAAAAATATTGACTTTATTTTAAAATTTTCAGTTTAAACATTTATGGTTTTTTTTTTTACAAAAAATAAATATTAATTTTATTGCTATTTCTATTTTTATTATTTTAACTTTTTTTTTATAGTTTTATTACTATATTTTTTTTATTATTTATTGTACTTAATTTTTTTTATTACTATACAGTACGAGCTCGATTTTCGCAACCCATAGCAGCCCAAGCCGGTTGCATTTACCGAGATTGTTGCGCTGCACTGAACCTCTATTGAAAATTGTTATTTTACTTTGCGCAAAATGTCCCACGTCACTAAAAAAATATGTACTATAACAGTAATTTGCTCACTCACGTTGAACAGTGGCGTAACATAGCATGCAAATAAAAAAACTTAAAATTTTTGCCAATACATTGAAAAGTTGCGCTCATCGAGACTGCTTTTTTGAACGTGTTGCACTTATCAAGACACATGTGTAAAAAAGAGCGGTTGCGCAAATAGGGCTGTTGCAATAATAGGTAGTTGCGAAAATCGAGCTTGTTTTAAATTGTATTTTATGAATTTTTACTTTTTTTTTCCAATATTTAAAAAAAAATTTTATTGATTAAGAATTTTTTAATACTTAAAATTTTTTTATTATTCTTAATTTTTATTGTTTTTTATTATTTCTAATTATTGCTCTTGATTTTGTTTTTAGTTGATCTATGAGAATTATATTATAGTGCTATAGTTCGGTTAAAGATCTATTCTATTGGTAATTAGTGATTATTACTAATAGGTTTTTGTTCAAGAGTTGTGAAATGTATTATGAGACAGCGGGTAAGGCGTATAACGTTATTTCGGCATTCACCACAATGCCTCGTCAGCGCCCTTTTGCTGCGACTTCTCCACTATCATCACAAACCTTAAGGGAAGAAAGTTATTCAAATTAAATGAGAAACTCTGCCCACCAGTGCGAAGATAGTATCCTCAAAGCACACAACTTACTTAATTTCCCTTTGCACCCCATGAATGAGGTATGGGATAGCTTCTCGCGTTGTTGTGAATTAACACGCTTTCTATTTTTAGATTCACAATTAACGGCACCTACTTGTTTATCGACGAATGCGAACGTCACTGTTTTGAGAAGCTCTTACTAGACACGACGATTGAATCGACGCTTAATACTGCGAAGTTGCTGTCAAACAACATTCGAGGGGAGCCGACAATGAAAGAAAATTTTATTTTTTTCTTTTAAGATGACTGGAGCCAGGTTTGAACCTGCGATCTCCCGCATGGTAGTCGCGTGTTCTAACCACTATGCCACGGCCGGTCCCAAGCGGTCTAATCCTCATGCCATAGACAGCGTGGTTGATATGGGTTAATGTCATACAAAGCACACAACAAGTCAACATAAAACATTCACACAAGCTAATTACCAATAGAATAGATCTTTAACCGAACTATAGCACTATAATTTTTAATTATTTTTTATTTTATTATATCTTAACTTTTTATTTTTTGATTTGTTTAATTGTAATTAATATTTTATTATTTTTTTTTAATTTTTTATTATTTTTTTAATTTTTTATTATTTTTTTTATTTTTTTTTTCAATTTTTTATTATTTTTTGTTATTTTTTTTATTTTTTTAATATTTATTATTTTTTTAATTTATTATTTGTTGTTATTGTTTTAATTATTTAAAAAAAATAAATGTTAATTTCAAAATTATATAAATGTTTATTTATTACTTTAATATTTATTTCAATATTTTTTTTTTATATAAAATTTTATGAACAAAAATAAAATATTAACTTTATTTTAAGATTTTCGGTAAAAACTTTTATGGTTTTTTATAAAATTTTTTGAACAAAAACTAAATATTAATTTTATTCCTATTTCTATTTTTATTATTTTAAATTTTTGTATGTTTTATTACTTTTCGATTTATATTTTTTTATTACTTATTGTAATCAATTTTTTTACTACTATTTTTGATTTTCTATTTTATTAATTTTTATTTATTTTTTCCAAAATTTGAAAAAAAATTTTTTGATTTAGAATTCTTTAATACTTTTAATTTTTTTTATTTTGAATTTTTATTGCTTTATTATTTTTTTATGGTATTATTTTTTTATGGTATTATTTTTAATTATTTTTTTATTATTTTTTAATTTTTTATATTATTTTAATTTTTTATTTGTTTTACTATTTTCATTTTTATTTTTCTTATTCTTTTTTTTTTTTAATTTTTTGTTATTATTTTTAAATTTTTTCTTAGCTTTCTTGTCCCTTAATACACTGCCCTCGTTTCCCCCGTTTCTTTCTTTGTGTATAACATGTAGTCATGTGTAAACTTTAAAAACAAGAACACCATGAAGCGATTAAATGTTAAACACCAAACCGAGTGTAGAGTCTAAAAGGAGAATAACAATAACAGCAACAGCAACTTAACATGACAGCAATTACACATGACAAACGGGGCACCAAAACCAACAAAGACGACAACAACGCCACCGTTGTGCTGCCGCCATCGTTAACAACACCAACAACAATAATGACAAGTAAATTGTAATAACAACAACATTTTGGTATAACAAATACCAAAACCATGTTGTTTTGTTAACCCAACTTAAACAATGTCCCCCCAACCCCAAACCAATGGCAGCCCCCTCCAGGCATCCTTACAGCCAGGTCGTATGCTAATATGTACTATAGACCTTGCAGCCCTCTCCCTTCCTCACTCTTAAACGTATCTGCTACTGCTGTATTTCTATTGCTTCTTCAACGACTTCAATGAGCAAGTGTGACTCTGTGGGTGTGTGTGTGTGTGCTCGACACGGCTCTAACTGTAACATTAAACCTTTCAGAGGAGACCTGATATGTTGCCATTTTTAATGGCAATGTCGGCCAAGCAACGACACCGCCAGCTAGCAGCAGGCAAAGTACGACAAAGATTTATGACGATTATTATAATCGTTTAGGGTCAGCAGGTGGGGGGTAGTGTAAAGGTGTCATGGGATACCTGAAATGTCGCCGGTAAAACGCTCGACAAACCTTCAAGAACGTTGCACTCATACACTCTTACATTAGGCAAATAATCGGCTCAAATGAAGAAAACAGCACTAGTGGAGGTGTTAAATGATTGGATTAACTAGAAAAGTGCTAAGTTGCAAGTGGAAGTGTGTTCGATGTAGAATTTTAGACTTACGGTCGGAATAATGAGAGAGATTATGAAGGGAGGTAAGTAATATGTAAGAGGAAAAAAATGTGAAAGGTATTTGAATTTAAAAGAGATTAAGAATAAAATATTTTACTACACAAATATTTATACAAATTAACAACCATTCAGGCTTCTGGCTGATTTTTAATGTAGGTACCTTCCACCTGCCTTAAACAACTAACTAATGCGAAAAAGTCGTTGAATATTCGCTATTAAATTAAAACATGAAAGAACCCAATTTCGGCAAATTAGTAAACATTTTAAAATTATACACATTTACAACAATAAAAACTGGCATAAGGTCGCATTTAACCCTTAACTGTGATGAATGAGTAATATGTCCTTAATATGTCTAAATTTGCTACCCTTAAAAAGCAATTTTGCCCTCGTTAAAAGTAGAGCTAGGTGAAAATGATTACACATAAAATACAATTGAAAATATGAAAGCAAAATCACAAATTTAGATATCTAAAAATAGTTTTCACAAATTTATGGCATACCATAAGCCACAACTAGCAACTGTGGTTATAAAAACTTTGTGCCGAATAATTAATGATGACATTTAAAGTTTTTCTCCGTGTTAAACAAATACCTGAATTTAAACTAAATATATTTGTTTTTTTCTTTCTAAAAATCATCTAAAGAACCATTACCTACCCTTGTTAAAATTATATCCCGTAGAGTGGTAATTCCCCCCCTTGTCTAAAAATAACTTAACAACAAATGATGTCAATTAACTTTCTACCCTCGAAAGTCATCGAAATGAAAAAAAATCTTTTCGAAACACTGATGATAAGACACATATTTCAATGTGCCGGGGGGGTCAAAGGAACATTAAATACATATGTATGTATGAACCAAAGCTATCAAAGCTGTTGTAAGTGACTTATGAAAGAGAACAGTGGTTTGCACCATTTAAATGTTCATAATATTTACATTTATGTTTAATATTTATATAATAGTATTTACAAATAAAGTAAATATATTTTCTAAAATTTTATTTTTAATTTTATAATTATACTAAAATATAGTTATATAATTATTTTCATACTATATTTATATTTATTACATTTATTTGTTATAAAATTTGTAATTTTAAAAACTTTTATAATTTTTATAAATTTATAGTTTTTATAACTTATTATTTTTATAATACTTTTATAAATAAAATAATATAATTATATTTATATTATTTCATTTCATATTAATATTTATAATTTTTATAAAATTTATTATTTTTAAAACTTTTATTTCTTTTTATAAATTCATAGTTTTTTATACTTAATATAAATTTTTTTTTTAATTTTTTTTTTTTAAATTTTTTCGTAATTTTTTTATATTTGTATTACATTTTTATTTTTATTTTTTTATTAATTCTTATTATTTTTAATTAATCATTTTTCTAATTTAATTAACTGTTAAAATTTTAGTTTTATAATTTTTTTTATTCATTTTCATAAATTTATTATCTGTAAAAATTTCAATATTTTTTGAATTAAAATTATAAAAATTTAATCATGAATTTTACAATTTTTTACAATTTAGGTTAATATTATTACTTTCGAAGATTTTAAAGTTTAACTAATTTTTACAATTTTATGCAAGGCGCTATAATTAATGTCGAAATGACGTCATAATGGTATTAATTTTTAAAATTTTATTAATTAATTAAATTAATTAATTAGTTAATTAAAGTGAACAAAATTAATAAAATTTTAAAAATTAATAAAATTTTAAAAACTAATAAAATTTTAAAAATTAATAAAATTTTAAAAATTAATAAAATTATGATATTATGACGTCATTTCGACATTAACTTCAGCGCCTTGCATAAAATTGTAAAAATTAGTTAATTAATTAAATAAATTAATAATTAATTTAAATAATAATGCCACCCGCCGTGGCATAGTGGTTAGAACACGCGACTACCATGCGGGAGATCGCAGGTTCAAACCTGGCTCCAGTCATCTTAAAAACAAAAATTGTTCTTTCATTGTCGGCTCCCCTAGAATGTTGTTGACAGCAACTTCGCAGTAGAAGTGTCGAGTCAATCGGCGTGTCTAGTAAGAGCTTCTCAAACAGTCACGTTCGCATTCGTCGAAAAACAAGTAGGTGCGTTAGTTGTGAATCTAAAAATAGAAAGCGTGTTAATTCACAACAACGCGAGAAGCTATCCCATACCTCATTCATGGGGTGCAAAGGGAAATTAAGTTTTTTTTTAAGTGTCTTATAATTTGTTATAGTTAAAAAAGCCAGATTTGGTACATATCTTGGTCGTACAAAAAAACATACTTTTTTGTGGAAAGTGGGCGGCGTAACGCCCCTTTTTAAAAAATAGTTATATTGGCCAAATAAATGGACCCATTTCAATTATATTTTATTTGTGTGATATTGTCCATAGGGCCCCTATCATAGGCTACATGAAAACATAATTAGACAAAGGGGCGTGGCACCGCCCACACAAACCGATATTTTAATCGGTCATATCTCAAGAGCCATTAGAGGTATGAAGATGAGATTTGCTACATATCTTACTGATATAAAGAGGAATACGTCTCACTGGAAAAAGGGGGAGAAAAAATTTTGAAAAAATCGTTATCAAGGTATAAATATTACCAATAAGGGATAAAACTTGTATCATCACCCAAACCAATCGGCTAAAGCTATAATAGCGAAAATTGATGTGAGCACTATTAAATTGGCTTGAAGGTTTTTTCGAAATCCTATATTTCTGGGTAAAAAATCAAGAAGGGATAAAATCATGATAATTCAAATGGGCTTGCTCCCTGCAGAATTAGAATGAAGCAAGGATGGTTTTTGAAATTCGTACTTCTAAGGTGTAAAAAAGACCGTAAAAGGATAATACTGGTACTAAACGGCTACAGGTGTAGTCGAAATAATTGAAGCGAATATGTTAGTTGTGCGATATGAAGTAATTTTTCAAAATTCGTTCTTTAGGTGTAAAAATACCGAAAAAGGGATAAAACTGATACAATCGCCAGAATATTTCAGTTGTGCGATATGACGTAATTTTTCGAAATTCGTTCTTTAGGTGTAAAAAGGGATAGAACTGGTACTATCGCCAAGACCAATAATATTTTAATAAATTTAATAACATAATTGATTTGATGTAAAATTTTTTCGTATTTTTTTAAATAATTTTACAATTTTTTTTTTTAATTTTTAAGATGTAAGTGAGTATTACATATTTATATTTTTGTTTTATAATTTTATTAATTCTTATTATTTTTCGTAAACTTATTATTTTTTATTTGTTTTATTATTCATTTCCATATTTTTATTGACTGTAAAAATTCAATAATTATATAATTTTTTTACTCATTATCATAAATATATTATCTGTAAAAATTTCATAGTTTTTTTTTATTAAAATTATAAAAATTTCATGGCGATTTATTATATTTTTATAACTAATAATTATTATATTTTTATAATTCGTATGATTTTTACTATTTTTTATTATTATTTTATTTACTTTCATTATTTTTTATAACAATTATAAATTTTGAAAGACTTATAAATTTTATAATTATTATAAGTTTTATAACTATTATAATTTTTACAATTTTTATAAATTTTATAATTATTATATATTTTTTAAAATCAATATTTATTTTTTTTATTATTTTTTACTTGAATCGTTTTTTTAATTTTTTCATAATTTTTAACCTTTTTTTAAAAATTTTGTTTTAACCTTACATTTTTTTTTTCATTTCGTATTTTATTTTTTTAAATATTTACGTTGTTCTTAACTTTGAAATCTTTTTTATTTTTGACTGAGGTTTTTTTTATATTTTTTTAAAAAAAATAATTTTTTTGTTTTTTTTTTTTTTAATTTAAATTTTTTTATTGGTATTTAATTTCTTTGCAATTGTCTTCCTTTTTTATATATTTTTTTAGTTTTATTAAAT
This sequence comes from Muscina levida, assembly GCA_964034835.1. NCBI lineage: Eukaryota > Metazoa > Arthropoda > Insecta > Diptera > Muscidae > Muscina > Muscina levida. Next base: position 23,340,712 of record OZ035880.1, read on the forward strand.
ATTTACTTGTTTTATAATTTCTGATTATCTTTCACATTATTGTGAATTTTTTTATTCATTGTTTCATATTCATTGTTTTTTTTATATTGTAATAAAAAAATAAATATTTCAAATATTTTTTTTATTAATATTTATAAAACTTATAAATATAATGAAATATACAAATATATATTTGTAATTTTATTTTTTTAAATTTTTGTATTATTTTTTAATTTCTTTAATTATTACTTATTTTTTATAATTCGTATAATTTATAATATTTTAAATTATTAGCATTCACATTGGCATTGCATTTCATAACAAAAATATTAATTTTATATAAACAATTGTTATAATTTTTTATGTCAATGTTAATTCATTAATGTTTACAATTAATTAATTTTTATTATTTTAATTATTTTTATAATGTTAAGAACTATAAAATTACAAAAAATAATTAAAACAAAAAATTTAAAATTTTTATAAATTTTTTAATATGTATTAATAAATTTATTTTTTTAATTTGTATATATTTATATTTTATTTTATATTTATTTTATAAGATATAAAATGACGTAGTTTCCGCATAATTTCCATTTTCTTTATATATTCCTTATAAAGACTAGGTTTTTAAATTTTTTTTCTATTTTGATAATAATTTCACAACTCTATTTCTCATAACTAAACCACTGTCCTATAAATATCCCATCAATCTGAACGTGATTGAATCGTAAAAAAACCCCAATACCAAAGAACATTATTAACAACCCCTAAAAATGAAATGGTGAAACTTTCAAGTTGACAATGACCAGCAAAAACTCCCTGGATGTCCCTCGTAAACTCTTGTTATTACACACATGATTGAGACTGTGCGTTCATCATCAAAAATTTAAGATTTTTTCTTGCGTGGCACAGTTCGTGTGTTTTTGGAGGCCACAACACAAAAGCTGATGATGCCACACAATGATGATGATGGCGATGGCGATGCGGATGATGAACAGACAAAGATAACAAAGGACAATAACAAACTTAAAATATACACATACACACAATTTCCCCCTGCAGGCATACGGCTAAATAATGACCATAAATATGGAAATTTGTGGATAATAAAATTATGCAAATTATGACAAAGAAGGACCAAAAAGAATTGAAGCAAAAAAAAACAAAATTTCAATGTTAAAACGAATGAGGGGGTGAGTTTTATATTTATGTAGTTCGTTGTGACATTGAAAGACGCAAAAAGACAAGCGGACAATAAAACCCTAAGAATGGCGCACAACAAACCAAACATGCCGACATTCAAAATTTAGGTGTAAAAATAAAGCGTCTGCAAAAATTGTCTTATGAGTAAATCCACCCTTAAGCCAGAAATAGCCATAAAAAGAAGCAACAACGCAAAAAAAAACCCAAAGATAGAAAACAAATATACTAACGTAAAACACACATACAATAGAATTAGCTGCCATAGACATCCAACGGCAGGACAACAATAACAAAAATTTTTTGGTTGACGAGCCCTTAGGTATATACGCAGTGGCTAAACCGCATTTAAGACATCTTCGTGTACGTCTGGTAGCACGAAAGAAGGCAAAAAAAAAACACGCACATGCAAGATACAAATACAACTTTTTTGGGAAAAGTTAAAATTGCCAAGAAAATGCAATTAACGCAAGAGATAAAAAAAAATATTTGCAGAAATTATAAAACAATCAACAGGATACCAAGAAATGGACAGTAAAAAAAGTAAGCTACCTAAGGTTGGACAAATTATGCGCATCTAAAGCGAAAGTCACAGAGACGACCGAGAAGAGGTGTTATTAATGAGAAGGTCACTGAAGAAATGAAGCATATACTAATGCCATTTGTAAAATTTTGTAAATAATTCAAATGCATAAATAAAATATATTATATATATCATAAACATGAGATTTCGTACAATTTATTTTAAAAAAAATTAAATAATTTGTTTATGCATGGTTGAATAAGTTTGGTATTAACTAGTTCACTATATAATCAATCTTGATTCCTTATTAAAAAAAAGTGGGATATAGAAAAAAATTTACTTTTAATATAATGTATTTTTCATTTGGAACATTTTTTTTTTAATTTGATTTGTAATCTTTAGCGCAATGAATCGTATGCAAATGCATATTTTTGGCATCCCATAATGTAAACGGTTATCTTTATCGTAAGTTATCTTTACGTATCATGAAATTTATTTAAAAATGACATTCATTTGTTATTGCATATTTTGCATATTTTACTAAAAATACGTGTTTTTGCATATTTATGCGCATATTTTACCAAATTTTACAATAAATGCATGTTTTTGTAGCATAATTTTGCTCTTTGATTAACAACAACTTTAAAAAGTAAAAGGCCTTTAATTTTTTGTAGGACATCATCATTGTTATTAATGTCCTAAAACAGAAACGGTTAGGTTATCTTTACGAATCAAAAAATTTCTTTTCCTTTTGTGGGACATCATCATTGCTATTTATGACTAGGGCAAGAAATCATATGCGAATGCATATTTTTTTTCTAGATTTCCTAGAATAGAAACGGTTAAGTTATCTTTACGAATTATGAAATCTCCTTTAAAATGGCATTCAATCGTTTTTGCGTATTTTGCATATTCTTTGAAAAATACGTGATTTTACATATTTAAGTGCATATTTTAGCAAAATTTACAGTTAATGCATGTTTTTGTTGCATTTTTCAGTTTTTTTTTTATTTATAACCAATTTAAAAATTATTTGTTATAATTGTTAAAATATTAAATTGACTATATTTGTATTACCACAAAATTTTGACACCGATATGCAAAGGAGAAGTTAATTTTATTGTGGGAATTTCACATTAAAAGAAGATATGCGCGATAAAAATTATTGCTCAATGTCGTGGAAATAGACAAAAAAAATTAACAAATTAAATTAACTCCATTGCATTCCTCGGTGAGGATAAAAAAAAAGTTCATGAAATTTTTTGAACTGCATATTTTATGGGTTTTTGGTGCATATTTTTGAATTTTAAGTACATCTTATATGCGCAACGCAAATCTATATCGCATTAAATGTGGATTATAAGACCGCGTGTCGCATATAGAGAGAGAGTGGGAGAACATCTCCAAATTGCATATTTTATGGGTTTTTGGTGCATATTTTTGAATTATAAGTGCATGTTATATGCGCACTATTTCGATTTTTAGTGCATAAAATTCCTTGCCCAAGTAATCGTTAATCACTTTTATTCTGCGAATAAAAAACAATGTCACACCGAGTCTCCGGCAAAATTGTCGCCACTTAAAAATCTTCCGATAAATCAACAACTGTTTAACCCTTATTACGCACTAGACTTCTAAATCAGTTCACTTATGAAGCCATAGATTATAATTCAATGAGCGAATGTGTTGTAATGGCAACCAATGAACATTTTTTAAGTATTCATTCCCATACTCTATGGCAACGAACGGATGCCGTGTGCACGTGTTCAAAGTCCATAGTCACCCGTGTCCGTACTTACGCCAAACATCAGACACCCAGCCATCATCACATCCACCCCCACCAATGCCTTAACAACTGCCCAAAGATGTGAGCCTGAGAATTAAGCGTTTGCTTGTGTGCTACGCGTCAACTACTCTCTATATGATCGTTGGTTTTGTTCGCTATAGCTCTAAAAATGATTTCATTAAAATGAACGTAATAACTTTTAATTATTTTCACCAACAACGCAAATCAATTTCGCATTAGATGTGGATTATAAGGCCGCGTGTCGCATACGTAGGGGGAGAGAGAGGGCAAACATCTCCTCATCTAGTAAAACGCAAATAGTCAAATGCGACAAAACAATAAAGATGACGCACGTGTATGGCCAAACGCCAGCGACCATGTATGCTGGAGGAGGAGAAGGAGGATGCCTGCGAGAGAGGGCACGCGATGGTGATGTTTGCGTTTATTGTGAAATACTTGAGTTCAATTGTGCTGGTGGCATTTATAGCTTCCTCCCATCCTGGGTTAACATGTTTGTTTTGGATTGCACATATCCGTTTTGGGAAGTACCGCTCATAATGGATTAAGAGATATGCAATTGATGTTGTGTGTAAATATGGCTTTAATGGGAAAGATTTTCGATGGGGTCGCACATAATTTTGTTATAATTTGGTGTGAATTGGGTGTCTGTGGCGGCTGTTTGAGGAGTCTATAGAATAGTTAGTAATGCATTTTAAGCAAGTCTGGCAGGAACACATCAGCAATGGTATTTAGCGACTACGAAAATTTTTTTGTCTATATAAAATCTTTAAAATCTCAAAATTATGATATTAATAAATCTAAATAAATTGATACAACGATAAATTAAAAACAAAAACAAAACATACACAAAATTTAATTACAAGATCAATAAAATGATAGAATAATTAATTTAAAAAATTACAAATAAAATTACACAGTACAAAAATTTTCAGCTCATTGAATTGGGACTCAATTCTGAGAACTCCACGTGATAGTAGCCCCAAAAAGTTACATGCCATAATAATTTAATATCGATTTGAAGTTAATAAGTATCGTATAGGGGAATTTTTTAATATTCATTTGATTAATTAAATTTTTTTTTACAATTTTAAATATATACTAATTAATAGATACCATTTTTTTGAAAATTTAAAAAAGATAACACTATGCTACAGTTTAACGGACATTGTCTCGGGGCTGAATGAAACAGTAATAAAACCTTAAACTCCAATTTACTCCAGTACGTCACAATTTTTTCAACAATGGTTTAAAACTTCATATTTTTGGTCAAAAGACGAATCGAAGAAGTATAGTATAATAGTTGGATAGTTCATGCTTTCGGAGACGAATACTAAAATTTTCCAGGGAATATTTCCTCGGAACATTTACACCCATCAGTTTCCAACCGTATGGAACATTTTAGGCCAAATTTTGAAAAAAAAAAAAAAAAGATAAAAATTCAACTTTTTTAGGGAGGTCAAAGGTTAGAATCTTCAATAGAAATATTCTCTGGAAAAATTCACTAAGAAATTCAAAAGTCGAATCAAAGAATATGAATAATCATGTGTTAAAATCAGGGTTCGTATTGGCTCGCTCGCGATCCGCTCTTTTCCTGAAAATTTACTCTTAGATCGCGAGCTAAGTACCAAAGCTATGTACCAAAGTATTTCTTTATTCCAAAAAGTACTTTTATTGGCCCGAAAGCAATTTCTGCTGCAGAAAGTACTTTTTTGTACCAAAAAGTATAATAAAAGTACTTTTTGGTACAACGTACCTTCTTTTGTAATAAAGCACTTTTCTGTTTCATTAAGTACTTTTTTGGTACGAGAGTACTTTTTTGCACCAGAAAGTTCTTTTAGTGTACTTTTCGGTATAAAAACTTGATATTCTGATAGTACTCTGCAACACAAATATGAATATTGAGCTAAGTATCAAAGCTACATATTATATGTACCAAAGTACTTTTTCACGTCAAAAAGTAATTTTATTGATCCAAAAGCACTTTTCTGTTGTACAAAAGATTTTTTTTTTGTATCAGAGTACTATTTTGTACCAAAATGTACTTTTAATGTACTTTTCGACACCAAGTACTTTTTTTTGTACAAAAGTACTTTTTTGTATGCTAAAAAGTACTTTTTTTATGCCAAAAATACTTTTCTGTTGCACAAAGTACTCTTTTTTGTACCAGAGTACTTTCTTGTACCAGTACCATAAAAGTACTTTTTGGTTCAAAGTACTTTCTTCTGTACTAAAATACTTTTTTGTACCAAAAATTACTTTTATTGGCCCAAAAGCACTTTTCTGTTGTACAAAGTAATTTTATTGTACCAGAGCACTTTTGTGTATCAAAAAGTACTTTTATTGTACTTTTGGGGCTTTAAAAGTATTTTTGGGTCAATACAAATACTTAAATGGTACATAAAAGTACTCTGGTACAAAAAAGTACTTTGTGCAACAGAATAGTGTTTTTGGGAAAATAAAATAACTTTTGGAACAAAAAAGTACTTTGTACCAAAAAATACATTAAAATTACCTTCTGCTAAAAAAAAGTACTATCGTACACAAAAAGTACTTTGTGCAACAGAAAAGTGCTTTCGGGACAATAAAAGTACTTTTTGCCATAAAAAAGTACTTTGTTCCGACAGAAAAGTGCTTTTGGGCCAATAAAATAACTTTTTGGTACAAAAAAGTATTTTAGTACAAAAGAAAGTACTTTGAACCAAAAAGTACTTATATGGTACTGGTACAAGAAAGTACTCTGGTACAAAAAAGAGTACTTTGTGCAACAGAAAAGTATTTTTGGCATAAAAAAAGTACTTTTTAGCATACAAAAAGTGCTTTGGTACAAAAAAAGTACTTTGTGTCGAAAAGTACATTAAAAGTACATTTTGGTACAAAATAGTACTCTGATACAAAAAAAAGTCTTTTGTACAACAGAAAAGTGCTTTTGGATCAATAAAATTACTTTTTGGCGTAAAAAAGTACTTTGGTACATATGTAGCTTTGATACTTAGCTCAATTTTCATATTTGTGTTGCAGAGTACTATCAGAATGTCAAGTTTCAACCACTCTTGTCGTGTACTGCCTGTGTACCAAATTTTATCTCTCTAGCCCTAGACAAGTTTGGCCACGCCCTTTCTGCCCACTGATCGAATATTTAAATTCCGTACTATCAGAATATCGACTTTATTGAAAATAAAAATAAAAAGTAATTGTGTTGCAGAGTACTATCAGGATAATATGTTTTATTATAATATGTTTTATTCTTCCTCCCACATACAAAAAATAAAAATTTCGTCTGCAAATGTCAACCACTCCTGTCGAGTACTATCCGTGTACCAAATTTTATCTCTCTTGATCTACTTATGTTGCAGAATACTTTCAGGATATCAAAATGTATCTTTCTATGACTTAAACTAAGTTTTGCCACGCACCTCCACCCACTGATTAAAAATAAAAAATTTCGTCTGCAAACTGTAGCCAGTCAAGCGGAGACCTATCTGTGTTCTATATTTCATCTTTTATTTCTCTAGCGCTAAAATTCAGTTTGACACGCCCACTCCGCCCACTGATTAAAAATAAACAATTCGTCTGAAAATGTCAACCGCTCCTGTTGAGTACTATCTGTGTACCAAATGTTATCTCTCTAGCTCCAAAAAAGGTTTTGCCACGCCCTTTCCGCCCACTGATTGAAATTTAAGATTTTGTCTCAATATTCATGTTTGTGTTGCAGAGTACTATTAGGATAATATTTTTTTATCACTCTATGACTTAAATACAGTTTTTCCACGCCAACTCCGTCCACATGATGAAAGTAAAAATTTCGTCTGCAAATTTCAACTACTCCTGTCGAGAACTGTCTGTATCCTAAATTTCATCTCTCTAGGGCTTAAATATGGTTTTACCACGCCCCCACCGCACCGCTGCAGAGTACTATCAGGATTGCAAGTTTAATCTTTCTATGGCTTAAATTAAATTTGGGCACGCCTCTTCGCCCACTCACTGAAAATTGTATCTCTCTTGGATTCTACAGTGAAAAATTTAAATCTTTATTTAAATAAGATAAAGCAGCTAACTACTTCCGGTCCTAGACCAAGTATTCCCTGGGCAATGACTTCAAAGCAACCGCTTAGAAGTTAGCTAGAGTTAGAAGGCGAAACGTTGAGTAACCTAATCGGCATGCTACCACCGATGCGTCTTAGGGAGTAGGTAACAAAAGTTACTGAAGCTCAACACAGGCTCTCCTAGTGGCCTTGGCAGCCCCAAGAAACTAGGATCGGGAGCGGTGGCCTAATAAGCCACTCTCCTTAAACAAAATTTATTATGAAAACACGAAGAAAAGAAAAAATAAGAACCCCCCCAAATGTTGACGACCCCCGCAAACGATATAAGGACCATGATTTAAGGATATGCACCTGGAATGTCCGAACTCTATACAGAGATGGTGCCTCTATCCAACTGGCGGATGTCCTCGACAAATACAAGGCTGACATCACCGCCATACAGGAAATGAGATGGACGGGACAGGGATGCACACGACGAAAGAACTGTGACATCTTCTACAGCTGCCATGCAGAAAGACACGAATTTGGATGTGGTTTCATAGTCGGCAAGAGACTTCGACACCTGATCTCGCGGTTTAACCCTGTAAGTGACCGAATAGCCACCATTCGCATCCGGGCGAAATATTTTTACATCACGCTGATTTGTGTACACGCCCCGACGGAAGATAAAGACGATGAGATTAAAGATGCATTTTACGAGCGCCTAGAGGAAACATACGACCGCTGCCCTGGCCACGAAATTAAAATTGTTCTAGGAGACTTTAATGCAAAAATAGGAAGGGAAGATGTTCTTGGTCCATCGATCGGCAAATTCAGCCTGCATACCGACACGTCAGACAACGGGTTTAGGCTGGTTAGCTTCGCAGCGGGAAGGAACATGGTAGTGAGTGGAACCAGATTCCAGCACAAAGATATCCACAAGGCAACTTGGCTATCCCCCGATCAAAACACCAAAAATCAAATTGATCATGTGGTAATCGATGGCAGACATGCATCTAGTGTCATGGACGTGCGTGTGATTCGTGGTGCTAATATTGGCTCGGATCACTACCTGGTTGCAGCCAAGGTGCGCACAAGATTGAGCAGAGCGAAAAACGCGCGTAACCAAACACAAAGAAAGCTGGACATCGCGAAGCTGCAAACCCCAGAGATAGCTACTGCCTACTCCAACCAGCTCTCCCAACTTTTACGACACAACGCCTCTACTTCTGACGTTCCCGATACACAGTGGCAGCATATTGCGCATTCCATGGCAACCGCCGCAACAACCGTGCTAGGATATGAAAAGCGGAGCTCAGACGAATCCTGGTACGATGAAGAATGTCGCATAGCGTCTGAGGAACTGGATGCTGCTTATAGGGCAACGCTACAGCCAATTGCGACCCGTGCTGTTAGGGAACGGCATAAGGAGAAAGCTAAACGGGCGAGACAGCTATTTAGGCGAAAAAAACGTCAGATGAAGGAACGGGAGAACGAGGATATAGAGCGATACAGGGATAGAGGTGAGGCCCGAAAATTTTACCAGAAAATAAGAACAAATGGATACGGTAATGGCCTCCCCACCTGTAAGGACAGTGATGGAAATCTGGTCACGGATACGCAAAGTGTGCTGCACATATGGAGAGAACACTTCCAGCAACTGCTGGTTCCAGAAGGCAGCGCACGTGAAGTTATCACGCCAATTGTCGACGACGGCTTAGATTGCCCACCACCAAATCAAGCCGAGGTAAGAAGAGCAATATCACGGCTGAAAAACAACAAAGCAGCCGGTGCCGACGGTCTGCCCGCAGAGCTCTTCAAGTCCGGTGGCGAGGAGCTGATAACGAGCATGCACCAGCTCCTGCGCACGGTTTGGCTTAAAGAGTGCATGCCCGACGATTGGAATGTAAGCGTATTATGTCCTGTGCTGAAAAAAGGTGATCCAAGTGTGTGCTCCAACTACCGCGGGATCAGCCTTCTACCCATCGCATATAAGGTCCTGTCGAGTGTGCTATGTGAAAGACTAAAGCCAGTGTTATCCAACCTGATCGGGCCTTATCAGTGTGGCTTTAGACCCGGAAAATCAACAACTGACCAGATTTTCACACTTCGGCAAATCCTGGAAAAGACCCAAGAGAAACAGATCGACACGTACCATCTTTTTGTCGACTATAAAGCTGCCTTCGACAGCCCGATACGGCAGAAATTACTCGATGCCATGGCTGAGTTTGGTATTCCAGCGAAGCTGATACGTCTTTGCGGAATGACGCTGACTGACACGAAGTCTTCAGTGAAGATTGGCAAGGACCTTACGGAGCCATTCTATACCAGACGAGGCCTAAAACAAGGCGACGGCCTATCGTGCGATCTCTTCAACATTGTGATGGAGATGATAATGAGTAAAGCTGCAGTAAACACGAGTGGCACTATATTCAACAAAAGCCACATGATACTCGCGTACGCTGATGACGTAGACATCATCGGTCGAAAACTGCGGGATGTGACTGCAGCCTTCTCAGGTATACAGAAGAAATCAGCGAAAATGGGCCTAACGGTGAACGAGGACAAAACGAAGTTATTAGTTTCAACGAACAAAGAATCTACTCGTTTTGGAAACTGCGTGAACGTTGACAACTATAATTTCGAGGTGGTAGATAACTTTGTCTACCTAGGATCCGCCATCAATAAAGCAAATAATGTCAGCCTAGAAATCCGGAGAAGAATCCTGCTTGCAAATAAATGCTACTACGGACTAAGCAAGCGATTCAATGACAAAGCCCTCTCTCGACGAACAAAACTCCAGCTATACCAGATACTGGTTCTACCTGTCTTAATGTATGGCTCAGAATCCTGGGTTATGACACAAGCGGATGAATCGGTTCTGGCGGTATTCGAGAGAAAAATACTCCGTAAAATATATGGGCCCATCATCGTTAACGGAGAGTATCGGCGTCGTATGAATCATGAGCTGTACGAGCTGTACACTGACATTGACGTGGTCAAACGCATTAAGGTGCAACGGCTGCGCTGGCTAGGTCATGTTGTACGCATGGATGAAAATGCTCCAGCACGAAAAGTCTTCGACAATGAACTCGATGGACGGCGCAGAAGAGGGCGACCAAAACTCCGTTGGAAAGACCAGGTTACTGAGAACCTTACAGAACTCGGTGTGACTAACTGGAGAAGAAGCGCAGAAGACCGAGGCGCTTATAATATTTTTCTACGTGCGGTATATAATCCACTGGGATTGCATAGAAGTACCAGCTAAGCAAGCAAGCATTTAAATATTACTTTGCTCATAGCTAAAAAAAACCTAAAATAAAATATACTATATTTGTTTTTTAATATTGATGCACTTTTATTTATAAAATTTTAAACGCTTTCTTTTTCCTTTTTAAACTCCTCCTATTAAATTAATTGTTGTCAATTATCTAATTTTTCAATTGACGCAATTTAGCCATAACTTTCAATACATAGCAATGCTCCAATTACCAATACTCGACGTCGACGATCAACCCCTGTAAAATATTTTCACTTTCGACAGCTTAATCACGCAAAAAACATCACACGAAGAGCTGTATCCTGCAGAATATTTTTTTTTAGCATTTATAAGAGGCTTATCCGGGTACGGAAAGGTAAGCAGTCACATACAACTATTAATTCTACCAGAGCCAGAATTTTCCAAAACATTCTAGAGTACAAAAGAACGCGGCGCGGCGTCCTTTTGTGCAAACGTTTAGAATATTCGCTAGGGTGTTGTTTTGGTGTTATTGGTGCTCTGATGTGTTGTTGTATCGTACTTTGTAAAGGTATATGGGAGGGAGTGTTTGTTTTAAGGACTTTACAGCCGGTTGATATCCTGAGTGCAGCACCCTCTTGTGTTGTCGAGTTGCCTGTGTATACGCTTCGTTACCGCTTGATTTGATTGTTTTTAGTGTTGTTGTTTGCCTGCTTGTGTTGTGTGTGTAATACATATTTAAGTGTGTGCAATTTGTGTTGAAATTATGTTGAAGTAAATATTTTATTCTTGTATTTAATTGTATGTGTTAGACAAAGAGATAGGAGAGAGGGAGTGTGCGAGAGTGTGCTAGGATAGTCATTTATAAAACAAAAACAATTCAATATTAACATCGTCGTTATCATCAAAATGTAATAGCCACATATCGTCTATGTGATATATTCGTGAGGCCTTAAATCTCCGTTACAATGGCTGCCGAAATCCTTTCAGCTGACTGCTAAACGTTAAATGCTCCCTCTTTCTCTTTCCCTCTCTCTCCCTTCTTCAACATTTGTTCATTGAGGTCTTGTTTTTGCTGGTATTATTGGCATCAATGCTGCCGCAAGGATAATGCGCTACGTTTTCTTTTCTAAGGATATTTTATGCTATAATGTTTACATAATTTCGCTTTAATTTCTAGATCCTGTAACTGCCATTGTAACTGTTCTACTGCTACTGTCATTACCTCTTGTCGCTTCCTTTTGTGCTGTGTGCCTGCTTTATAAATGTGTACGTGTTTGCTTTGGCGTTCGTGTGCAACGAACAGCAGCTGTCGCTTGTGTCGCCTAAAAGCGATAGCATAGACTCTAGTCACTAAGCATTCAATGCTGCATGTAGTTGCTCGCACGTTTGTCTGCCAGTCAAACGATGATGAATGCATAAAATAACGAAAACAGACATAATAAAGAGTAAATGGTGGTGTTTTTTCCCCCCGCTTTGTGTTTAAGGACCTTGCTGTCGTTCTTCGTGTGTGTGTGTGTGTGTGTGTGTGTTTGTGTGTGTGTGTGTGTGTGTATTTTGCGGATCCTTTAGATTGTCATTGACGTATATGAATTCTTTTTATTGTTGTTAACATAAATGTTATGGTTGTCGGTGTTGTTGTTGTAAATCCTCGACACTAATGTCGGTGGGTGTTATTGTTGGGTTATTGTATTCATTAAATATTCCTTGTGGTTGTTCAAAAGAGAGGAATGTTTCTTTTCGGATGCTTTAGATAAGTATTTATGCATAATTATGTAAACATGAATTGGTTTATACAAAATAGGCTATTACAGAGGCATTCAATTGAATTTATTTACGTTTATTAAAACCACTTTCCATAGAAAACCTAAGATAAATTGTTATACATAAGGATATTATAAATCAATTATTTTTCAATGATATAGAAACAATTAATTTCTATTTTGGTACAATTACTTTATTTGTCGGTGCACTAAAATAGATTTGAGCACAATAAAAGTACATTTTAGTAAAATAAAAGTACTTTTAGTCCAATGGAATTACTTTTTCGCTCGATAAAAGTATTTTTTTAAATAAAATTACTTTTATTTAACAAAGTACTTTTTTTTAAACTGTTTGTTTGTTAGTTTTATTTATATAAAAGTAATTTTTTTTGTTACAAAAAAGGAATTTTTTTTTAAGTAAAAGTAATTTTTTTTATATAAAATACAATAAAGTACTTTTATTTAAAAAAATACTTTTTTTGTCCTAAATGTACTTTTTAGAACAACAAAAGTACTTTTAGTATAATAAAATTACTTTTTAGTACCATAAAATAAGATGTTAGTACCATAAAAGTATTTTTAGTCCACGAAAGTACATTTTAGTATAATAAAGGTGTTTTTTTAGAAATATACTTTTAGAACAGTAAATGTACATTTTAGTTAAGAACATGTACTTTTATTAAAATGAGTCCTTTTTCCCAACGAAAGTACATGTTAGTATAATAAAAGTACGGTTTAGTAAAACAAAGTACTTTTAATATAAAAAAAGTACTTTTTGAAACAATGAATGTTCTTTTAGTACATAAAAATACATTTTGCCCAACAAAAGTTCTTTTTAGTATAATAAAAAAAATTGTTTAAAAATATATAAAAGTAACTTTAGTACAATAAATTTGTACATTTAGTGCAATAAAAGTATCTTATGTGTACTGTTCAGTACAAATAAGTACATTTTAGTACAACAAATTACTTTTCAGTACAATAAAAGTAATTGTCAGTACACAAAAGTACCTTTTATTTTATTTTAGTTCACAAAGGTACTTTTCAATACAAAAAAGTAATTTTAGTACAAAGAAGTATTTTTTACAGCAGTAAATTATTGTTATTAGTGCAACAAAAATACTTTTTTGTACAATAAAAGTACTTTTTTACCAACGAAAGTATAACAATAGTGTAACAATAGTACTTTTTGGACACTAAAAGTAGTTTTTAGTATAATAAATGTACTTTTATTACAGTAAAAGTTTTTTTTCCAACGAAAGTACATTTTAGTATAAAAAAATACTTTTTAATATAACAAAAGTACATTTTAGAACAATCAAAGTACTTTTAGTATAACAAAATTACTCTTAAGAACAATAAAAATTATTTTAGCACAATAAAAGTACTTTTTAGTAAAATAAAAGTTCTTTTAGTACACTTAAAGTACTTTTAGTACAATAAAAGTACTTTTAGTATAATAAAATTACTCTTAAGAACAATAAATGTTATTTTAGTACAATAAAAGTACTTTTTAGTAAAATAAAAGTTATTTTAGTACACTTAAAGTACTTTTTATTAAACTAAAAGTACTTGTTAGTACAATAAAAGTACTTTTTATACCTTAACAATAAAAGTAATTTTTTGGTATAAAAATTCACTTTTTAGAAAAGCAAAGTACCTTCAGTATAAGAAAATCAATTTTTATAATAGTACTAGTGGGCCCGGCAATGCTTCGCTATTGCATATTATCGAATATTGCCATTTTCACCCCCTAAATGTAGAAAAATCCAAACAATGTGTAGCCTATGTTACTCGCGGAGTTATTCGGAAGATTCCCTGAAAATTTCATCAAAATCGGTCCAGCCGTTTTCGAGTCCATACGTTACATATATACACACATCCTGTTTTATATATATAGACAATAACTCATTTTATCCAACGAAAGTACATTTTAGAACAATAAAAGTAGGTTGTAGTACAATAAATTTACTTTTTTGGAATAAAAGTTTTTTCCCAACGAAAGTACATTATAGTATAATAAAAGTACTTTTTAGTATAATAAAATTACTTTTAAGCACAATAAAAGTTATTTAGTACAATAAAAATACTTTTAGTATAATACAATTTTTAGTAATAAATATAGTTTTTAGAACTAACAAAGTTTTTTCCCAACAAAAGTAAATTTTTAAACAAAAAAAGTACATTTAGTATAATAAAATAAAATATACAATAAAAGTACTTTTTAGTTAAAAGTACTGTTTTTCCAACGAAAGTACTTTTTATTGTAATAAAAGTACTTTTTGAAACAATAATAGTAATTTTAGTACATTAAAAGTACTTTCAGTACAACAAAAGTACAACAAAAGTAGTTTTAGTACTATTAATGTGCATTCAGTTCTATAAAAGTGATTTTTGTGCTAGAAAAAGATTTTGATACAATAAACGTACTTTTTAGTACAAAAGTACATTTTAGTTTAATAAAAGTACATTTTAGTTCAATAAAAGTACATTTTAGTTAAATGAAAATACTATTAGTACAATAAAACTACTTTTAAGGGCCAAAAATGTACTTCTAGTTAAATAATAGTACTTCTAGTACAATAATAGTAATTATAGTACAATAATAGTACTTCTAGTACAATAATAGTACTTCTAGTACAATAATAGTACTTCTAGTACAATAATAGTACTTCTAGCACAATAATAGTACTTCTAGTACAATATTATTTAGTAATTTTTTAGTAAGAGTCAGAATCCAACGACTACGATGGCTGGGAAATGTTGCCAGGATGGATATAAATGCTCCAGAGAGAAAGGTGTTTGAAGGCGAACCTGAAGGACGGCGCAGAGCAGGCCGAAGCGTGTGGAATTCTTTAACACTTCAGGTCTCAAATTTATGAATTACGTTCGTAAGTTGTAATAGGCCACCAAAGTAAGTAAGTAAGTGAGTAATTTTAGTACATTAAAAGTACTTTTTCGTGCAACAGATGTACTAAAATTTTTAGTACTATTAATTTTAGTACTATTAATGTGCATTTAGTTCTATAAAAGTGATTTTTGTGCTAGAAAAAAAATTTTTATACAATAAAAGTACTTTTTAGTACAAAAGAAGCAAATTTTAGTTCAATAAAAATACATTTTAGTTTAATGAATTACTATTAGTACAATAAAATTACTTTTAAGTACAACAAATTTACTTCTAGTACAGTAATAGTACTTCTAGTACAATAAAAGTACTTTTTGTACACTTTACTGCATTGAAGGTAAAGTGTAACTGCGCGGCCTAAATTATACATAATTTAAATCATTGCATTATGTTCTAACAGGTTTTAAGATAATAGTCGAGACAATCGACATTTGTTTTGTAAAGGATTCATAAAATATCTCACGTTCAGATTCGTCGTTACACTGTGGGTTCCGTTGTGTGAATAAAGCGCATTAAACCCACTCCAACGAGAGAAATTCTCCCATAACCCATTCATGGTATACAAAGAGAAAATTTTTCATTTTTTTTCGTTTAAATTTAAAACTACATTCTCTTTTACTGACATCCCTTCCAAAACCAAGAAGACTGCAGTAACACGATCAGCGTAAGCTCAAAATGCGCATGTGTACTTACCCACTTTAATTTCCCTTTACACGCCATGAATGAGGCATGGGATATTACCATGCATACTATTTTAGATTCCCAACAAACGGCACCTACTTGTTTAACGATAAATACGAACGTCACTGTTTGAGTAGCTTTTAATAGACATGCCGATTGACTTGACATTTATACTACGAAGTTGCTGTTGACAACATCGTGGGAGACGGCAATGAAAGAAAAATGTAGATGACTGGAGCCGGGAATCGAACCAAGAATCTCGCGTGTTCCCGGCCGGTCCCATGTGTATTTTATCAAATATTATGCCAGTAATGTTAACTGAAGCTTTCCTCATCATATCCCATATCATCACCCAAAGTATTTTGTTGAAATCATTCAAAAAATGTATACCCTGTCTTGGGCCTGTCTAGCTATAAAATATATCTGAAAGACTTTTATCTATCTTCATTAAGAGTTTTATGTTAATCAGTGTTTTTTAGCAGATGCATATCAGTTTCAAAGATTTACCAAAACCAGTCACAAACTTTGTGGCGGATGAAATAAAAATAGAATACTCTTCCTTAGTGAATTCCGGAACATCTCATGGAAGTGGCAATTTAAAAAAACACAATTATTATACAAAATTTCCTTAAATTACCATTACCACCTGCTGTTCTTTTTCTACAAATCCCGTCTGTACAACGCTCATTCTAAATCTAATGTTCGAACTTCCACTATTAAGTTTAGCGTTATTTAAGTTTGGCCCTTGGAATGTAAAGATGTTTCGAATTTGCTATACCATTGCCTCGCCTCTCATTTTGAATGACTCATTCTCTTCACAAATTTTTGAAAATGACTCAATATAATCTAATCCAGTCATTCTGAACAGTTTGACAAATACGCAATTGATTTGTAAATCTCATTCAATTTGTTTCATTAAATAAAAAACCTCTTGTAAGGCATTTGACTTCATTCCATCAAAGTATCCTTGCAGCTCAAAACTAAGGCAAAGTACTTCTTAATAAAACATTGTCGTTTTTGTTTTTGTTAGATTGCCTTAACTCTTGACTTAATTTCCAAATATCATGGGGTGATAGCTACGTTCCAACAATTACTTACAGTTGTTACTCATTGTTGCCGCCTCATGCTGTTCTAGGCCTCACTGAGAGACTGCCAACAGGACATTGCCACCACAACGGGAGCTGTAGCGCGGCAACAATGGTGGCCAGCCATTATGTGATAAATCCAAAATCAATATGTTGTTGAAACACCGCATGCGTTGAAAGCGCATTCGCTTGCTGTACCACAACTGCTGTCTAATAACAAATTGCAGATGTAAGAGCAAAAAAAAAAACAAAAAGGAAGACCAAAAAAATGTAATAATGAATGTGTGTAAAAGGTGGCACAGCATAAGAACAAAGAAATAAAGCAATTTTGAAACAAGAAAAAAACAATGCGTCGATAGCTTCTCCTTTTTTTTTAATAAAATATTCATGTGAGCAATATTTTTTCGCCGTCATACATAATGGGCATCGACGTTAGGGGGTATCCTAGGATCAAATAAAACAATGTGAGGCCAGGAGAGCAGCTCTTACTTAGTAAAGGAAGACAGCATGACACATGTATTTTTTTTTTTTTGGCAACACTTTTGAATTTTTTACATTTAATATTGAATGGAAAAATGTGGATAAATTATCACAAATTTGTTTCTATTAAATATGGTGGTTGAAAGAAACTAATGCTGCAAAACGTTTTAGTAATGAAGTCTATTTAGGTGAGTCAGAATGGTTACTAATGAAAGCGATTATTTAGTATAAAGTTAAGCGATAAATACTTGTAAATTAAAAAAAAAATTTATAGAAAAAAACAAATTGAAAAATACATTTGACAAGCTATCCCGGCTCGCATGTATATTGTTTTTTGAAATAAAATATAGCCTATATAACTTAGTAATAACGAAGTCTTCTATTGGTAAAAGAACTTTTAAAATCGGATATGTCGTTTAGAAGACTACCTCCTACATACAGACAAACTCACAAACATCTTCTCTTTATATTATTAGTATAGATTTTTTAAATGCAGTTTGTACTTTGGGCAAACTTCCTTCCAAATTGGCACAGAAAGGGATTCAACTTTTACACCCGCACAACGAGACCTACAGTGTAATGGTGATTCCGAACGTCAGCATTTTTGAGAAACTTTTACAATATAAATGTCGACTGAATACTCTGAATACTCGAAAGTTATTGTGTTCCACGTCTAGCGATAACATATTTATGAAATGTAAATGTAAAAAGGCTTGATACTTGGTCAATCGCAAGATAGTCTCGTGTTCTCATTATCATATCACGGGCAGTGCCTTCGGGCCTTCTGAGACATTTGGTATAATTGTAGCAATTGAATGCTTCAATTGCCAAACCAATCAAATCCACTTTTTGATTTTTATTCAAATTACTGAAAGATATCTAATGTTTTGTGCTAGAAAAAAAAGTGGGCGGAGTGGTCGTGGAAAGACATTTTTTTGGAGCTAGAGAGATCAAATTCGATATCCAGATAATACTCGGCAACACGAATATGCAGACGACATTTTAATTTTGGATCAGTGGGCGGAGGGGGCGTATCCAAACTGTATTTTTGCCCCAGAAATATAAAAACTTGTAAAAAAAAATAGTACTTGACAACACGAATGTGAATATGCAGACAAAATTCAAATATATTTACGAGGGCGAAACGGCTGCGGTAATACTATATTTTAGACCTAGACAAAACTATATTTGACACCAAATAGTTCACGGCAACGCGACGAAATTTAATTTTTAGATCAGTTGGCGGAGTGGGCGTGGCAAAATTATATTTAAGCCCTAGAGAGATAATATTTGACACCCAGATAGTACACGGCAACACAAGTTTTAATACGCTGATGAAATTTTAATTTTAAATCAGTGGGCGGAGTGGGAGTGGCAAAACTGTATTCTAGCCCTAGAGAGATAGAATTTGACACCAAATAGTTCATAGAACAGATAGTACTTGGCAACACGAATATGAATACGCAGACGAAATTTAATTTTTAGATCACTAGGCGGAGTGGGCGTGGCAAAACTCCATCTTAGCCCTAGAGAGATAAAATTTGACACCCAGATAGTACACGGCAACACAAAACTGTATTTTAGCCTCAGAGATATAAAATTTAGTACACAAATAGTACTCGACAGCACGAATATGAATATGCAGACGAAATTTAATTTTTGGATCAGTGGGCGGAGTTGGCGTGGCAAAATTATATTTAAGCCCTAGAGAGATAATATTTGACATCAACACAGTACTCGGCAATACAAATAAAAATATGCTGACGAAATTTAATTTTTGGATCAGTGGGCGGAATGGGATTGGCAAAACTATATTTAAACCCTAGAGAACCCATGTTTGAATCCCAGATAGTTCATGGCAACACGAATATGAATATGCAGCCACCATTTCAATTTTGAATCAGTGGGCGGAGGGGGCGTGGCCAAAATTTTTGTATCCCCTTCGAAATAAAATTTGGTATACAGTTAACACTCGCCAGTTCAGTTTCAAATTTGCAAATGAAATTGTAAATATCTATCAGTGAGCGAAGGGGGATGTGGCAAAACTGTTTTTTTGCCCTAGGGCGAAAAAATTTAATACACAGATAATACTTAGTACATAAGTTTACAATTTAAAGTAAAAAAGTACAATTAATTGTAACAAAAAGTACATTTATTGCACCAAAAAGTACAATTTAGTGTACTAAAAAGTACAATTGTTGTACACAAAAGTACATTTATTGTACAAAAAGTATATTTATTGTACCAAAAAGTACATTTTTGGTATCAAAAATTACTTCACTGGTAGCAAAAAGTAAAATTTATTGTCCTAAGAAGTACTATTTATTGTATTAAAAAGTAATTTTATTGTAAGAAGAACAATTTATTGTACCGGAAGACACATTTATTGTACCAAAAAGTACTTTAAATGTACTAACCGTACAAGACCGATGCACAACTTAGCCCTTTAAGTAAGCAAGCCAAACATATTATAAGTATTAGTCAATTATGCAGTAGGGTGGCATTCCTGGGTCTATTAGTCCAAATGATAATAATAAAAATACTTGTATTGTACTTATTACAATAAAAGTACCTCTTACAATTAAGGTACTTTTTGGTACAATAAAAGTATTTTTTTTTAAGTAAAATTGTTTTTTTTACAATAAATGTATTTTTTTATGAGAAATGTACTTTTTTGCAAAAAAATATTTCCTTTTACAATAAAACTACTTTTAGAACAATAAATGCTCGTTTTGAGAGAAAAAAATAGTTTCAATTGCAATAAAAGTACTTCTTGGATAAAAAAAAGTACCATCTAGTATTAAAAAATAATTTTTTAGGTGTTTTTAGAATACAAGTATTTTATACTAGAATAGTACCTTTGGAAATTCTGGTACAATAAAAATTCTTTTTGGTACAGAAAAATCACTTTTTTTACAAAAAAAGTACTTTTTTTTATAAAAAGGTACTTTTTAACAAAAATTTTTTTTACAAAAATGCTAATTGGTACAACAAAAGTACTTTAACCTTTTTGTACTAAATTAGAACATTTTGTACTTTCTGGCTCAATAAAAATACATTTTGGTAAAGTAAAATCACTTTTTTTGCAATAGAAGTACTTTTTTATGACAAAAAGTAATTTTTTACAAAAAAAAAGTTGGCCCAATAAAAGTACTTTTGGCACAATATATGTACTTTTTGATACAATAAAAGTACTTTCTAAAACAATAATAGTACTTTCTAGTACAATAATAGTACTTTCTGGTACAATAATAGTACTTTCTAGCAGAATAATAGTATGTCTAGTACAATAATTATACTTTCTAGAACAATAAGGGTACAAAAATTATAATTGGTACAACAACAAAAACTTATTGGCATAACAAAAGTACATTTTGGTGCTTAAAGTACAATAAATGGTAAACCAAAAAAATTTTGTTATGACAAAAGTTCACTTTGTGTACAATAAAATCAATTTTTGGTAGAATAAAATTAAAATAAAAAACTTAATTTCCCTTTACACCTCATGAATGAAGTATGAGATAGCTTCGCTCGTTGTTGTGAATTATCACGCTTTCTATTTTTAGGTTCACAACTAAAGGCACCTACTTGTTTATGGACGAATGCGAACGTCACAGTTTGAGAAGATTTTTACTAGACATGCCGATTGACTCGACACTTATACTACGAAGTTGCTGTCTACGACATCGAAGGGGCCAGTAATGAATAAAAAAATTTGGATGACTGGAGACAGGAATCGAACCATGGATCCCCCGCATGTTAGTCGCGTGTCCTAACCAACATACCTCGGCCGGTCGCAAGAATAAAATTACTTTTGGTTAAATAAAATTACTTTTTAGTTCCAACTACTTTTTAATACATTATACAGTGCAACACATGTTTTTGGGAATCAATTCTGAGAACTGCACGTGAAAGTAGGCCCAAAAAGAAGAAGTTCTGAATCATTCGTTTAGTCAAGTTACATGCCATAATAGTTTAATATCGATTTGAAGTTAGTAAGCATCGTATAGGGGAATTTGTCACGTTTAAGGCTCTTTTTTTTACATAACATAAATACTATATGGTGGCGTATGATTATCATAATTAAATTTTCATGTTAATCTTACGCCACGGACTACAACAGTTTTATTGTAACTGCTACAAAATAAACCCAGTTCAAAATCATTTGATTAATGGAAAAGTGAAAATGTTGCTTATGTTGGGAAGCGTTATATGAAGAGATTAAAGGAATTACTTTTTTTCTAAACTTGTTTCAGCTAAATCGTGGTTCTCGAGTTATGTCAAACAAAAGAGCCTAAAACGTGACAAATTCCCCTATACGATACTTCCTACTTGAAATCGATATTAAATTATAATGGCATGTAACTTGACAAAACGAATGATGCAGAAATTCTACTTTTTGGGGATACTTTCACGTGCAGTTCTCAGAATTGAGTCCCAAATCAATATTGTACTGTGTTATAGTAATAGTTGACAGAACTACGTAAAATATACAATTTCCAAATCATAACGATAACGTTTACGAGGGCTGCTATATATATTTCTGGCCTAATAATGAAAATGCGAATATTTATCATCAAAAATTGTTTTATTGTTTTTCAAAGTATTCTCCAGCCTGATTTATACACTTTTGCATGCGCTCAAACCAATTGTCGAAGCACTTTTTCCACTCCGATTGAGACACCTCCAAAACATGGTTTTTGAACGCTTCAACAGCATCTTCTGGGCACGAAAATCGTTGACCACGCATTTTTTTCTTGATGTGCGGGAATAAAAAGAAGTCATTGGGTGCCAAGTCAGGGCTGTACGGCGGATGACCCATCAATTCGACGTTTTGGCCGGTCAAAAAGGCGCTGGTTTGAGCCGATGTGTGAGAGCTCGCGTTGTCATGGTGAAGAATGATTCGTCTTCTCTTGTTTGTTTTTCGAATTTCTCCGAAGACTTCAGGCAAACAAATTGTGGTGTACCACTCAGAATTGACCGTCCTTCGTTGCTCAAGCGGAACAGTCGCCACATGACCAGTTTTGCCGAAGAAACAGGCGACCATTTGCTTCGAAGTGCTTCTTCCACGAACAACTTTCGTTGGATTTGGCTCGTCTTCGAAGACCCACACGGTCGATTGTTGTTTTGTTTCGGGCTCATACGCATAGATCCAAGATTCGTCACCTGTGACGATCTTATGAACATCTTTTGAAGCACCGCGATCGTATTTTTTCAACATTTCTTTGCACCAATCGACACGAGCCTTTTTTTGAGCGATTGTCAAATTGTGCGGGATCCAACGACAACAAACCTTTTTTACGGTCAGGTGTTTATGTAATATCGAATGTATGCTGGTGGGAGAAATGCCCAAGGATGCCTCTATCTCCCGGTATGTCACATGACGATCTTGCATTATTAGTTCACGCACGGCATCAATGTTCTCTGGCACAACGGACGTTTTTGGACGACCTTCACGGAATTCGTCGTTGAGCGAACTGCGACCATGATTTAATTCGTTATACCAGTTTTTCACGGTGCTATATGATGGTGCTTGATCACCATACAAAGACTTAAGTTCATCGATGCACTCTTGTCTGGATAATCCACGTCGAAAGTTGTGAAAATTGATCGCACGAAAATGCTCACGTGTCAATTCCATTTTTTTAACGGAATTGAATTGTTCAAAGCTCTGTAAGTTTAACAATTCACGATTAAATGACAACACGTTCTGAGTGATGATATGCTAAAAAATGTCAACCTTTCCAATGGAAATATCAGATTGCACCTGGCAACACTTATTGTTGCCTAGGCCAGAAATATATATAGCAGCCCTCGTATAATGACTTCCTGGAAATTCTTTTAAAGCTCATATTCCGATGTGCTTTATCATAATCTCCTACTAATCTACGTGTCCTTTAAAAGCAAGTTTTAAAAAATGACTTCTATTTTCTTATTTGTCGGTCAAGTACACAAATGTCTGTTAATACAATCCAGCTATTAACATACCCTCTATTTGTCTATTATGTTGTTAAACAATTTGCTGTTAATAACACATATTTACAAAATCTTAACGATTTTTAAACAAATAACACATAATTATCATTAGTGCAGTCGTTGATTAA
The DNA here is from genome assembly GCA_964034835.1 of Muscina levida. Taxonomy (NCBI): domain Eukaryota; kingdom Metazoa; phylum Arthropoda; class Insecta; order Diptera; family Muscidae; genus Muscina; species Muscina levida. The sequence goes on from OZ035880.1 coordinate 23,364,505, forward strand.
AACCCGGACAGTAGCTATCATCGCAACACACACACACACACAAGCCAACTTTGTCCAATACAGGATGCGTCATTTAGCCGGCACATTAATATTAGTCCGGACGAGCACCGAACCTCTAAAGTCAACAAATGGTATCACAACACAACGTGATGAAATTTTATCTCCATATATAATTAAGTTAAATTAATTGCACTGCAAAAAAAAACAACAACAATAGCAACAACAACGACGACAGTTATTTATAATTGTTAGCGTCATTGAAAATTAATTTTAATAACAATTTGCCGCCGTAGTTAGTGCACTTAAACTGACTGGCCGACTGTCACTACTGCCACAGAGAGGAGGAGGAGAAGGTGGGCGAGAGATAGGGGGTGGATTGAAGGAGTAGGTTGCCGTTGCCGTTGCTACGAGTATATCAACGTAATACAATTTATTGCGATTTATTTATTATAATTTTTTTTCGTACATTTTGAAAACAAATATGGCTACCAAAGAGATCTTAAAGATACAGTTTTTGTTACGACAACAAAAACAACGGCACAAACTATGGACTGTGGAAATCGACGATAAATACAAACTCTCACACATTAAAGAAAAATGACTAGGAGAAGAAGAAGAAGACGAAAAAACACATCATGTTAAATAACAAAATTTGAAAATCAAATAATTGCTGTGGGCTAAGGGGGCGCGGGAGACAAGCGAAACATTTGTTGTTATTAGTGTGAATATAATTTGTTGATGTTTGTTGTAGAGTAAACAGCAACAAATCAGTCATGTCTTTCACACACACACTCACACACATACACTGGCGCTATATACAATTCCCAGCAGCGGAAAAGACGAGGCATTGTAAAAATATGCCTGCAAACATGCCTTCAAAGGCAGTTTGTTGACATTCAAATACGCCTTCTTTTTCCAGGCATGTATACAGGCTATAATAAGTCCTTCACTAAGCCTAACAAAAAATTCCATACCCATGCACATTTCGCTTCTCAAATGAGACCTGCAATGAGGCCTCTTTTAGGATGAGAAAAGATCCCGCAGACATGTCTCTTTCCCTTCTTACAACTGGCCTGTGATCAGCCCTACTGTGTACCCCACAAAAATACCATAGATGTGCACAAAGGGCATGCAAACTTTCTTGCCTTAAACAGGCCTGTTGACAGTCCTATTAGTAGAAGGCAGAATTGACGTTCATAGCCATGCACTTGTCACTTCTCCGATTAGGCCTGTTGACAGGCCTCTTAAGGGAAGGTAAGACAGATGCTGTTGTTTATGAAACCACATGTTTGTTATTTGTCGTACAACAACTATATCACGTGATAGCCGAGTAGGTAGCATGCCCAACTATGAGTACTGAGGTCGCGAGTTCAATTCCCGCTGCTGGAGGTTAAAAAAAATAGTTATTAGAAATTGTAATAAATATTGTATTAACAATTTATAAAAAGTAGGAAATCATTTAATATGGAAATAATTCGCATATGTTTTTTTTTTATTTAAGTCCTTCTATAAATGCTCTTTTGCAGGCCTGCAAGCTGGTCTGCAGTAGCAATGCCTCATAGAAGGCCCTTGTTATTAGGACTCCAAGCAGGACATACTAGGCATGCCTACTGAAACGCCTTCAATGAGAAAGGGAATGTGCAGGCCTTGCCTGCCTATGACACCCTATGTTAATTTGAAATGAAGACTGCATTTGAAGGGTAGGGCTTCTGACTGCCTTTGCAGGCCTGTAAGAAGGCATGCAAAGCCCCATTTTTTGCTGCTGGGTTTATATCGTGCCAGAAACAGGCATAAAATATTAACATCAACAACTATTAAATGAGAAACTTATCAAAGACAACAGCTAGACATAGAGAGAGATAGATAGAGAGAGCGCCACAAGCATAGACAGAGAATCGATATGATTGCGAGCTATAGCGGTACACACAACACTGTTGCAGACTTCAAAGCCACAAAGCGTTATAGAGTATCCCCCGCCGCTTATTGGTCTGGTCGAACTGTGACAGTGGTAAAATCAATTAACTTAATAACGATTTAGTACTTAATTGTGTTCATAGCTCATTTTCCGTTTTCTTGTTCTTTACCTCTATGTCACGTCAAGCTAAGGTCGGTCGCTGGCTGCTGGTATTGTAAATGTTATGAGTTTTACGTGACTCGTGTCTCCCCACCCAACCACCTACATCACTCCTCGCCACCATAGCTATCAACGTCGTGATGAATATCATTATCTTCATCATCATGTGCGCTGTTGATTTTATGCTATTTGCTAATGTTTAATATTTTGTGTTGTGCTGATTTGATTGCGCCATTCGTTCGCTCGTTCACAAATATCATCGTATACACATATTAACAAAACGTTAATTTTATTACCTCTTGTTTGTCTATTTATTATTTATTGATGCTGAATGAGTGAACGAGTGTCGGCAACTGTGACTGTGTAACTGAGAGGTGAACGAGTGAGTGAGCGGCGATCGAGCGGTCGGATAAGTGCGTTCGTATCTATTGGCTGAGAAATAATATTTGACGTGTAAAGAAACATTTTTGTTTAACACTTAGACTTCCATTTACGTCGTGTTTGTTGTTGTGATATTTTACGCCTAGATACCTATGTTGTTGTTGTCGATAATTGCGTAGAAATTTGGTTGTAAATGCATTAGAAACAGGAAAAATATGATTTGGATAGATTGATTAATATGTAATTATGTGGTAACGCAAGCTTTACACAGCACAACACATGATTGTGGGACTCAATTCTGAAAACTGCAAGTGAAAGAAGTCCCAAAAAGAAGAAGTTCTGCACCATTCGTTTTGTCAAGTTACATTCCATAATAATTTAATATCGATTTGAAGTTAGTAAGTATAGTATAGGGGAATTTGTCACATTTTAGGCTCTCGAAGAGAATCAATAAAATTTAAAATATCAGTACAGAAATTTTATTTAGGGAACTCACTGATAAGTACCCTCACCCGATGTTTTACATTGTATAAGAGATGGGATTTTCGGTTGTATGGCCAGACGGTTACAGACATGTCGATAAATTGTAAAGGTCTACAGCATAAAAAGTTTTAATGAATTCGACAGCAAACGTTAAAAGTTCAACTCTGTATATCTGGACATATGGTCATTTTGTATGGGGTATCAAAAGGTTACCCTTTCTTGGGGAATGGGGGATTTTCAAATTTGAGTCTTTCTGATTGTTATTCATTTAAAGAATAGCCAGAAGCTCTCTTTGGAGGTTGCAAAGCAGCTTACAACGTCCGAGAGACCACATATTCCCCGGGCAATGCCGATGAACATCCGTTCAGTGGTAGCAAATGGGAGAAGGGGAAATGTTGAGTAACCTAATCGGCGTGCTAAAACCGATGCGTCTTAGGAAGTAGGTAACAAAAGTTACTAAAGCTCAACGCAATGGCTCTATTAGTGGCTTTGGCAGCCCCAAGGAACTAGGATTGGGAGCGGTGGCCTAATAAGCCACTCTTCTTAAACAAAACCAAATATAATGAAAACACGAAAATAAGAAAAAACTAGATCCCCCCACAAACATTATTAGGACCATGATTTATGGATATGCACCTGGAATATCCGAACTCTATACAAAGAAGGTGCCTACTGGCGGATGTCCTTGACAAATACAAGACTGACACCGCCATACAGGAAATGCGATGGACGGGACGGGGATGCACACGTCGAAAAAACTGAAACATCTTTATAGCTGTCATGCAGAAAGACACGTATTTGGATGTGGATTCATAGTCGGCAAGAGACTTCGACACCTGGTCTCGCGGTTTAACCCTGTAAGTGACCGAATAGCCACTATTCGCATCAAGGCAAAATATTTTTACATTACGCTAATTTGTGTACACGCCGCGATTGAAGACTAAGACGAGGACATTAAAGATGAATTTTATGGGCGCCTGGAGGAAATATATTACCGCTGCCCTGCACTTGACATTAAAATTTTTCAGCTGTCGGAAAATTCAGTCTGCACAACATCACCTCCGATAACGGATTCAGACTGATGGAAGGCATGTCTCAAGCGTTATGGACGGACTTGTGATGCGCCTTGCAAATATTGACTCGGATCACCACCTAGTTGCAGCCAAGGTACGCTCGCGATTAACTAGTGCTAAAAACGGCCGTGACCAAACGCAAAGGAAGTTAGATATCACACAGCTGCATACCACCGATATAGCCAATGGCTACTCCAACCAATTCTCTCAATTACTTCGAACCAACCCCCTAATTCTGATGTTCCCGACACCCAATGGCAGCATATTGCTTTCAGGCGGAAAAAACATCTACAGAAGAAAAGAGGGAGCCAGGATACCGATAATTAAGGAATAGAGATATAGTCCGAAAGTTCTACCAAAGGGTAAAAAGTAAAGGGTTTGGACCAGGGATCTCCACTTGTACGGGCGGTGTCGGAAATCAGATCACTGACATTCAGAGAGTGCTGCAAATATGGAGGGAGCACTTTCGATATCTTCTCGTTCCCGAAGGCAACACAAGTGAAGAAATTACACCAATCATCGATGATGGAGTAGACTATCCACCACCGAACCTAAACGAGATCAGCAGTCAGAGCTTTCTAAAGCCGGCGACGATGAGGTGGCAAACTGCATGGACCAGCTTATAAACACGATATGGCCCAAGATTCCCGATGATTGGAATCTAAGTGTTCTATGTCCTGTGCTTAAGAAGGATCAGCCTTTTACCTATCGCATACAATGACCTGTCTAGTGTGTTATGTGAAAAACTGAAGGCAATTTTAACGAACATGATTTTATCAGTGTGGCTTTATTGTGTGGCTTCCTTGAGAAGACCCAAGAAATGTAGATCGACAGCAACCATCTGTTTATCGACTACAAAGTTACATTCGACAGTCCGATACGACAGAAACTTTTAGATGTTATGGCACAGTTTGGTGTCCCGCGAAGGTAATACGACTTTGCGGGATGACACTGACTGACACAAAGTCATCAGTGAAAATAGGCACAAATATAGTAGACCCATTTTCCACCAAGATGGAAGAGAAAAATACTTTGCAAAATATTTGGACTCATTATCGTTAACGGAGGGTACCATCGCCGAATTAATCATGAGCTGGATAAGCTGTGTTTATAAGCTGTACAGCGACATCGATGTAGTCAAGCGCGTTCAAATAGACCGAATGCGCTGTCTTGGACACGTTGTAGGAATGGACAAAAATTATCCGACTCGAAAAGTCTTCGGCAATAAACTCGATGTGCGGCGAAAGATGAGGCTTACAAGATAATTAAACTGTCAAAATTCAAACATCCTCCAGTAGTCCGTTTGGACGTTATGGGAGATATTGTATTTTCCCAAAATGTGGTAATTCTTTATGGGAGGTTCCAGAAGAGTTCTACCTATATAGTCCATATCCATCCTGACACTGAATTCAGAATAATTACAAAAAATTCTGGCTCCAGTCATCTTAAAAAAAAGAAAAGTTTTCTTTCATTGTCGGCTCCCCTCGAATGTTGTCGACAGCAACTTCGCAGTATTAGTGTCGAGTCAATCGGCGTGTCCCATAAGCGTAGATCTTAAGCAAAATGCGCCAATTGTAATGATAGATAAATAAATTTTAAAATTTATTTATTTAAATTTATTTAGAAGGGATGGGGCCTATTTGCAATTCCATAATTTAATTTTGAAAAATACTAATACATAATAGCTAATTTTCCTAACGATCAATAAAGATTTACTCGATTTATCCTTCCCACCAACCATATAGAAAGAAGGACATGTAACTTGTCTTCTTTAATGCGGTACACATTTTCCCCTATCAAAGGATATACTTTCATATACCCTTATTCATATGGGCGAGGGCATAGTTATTCCATTCGAACTTCAAAACTCACCAGTTGATATTCAAAAGTCTATTTTTATGTTAAAAACACGTTAATTAAAATTTTGTCATATGAAATTCAGTTCATTTTTTAATTTCATTCGGAAACTTTGAATTTCAACTGCCGAGTTTAAAAGATTTGATTATATGCCCTCCCACCCTATAAGCAAGTACGTAATAACTATGCAGTTAATCGAGACCTTAGTTTAATTGATTCAATTTATCCAAAAGATACAAATATTCATATATCGATACACATGCCCTCAAACTCAAACACACACACACACATACTGAATCTCAAAGATGCATGTACGCAGCAGCACTCGTATTGTATCGGTTTCTCGTACACAAATTTGTCGATTGTTTTGAAAACGAAAACCGAAAACAAAATCAGAAAACAACAATAAAAATGAGGAGCAAAACAACAACAACACAATTGCGGCAAATCGTGAAATACACAAACAAAAACACACACAAATACCAACGCAATAATATTCCCTCTCTCAACAAACACACAAATACTATTGCAGCTAACGAAGAAATGATAAAGAAAAACAAAAAATACAGCTAGGGTTGCCATCAGTTGTAAACAAAGTGGTTGCATTCGAAAAATGAAACCATTAATGGTCATAGGATGCAAGACGGAGGAAGGTAGCAATTCAAGCCAGGTTGACTAAAATTTAAGAGAGGCTCACGGAAATGCAATTTCTTCGCTGTCACAGAAGGGTGATTAAAGTACTAATGAATGGGCTTGGAAATGAGTCAATTTCATTCACTACATATATAGCTTGCTGATGTAAATTAGCCATTATAAGGGTACATTAAAATTATGTAAAATAAATACCTAGTTGAAAGCATAGGGAAAATAGTTTAAAATAGATTTCATAAGCTCCTTCAAAATAATTGTAAAAACAATTATGCCTATTTCCTAAATCTGCGAACAAAATTATTTTTGTTGCTTACTGATTGACTGATCACTACCCATACCACACGTTTTTACCTATAATCACGAAAATTAGGGTGTACATTAGGGATATAACAAATGTAATTGTATATCGATAACGTGACTGTTTGAGAAGCTTTTACTAGACATACCGATTATCGCGACAATTATACTGCGAAGTTGCTGTTGACAACATTGAGGTGGCCGGCAATGAAAGAAAAATTAAGATCACTGCAGCCGGGAATCGAACTACGGATCTTCCGCATGGCAGTCGCGTGTTCTAACCACTATGCCACGGACGGTCCAGCTACGAAAAACATTACTTCGGGTCATTTTGAAATAAAAACCTCACCCACAAAAATGATTTTATAAAATTTCCCAAATTTATACAAAATTCCAAATTGTCTCAAATTTTTATTACTTTTTTATATATTTTTTATAATAACACTGTGGATTATGAGTAAATAAAAAAAAAATATTCCTCCAAGCTTTACCGCGGTTTTTGGTTAAAATTGTTTGACATCCGTACAGTCACCCAGACCAAACGGCTAAAGATAGAATATAAAAAGACGACCAACGGTTAAAACTTTTCCAGACACCCAGACAAAACGGCTTAAGTTGGAATCGCCAAAATGGGGTTGAATATTTTGTTGTGCGAAACGAAGGGATATTTCAAAATTCGCACAAAAACGAGGAAGTTAGGTTGTATATTTACTTTGTAGAGTGCGATTGTCCGATTTAAAGGCATTTTTCGAAATTTCCTAAGGCGCAGACCTAAGGCCAATTAATTTGTAGAATGCTATTGCCCGATTTAAAGGTATTTTTCGAAATTTGCATTTTTGGGGATGAAAAAGATGAAAAGTGCTCCGAAACAGGAGTCAGAAAAGAACATTTTCGGAGCGCTCTGAAAAATAATTTAAATATAAGCGTAAAAGATGTCTTTTAAATGTTTTCGATAAAAAAAGGATAAAAAGGATGTTTCGGATCAAAAATGATTGTCCATTAGGCTCTTAAATAGCGTGAAAGCTCCGAAAAGGTAATCAGAAAACACTCCTAAGGGTCTCATATGTTATGCTGGGATAAAACTACAAAAATTGAGGTTAATACTTATCTTATGAAGTAGATTACTATACAAAGGGATTTGTTGATGACGTAAGTTTTGGTGGAATTTCAAAAAATGGAATGAATATTTCTCTTATATTGCGGTTATTCGGCTCTAATTTTAAAAAATAACAAGGTAAGGACCAAATTAACATCTCGCAAAACAAATAGAAAAAGCTAAGAATTTAAGTGTGAAAAGTATAATTTATTTTTTTTCAAAAATGTGCGATTTCGTGATTTTGTAGGTCATAATATACAGTTTTTATTCGGTTTGATTAAATGTATTTATTTTTTGTTTCCCAAAATTTCGATAAAAATCTTTCAAGGAATAGTTTCAATATTTTCAATATTCAATATTTTCAATTTTCAAGAAGATAAAACAAAGATCCTACTTGTTGCCACAGTTGTTATTACAATTTGTAACAACTGTAGTATTTTTTTTTTACAAATTTTCACTGTATGATGCTGAAATCCCATATAAAGATAGCAAGGGGAAGACGCTTTCATAAGCTTGTATAGTTTCTATAGGTATTGACAGGTATTGGTAAGAAAATCCCCCTTTTCTTATTTGAGTCTTTTTGATCGTCATTCACTTGGAAATAAGAGGAATATCTTCCCAAGCAGCTCACAACATGCGAGAGATAATATATTCGTCGGGCAATGCCATTGACCATTGGTTCAGTGGCAACAAATGTGAGAAGGCGCAATGTTGAGTAAATGTTGAGCCACTCAGCCCTATATGTTGAGTACGCACAAAATGAATGGACATTTCTTAAATTTTGAAATTATTAAAGGAATGTCTCGGCCCAGGGTACTTAAATTTACACCTTTGGTTTCGTTTAAAAAATATCTTATATAGGAGGACCACGTCGAACCCATGGTGCAGCTTTTTCCTTTCTTCATGAACCTCGGCCTTAACGAAGACTTGTCATTTCAAAGTTTGACGACCAAGATAAGACCAAGAAAGAATGGTGTACTTTTTCTCAAATCGACGATAAACATCGTATTCTTAGTATCACCCTGTTACAGTAAGCATTAAATGCATCAACTTTACCGCTTTTTATCCGTGTATATTCAAATTAATACTGTTTTGGCAACTCTTAATTAACGAGAGAGAGAGAGAGAGTGAGAGCCAAAAATATTGGACTAGAATTGTTGTTATTTTCCTCCTCATCTTCTTTAATCAAGAAGAATCGCGAAAATATCCAGAAAATGTATGTTGATGAATAGAAATTGACAAGATACAATGAATGGAAGATTTTTTTGCAAAATATATAGTGAGGGTTAGCCAAAAGAGGGGAGGGTAGTTTAAGTAATGAATAAAATAAAATTAGGCTAATACAAAAATTCAAATGAATTTTTATTGTTGCACTTACCTTTTTTAATGTCATATGCGAATTTAACAATAATAATCCATAATACGAGTAACAATTCGGCAACAAGGTATGCACATTTTATAAATACAACACTGGGTCGTTGTTTTTTTTTTATTCACTTTTTACTCCTTATATATTAAGGTTTGAAAGAGCTTCAATTCTTAAACTACTCTTGTTATGAACAATTATTGAGAATTATTTTGTAGTTTTCTATAATTTACCTTTAGCAATTGATGAACATGTAACTTTTATTCAATATATATTAAATATTTGTCTTCTGGTCATAGACGGACAATTGAAGGTGTCACACATTCACACATAAACATTATTTATATTCATAAGATATTTGACGAAGCTACTAAATATTCCATCCAAACAAAACACGAACACTCGAGAGATTGATTTGTTGTTTTAACCGACAGCGAAACAAAACAAAAAAAAAATACAACTCAAAACTCGTTCATTACACAAAATACCTCATATATGTATGTATTTCTTCTCTCTATGTATATAATAATACTCGTTTTCTTGACTTTTTTTTCTTATTTTGAATGATTTTCTTCTTCTTTTGGTTGTTTTTGCCTTTACTTTTTGTTTTTTTTCTTTTATTTCTTTTGCTTTGCTTTTATTTTACACACATTTTCTACCAATATTTGGGTTGTTTTGCGTACTCTCGTGTACGTCTGCCGTACACACACACAAAAGATGACGGATAGTTGTGAGTGGAGAACACAATAATTTTATGTCACTTTTTATTGTCGTGTTTTGTGTTGTTGTGTTATTTGCGCCCCTACTTCATCACTGCTCCTGCTTTTTGTGTTATTGTTGCCTTTTTCTTCTTCTTCGTTTTATCGTTTATTCATTCTTTTTCATTGTACACCCATACAATGGCATAATCATACACACTATAGAAATTTTTCTTCCTCTTCTTCAGAGATTTCACAAATTTACACACACGAAAATTTTTTTCTTTGCTTTAATTTCCTTTTAAAATCATTAAATTTCTCACATATTTTTGTAATTTCATGTGAAGCTTTTGATATATTTCAATAATTGCAGGAAGTTTTTGATATTACACCAGATTTTAGCAATTTTCTTTCACTTTTTCTGTAGTATTATGGAGCACGGGCCGTTTTTTTCTCATTCCCTTTTCATCTTTACGTACGCGCTGTGGCACAGTGTTGTGTCGCTATTGCGTATGCTCTCATTGACATTTGAAAAAGTACTGATGTGTTGAGAAAATGAGAACGGATTTGCAGATGGACAGGTAAAAAGTAGTAGAATTATCGAGAGTACATTCGTTGGCAACTGTGGACCAGAAAGTTAAAACTGAGAATAGTGAAAAAGAGGAAATGGAAAAAGAGTTGCATTGCCAATGCTATAGAGTTGGCGATGGCAGATATTTTGCTTTGATGTCGTGATATGTATGTATGTGGATTGGGACTAATATACTGCAAAGTTAAAAACCGGGCTTAAGCGCAGAAAATGGGTTGGATCGCAAAATTAAATAAAAAAGTATGATATTTTCTCGACTTGGTTCCCGTGGGCCTGGTCGGCCTAAAAATGAGGGTACTACGGGTCTTCTAGCCTGAGAAATACCCAGTTTTTTTCGCTCGGCTTAAGTCTAGTATATGGGAACAAGTCCGATTGAGTTAAAATTTTTGGTATGTATTAACATTGCTATCCTGAGGATAAAAGTGCTATTTGTATTGGTTGAAAATTATAGTTTAGGAGATATCGCACCTTAAAATTGGAATCTATATATATAACTACTGCGTACGACACTATCGTTTATGTTTTGGAGACATTTGTATAAATAAAGCTCTACCCCTTCTATGATAATTGCCTCTTTTAAAGCAATATGGCTTTATTATCCATGGCTTCATTGTACGACAGTTAAACATAAAAATAAAAAAAATCACTTTTAAAGCTTAATAACGTCGGAACCTCTGAAGCTAGACGTGTGCACATTAAATAATCTCTTTCATTTGGTGTAAAAAATTATTGCCCTTACATAAGGAATTTTTGGAAATAAAAATAATTTATAAAAAAAACCTCATGGTCCAAAATAGGTTCATTGTAATTTTCAGCACATAATGGGTTAATACAATATTTTGTATATATACTATAAGAAAGCTTTATCAGTGAGCTTTCCAACGATATATATATATATATATATATAGACTCGATACGTCGCCAGATATCGGAGATACATATATATATTTATAGGTTCCAACATTAAGGAGCGATATCTCCTAAACTACGTCCGTCCCCAATCAAATTTTTGTTTTATTCGTGTTTTAGGTAAAATCCCTCTACTTAAGAAAAAAAATTAATATTCTACGCCGAGTGTCCATATATTAGACTTGGTCCCTTTTTTTCTATGTAGGTAATATGGAATATTTTCATTGTTTTTGTACACTTCCTGTTTACAATAATCCAACAAGAAAAAATTAGGTCAGTCGACCTGTGGCAGCGACCGGAAGGTTGAGTTACTTGAAAAGAGGTTGTAAGGGCATTTTCTGCGTATATCGGCCATAACCACCTGAGCTATGTGTGAAGGTGCAACATCTTGTTGAAACCACACAGAATTGAAAGGCATTATCTATCGGCATAGTTGTGAATAGAAACATTCCTTTAGCATGCTCAGGTAAGTGTCTAAAGTAATCGTACCGGTTTGCCCGTTTTTCTCAAAGTAAGATAGGCCGCAATACAACGTGAAGAAACTGCACACCACACTGTGACGTGAATTGGATGTAATTCCCTCTCATGCAGTATTTCTGGGTTGGAACCCCGCCATATGCGACAATTTTGTTTATTTACATTACTTACTTAAGTGGCCCATTACAACTTACAAACATGGTTCATAAGTTTGAGGCCTGAAGTATTAAAGAATTCCACACGCTTCGGTCTTGTGCGTGTGTTCTCCAGTTAGTCCTACCAGATGGTGGCACGTCGCCTACCACTTGGTCCTTCCAACGGAGTTTGGGTCTCGCTGCTCTGCGCCGTCCTTCAGGTTCGCCTTCAAACACCTTTCTCGCTGGAGCATTTACATCCATCCTGGCCATCGTAGTAGTTTATTTACATTACCGTTCAGATCAAAATGAGTCTCATCAGACATGATGGTAGGCAGCTTTCATCAGCCACCCTGTATATTTATATGAGCATACACCAACTGTAGATCTTTCTAATAATATTGTGAGGCATAGCACAACAAATTAACCCTTATGTGCCACACTTAAAGTATAATGTATATATGAAGATATAACAAAATTGCCTAGTGACTCACTGAATGACAGACTGAACGATTCAACACCGACCAAACTACACGGCTGTAGATAGCATGAGGAAATTTGGACTGGTTGTTCTGCTTGTCGAGTAGACGTCAGATAAGTAAGGAAATTCGAGCTTTTATGGGTAAAAAACGCACAAAAAGGGGGTAAAACTAGTGCCATAACCCAGGCCAAACGTCTAAAGTTATCATCGTGAAAATCTTAATGGGCATGTTTATTTCAGGACTAGAGAGCTGAGTGAGAGTGAGGTTTTTTTTTCCCTGAGGCCCATTGGCCCCCTGGACCAAGTTAGACATATTTTTGTTGCATCACTATCGAAAATTTTAAGGCAAGTAATATTAAAAAATTAACTTATATGTGTGGAAATTTAAAATATTTGATAATTAATATCATTCTGAACGATTTTAAAATAAAATAAAATTTTTGTTTTAAAAAATTGCGGCGCTACTTGCTTCGACTCCAATATTTTGCCAATTATGATATTTTTTTGGTTAAAAATAGGCGTATGAGGGTCCATGGGTCTTGTAGGGTCATACAATTTATACCACTGGATTCGTATCAAAAATAACTTACATTTGAGTACCCGCACATAGGGATCACCATAAGACCCAAGGGCACCCATTTTGGGTCTCTAAACCCCCAAAAACTCTGTATGTTCTTAAAAAATACAACATAGGGTTCGTCTCGAAAATATCTTTCATTTGAGTAGCCACACATAGGGGATCATCATAGAACCCAAGGGGCCCCTTTTTTGAACACCCAGGGCCCCATGGGCCCCCCATTATGGCCTATATCTAATGCCTAGCGATAAAATCGCTAAAATCTAAGTTGGTTTTTTTAGGGAGTAAATGGTCGAAAAAGGAAAAAAAAAACTGGCACCATTTTCCACAACAAACGGTTCAAGGTAGAATCGCTAAAATTACGTTTATTACTGATGACAATATGACAGTATTTTTTGAAAAAAAACGATAAAATTGATACCGTCACATAGACCTAATGGCTAAAGGTAGAAACGCTAAAATTACGGCGAATATTTCTGTGGTTTTCACTGATCTTATCTCACTTTTTGTCGATTTTGAGTTAATGATGACAAATTGCATTATTTTTGACGATCTTTCTAGATGTCTAATAGTTTTTTCAAAATATTGTACCGTTACAAAATGTATATGCTAAAAACAGCATAACTTCAATGTTTAATAAAATTGTTTTCACAACATCCTGCTACAGAATGGACAAATTTTAAGGAACTTGGGGAGGTACCTTGTGCATTGTTTTAGGTCTGATCGAGTACAAAATTAATCTTTACAACTTTAAAATCTTGATTTACGGTTGAAAAATCTTGTTTTCGTTACATTCCTCACTTGACTTACTTTTGATTTCTTAATGGTTTTGAAAAGGCCTTTCCAACGATATAAAGGGTTTTCCAATAAGACATGTTATTTTGGCATTCAAAGAAAAATTCCATTTTTTTCCAAGTTTATTTCATACTAAAGAGAAAGGTATGCCGTTAATAATGAAAAACAACATCAGCCAAATGGCCACCAGGAGCACGCTTACAGCATCATATCCTTTTCATGAAATTTTTCATAACCAAATCGCAAAGTGGCTGCTCTTTGCCCTCGATAGCCTCACGAATTTTATCTTTGAGGTCTTGAATCGACGCTGGGCTGTTGGCGTAGACTTTATCTTTCACGTGGCCCCAAATAAAGAAGTCGATAGGTGTTAAACCACAAGATCTCGGTGGCAAATTGTGATCACATCTTCGAGAGATAACACGGTCCGGAAACTTATCCCGTAAAAGATTCTTTGCTTGTGTGTCACATAGCACTGTCTTGTTGAAAGTAAACGTTGTCCAGGTCAAAACCATCCAACTCCGACCATAACATAAAAAATCATTAATCATCTCTTGATATCGAAATCCATTGACCGTAACTGTTGATCCTACCTCATTTTCGAACTGTGACTGGAAGATTTTCACCATTTTTGTAGTGAATTTTAATAATTTCAATGCGTTGTTGAAGCGTTGATCGTTCCATTTTTAGTAATGGCGTAGTTTCAAATGTCAAAGAACAAAAGCTTCAAAAGTGACAGCTACCAAAATAGCGGGCAATTCACAATAACACCTCTCATTGGAAAACCCATTATATATTTATATAGATAATATGACATGTCTGTTTGTTTTTGCCTTGAAACGGCAAACTTTTTGGATTTTTATCAATATTTGTTATGTTTTTTTATCACTATTTTTTATGTTTGAAGAAGTTTTTATCCAATATTTTCTTAGGATATGCACGCTTTTATAAATAAAACGCACACTTGTTTGTAAAAATCGGTTAACAAATGGTTAATTTTCAGGTTTGCGGTTCATTTAGTATTTTTGCTCACCTGAAAAAAAAACAGGATTTTTGATATAAACGGTTATCTGTGAAAACCACACAATCACACCATTGGATTCGTCTCGAAAATATCTTTTATTTGAGTACCCACACATATTTGGTCATAATAGAACCCAAAGGAACCCTTTATGTTTCCCATAGGTCCCGGAACCAACTTTGACCTACCGTTCCGATGTTTGCGTAGCAAAGAGAATGGTATAATTTTTAAACAAATAATTTGCGCGTACTTAATTGGAATTTCATTCCAAGTCGTTATCATCTCATACTGCAATATTTTTTACACTCTCTGGCAGTAGTCTGAACCACCCTGTTCATTACTAAATAAAACAGCTGTTTACCGTTAGTCAAGATGTATGCTCCTACTGCTGCATTCGTTTTCATGTCATGTCTTTCTTCTTCCACTTTTCAGTTTGTGTGTGTTTTTCATTGCTGCTGTAGTCATATTGAACTTATTGAACGAAGGGAGAAAACGTCGTATAATATGAAATCTTCATATTCTACAGAAAAATTATTCGATTTTTTGTTGTAATAGCAAAGTAATAGCCCCAAACGCAGAAAATTGCTAAATTTTATATACACATTGCAGAGCAGAGGGGCATACGGGAACCACTAGATCTAACGCAAAAAATCCTCAAGAAAATTACAAAATCGTTTTTATGTAAAGCAAAACAACGCAATTAGACAAAGAAAGGGTATTTTTCAGTACGTAAAGTTGTGAAGCAAAAAAAAAAATAATACACAAGTGAAGAAATATTAATAAGAGAAAAGAAAGAAATCACACACGAAAACAGAATTGTGTGAGCAAAGAAAACAACACAAATTAAAAAAATATAAAGAAGAAAAAAAATACGCAAAAAGTCTTATTGAAATCTACCAGTGGAGAAGAAAACGAAATCACACAAAGAGTGAATATTTATATTATTGAATTTAGATTTTCTTCCAAAAAGAAAACAACGAAAAAAACACACGGTTAAAAGTAAAGGTTTTAAAAAAGCGATTCATAGGATTTCCCCCCAGAAAATCCCCTCGAAACAAAAAATAATTATATCGGACAAAGTGATAAAGAAACGTCGTCGAAAGAAAATCAAAATATTTTGCTGTGTTGTACAACAACAAGAAGATACTTTTTAGGTTTTTATAATAATAAAAGCAGCAACCTATGGATTCTCTCTTCTCGTGAGTGTTGCCACCAATCTTCCTCTCTCTCGGTCGCTCGCTTGTTCGGTCCTTTTTGTAATTTAACGGAGGAGAGAACACGACGAATAAAGTCAACTCTTTTCTTGCTGCGCTGCCGTCGTCTATGCTGCAAACGTAGACGTTGTGTGTGTTGTTATTATTCTTTGTGTGTTTGTTGTACTCAGCTCAGTGCTATAGTGTTTGTTGTGTTTTCACGGAAAATTGCAGCAATTTTCAAGTAATTTATTTAGATACTTTTTTTCGCCAACAAATTATAGTGCATTCAATTGTAGCAGAGCGTTAGCAGCAACTGCAGTAAAATTGCAAGACAAAACAAGGTAAGTTCGAACTCCTCGTATCACAGTTGTATTCTAATAAAATTGTCAATTTTCCTAATGTAAAACGACCCCCCCACCTTCTTTGTTTTTCCATTATCAATGCACTGTGTCATTGTTGTAGTTTTTTTTTCTTTTTTCATCCCCTCTTGCATTTTCTAGCAAACACCCCCTACAAGTTTTGTTGTCTTTCTACTTTGTCATACGTTTTTGGTCATTATCTAAAGGTTTATTAATAAATATACACCAGAAAACAGAAAACTCGTTAACAATTTTGGTATTATTCAACAACAACGAAAAAAAACACCCAAAACAATGTGAATATTAATCGAAAAAGAAATAGTTGTCACATATTCTTTGTCTACACAAAATTTAGGGAATAAACAGAGAAAAATCAACAAAAATGCATTTGTGTGTTTTTGTTTTTCCTCTGCAGTCGTTTTCGTTGACACACACACACAATGTTGCCAGATTGTTGGTTATTTTGTTGGTGTGAATGTTTTTGAATTAACTGAAGTGAAAATTGTTTGACAACATTTGGAGTCTCTATAATGGAAATTTGAATTGAAAAAAAAAGGTTTTTGAGCAAAGTACATAAATTTGTTTAAAATGCAGCAATAGTACTTTTTTGTAAAATTAATATATAAAGTATTTTTGGTAGAGTAAAAACGGTACAATACAATTGCTTTTTGGTACAATAAAAGTACTTATCACAGCAATATATGTACCTTTTAGTATGACAAATGTTACTTTTTAATACAAGTAGCTTTTTTTTGGTTCAATAGGTATTTAATAATTTAATTTTTAATATAATATTTAGTACATACAATATATTTTCTGTTTGGTACAAATAATTGTACTTCATGGTACAATGAAAATATTTTTGGTGCAATGAGAACACCTTTTGTTAAATAAATATTGATACAATTAAATGCTTTTTAAGTACAATAAATGCTCTTTATTATCAATTGTACCTTTGGCGCACAATATATTATTTTTAGTGCAATAAGGAGACTTTTGGTACACTAAAAGTACTTTTTGGCACAGATATACGTACTTATTGGTTAATAAAGATGTACATTTTGGAAAAATATTTTTACTGTTTTGTTCATTTTAGTGTATCAAAAGTGCGTTCTAGTACTAAAATTTTATTTTTGACACAATAAAATTGTTATTTAGTACAATAACACAGTACAACACATGATATTGGGACTCAATTCAGAGAACAGCACGTGAAAGAAGCCCCAAAAAGAAGAAGTTCTGCATCATTCGTTTTGCCAAGTTTCTTGCCATAATAATTTAATATCGATTTGAAGATAGCAAGTGTCGTATAGCGGAATTTATCAGGCTTAGGCACTTTTACTATATTTTTACATGGTGGCGTATGATTATCATAAGTAATATTCCACGAAAATCATACGCCACGGAGAACAACAGCTTTATTGTAACTGCTACATGCCATAATAATTTAATGTCACGATTTAGGCTCTTTTTTATATTCTTATATGGTGGCGTATGATTATCATAAGTAATAAATCATACGCCACGGAGTACAACAGTTTTATTGTTACTGCTACAAAATAAACCCAGTTCTAAATCATTTGATGAATGTAAAAGTGAAAATGTTGCTTATATAGGGAAACGTTGTATGAACAGATTAAAGAAATTGTAATTCTTATTTTTTTTTTAATTTGTTTCAGCCAAATCGGACTAGTGATTCTTAAGTTATGACTAACAAATGAGCCTAAAACGTTACAAATTCCACTATACGATACCTGCTGAGTTCAAATAGATATTAAATTATTATGGCATGTAAGTCGACAAAACAAGTGATGCAGAACTTCCTCTTTTTGGGGCTATTTTTACGTGCAGTTCTCAGAATTAAGTCCCAAATCAATGAGCTGAAAATGTCGTACTGTGTAAATGTACTTTTCTGTGCAATAAATTTCGCGTGTTGCATATTTTGGTTCAATAAAACCAATCTTTCGTACAATAAATGCTCATTTGGTACAATTGAAGCCCTATTTTGTACTATAAAATTTTTTTATATATTTTATGTTATACTATTTGGTACCGTAGATTGTAATTTTTGCTACATTAATTGGTTATTATGGTCCTTCCAACGTAGTCGCGATCTCCCTCTTTTGGGCCGTCCTTTCAGGTCTTGATAAAATACCATTCGCGCTGGAGTTTCCTCATCCAATCGTTGCACTTTGATTCGCTTGACCAAATCCATGTCGTGGTATAACTCGTACAGCTCATGGTTCATCCAAATCATGAACTCGCCGTTTACGCAAATGGGTCCATATATTTTGCGCAGTATTTTTCTCTCAAACTCCGCCAGACGAGCTGCATCCGCCTGTGTAAGCACCCACGATTCGGAGGCCAACAACAGGACCGGTAAAATTAGCACCTAGTACAATTGGACTTTGGTAGTTCGAGATAGGGGGTAGAGTTTTTAAAGTGCTTGCTTAGCTTAAAGAAATATCTGTTGGCGAGCACTATTCTCCGTTTTATTTCAAGGCTGACACTGTTGTTTTTATCCATGGCGGATCAGAGGTAGTTACATTCATTCACTACCTCAAAGCAATAGTTCTCAACGTTCACGCTGCGTTCCCAACTGGTGGACACTTTGTTCGGTGATACCATTAACTTCGTTTTGTCCCCATTCACTACCAAACCTGTTTTCGCTGACTCCCTTTCTATATGAGAAGACAGCTGTTACATCTAGCATCGTCCGATAGATAATGTCAATATTATCGGCATATGCGAGCAGCATGTGGCTCTTATTAAATATGGTGCCAGAAATGTTTACCGCTGCTTTCCTTAACACCATTTCCATCACTATGTTGAACAGTATGCAAGAGAAACCATCACCCTGTCTAAGAACTCTCGTCGTATCGAATGAAGCAGATAGATCCTTGCCAATCCGAACAGAAGATTTGGTATCCGTTACGGTACACCGGCAGAAACGAAATATCTTCGCAAGAATACCAAACTCAGACATGGCTTCGTACAGTCGATGCCTGTTGGGACTATCGAAGGCAGCTTTGTAATCGACAAAGAGGTGGTAAGTGACGATTTGCTTCTTATGGGTTTTCTCCAGAATCTGCGTAGTTTAAATATCTGATCCGTCGAGGATTTTTCATTCCTTATTATATTCACTGATAAAAATCCGCAGTCAAATTTCAAAAGAATGTAAATTTTCCATTCCTTTATTCTTAGTAACAATACTAAGCAATGTTTGTTTGAAAGTGATTTTAAGTGATCCTTTTTTTCATATGAACCCATTTTCATTAATCTTCCATTTTTTAAACTGGGCCCGATTAGACTTCCCAAATCTTTAAAATAAACTTGAAGTTTGGTTGTTTCAGTTCTGCAATCCAAATTGAATATTTTGTTGCATTTGATACAGTTTTGTGACATTTATACCTTTGGGACATAAGAAATGAATTTTTGAAACGAATCTAATGTCATTAACCCCTTCTAAACAATCATGGCTGTTTTAGAACAATACAAGTCTGATATTTGTTCAAACTAAGGAAATTTATCAATAGTTTTCGGGAATGTATTAGTTTTAGTGATATACCACCATACGTTTCGTTACGAGGCAGACCGCAAAATTCAGCCACAACCTTTGAAAAAACATTAACACATCATCTAACGATAAATTTATAGTTTTGTGCTAATCCACCAAGAATTTTAATCTTACTAAGTTTTTCCTATACAACATGTTTTCTTTTATCGAACTCACATTCCACACAAAAAAAAATACCACAAAACGTAAGTGTTTTGATTGCTCCAATGTTATACCACAAAATCACAAAGTGCCTTTAAGTGTTCCTTAAGTACTCTCACACAGACCAGATGTTTGTTGATAGACTCCAATTATTTACAACAGCAAGTTCATTACATCAGTGTTGACCTTCGTCTTTGACTTTTTGTTGTATGTATTTTGTGCTAAAGCGCTTTTGTCAAGAGATCAAAACAAATGGAAAATAATTAAGATAATTTACCCAAGACATACATTTAATAAATCTAATGTTATGTATAGTATTTATTTATATGCACATGTGTATATGTGTGTGTGTGTTTTTGTATTACAATTGATCATTTATAATTTTTGCCCATAACAATAATAATAATAATAATACCAATGACCGACCCATAAACACCTTCTCGCTCGTGCTCTATATATACTACACACACACACACATGCACACACCTGATTTCTATGGCCAGAGATTCCCTTTGTTTGGTTGTTGTTCCCCCGCCTCATATTATATGGATGGTGGTGGCGATGTTGGTGGTGCTGATGATGGTGTTTGTTGGCACTGGTGGTCGTGGCAAATATCAGGTACTGAGTTTTTGCATTAAATCGTCATGGGGATGAGAAAGATCATTACGATGACGCTGCACATGGTGAGTGCGGTGTTTGTGTCGGTCTGTTTATTTGTCCCCATATATGTACTTGTACCATATTCATGATTTTAATATACCCCTATGTGGGTTATGTACCCATAGGTATAATATTTACTTATATACTGTATTTGTTGATTGGTTTATCTGTTTGTGAACCCTCGATGACTTGTAACCCACTTAAATATGGGGAGCAAACACAGAACCAAAATGTATTCATTTCAATTTAGTCCACACCACATTTATACCAAACGGCCTAAATGAATGTATACGACGTACGTAGAGCCAAAACAACGGACGGCCAGTCGAAATCGAAACAAACAAATCAACCTAACAAAGAAATTTATAAGTATGTAAGTATGTAGAAAAAATGCCAAAAAAAAAATGAAAACAAAGTATACGACAACAACAAACTCAGGATTGAATTACAGTACTCGAACAGTTGGTGCAACTAATAGAAACAAGATTTGAAATGGAGAGATATAAAGCAAACAAATTGGTTTTAACAACTTTTTGAAAACATTCAATTAGTAATATTGAGAAATTGATTCCAGTATCTGGTAGTTTTTAGAACTTTATTAAACTGATGACTGTTTTTGTTCGCAGCCGTATATTTGGTGTAAATCTAATGTTGGACAGATATGGAAAGAAGTTTTTAAACTTTTTCGTTATCAATTGCAATAATTTTTTCAAGAAATTAAATGTTTTTTTTTTAATTTTAAATAATAAGAAAAAACATTTTTTTATTATTATGAATTTTTCAAGTCGCCTAAATTATAGTAAAAAACCAGACGTCAATTTCTTAAATTACAAGAAATCCCACAATTACTAGCACAGTACAGCATTTTTCAGCTCATTGATTAGGGACTCAATGCTGAGGACTGCAATGAAAGCAGCCCCAAAAAGAAGAAGTTTTGCAACATTCGTTTTTGTCAAGTTACATGCCATAATAATTTAATATCGATTTGAAGTTAGTAAGTATCGTATATGGGAATTTTTCACGTTTTAGGCTATTTATTTGACATAACTCGAGAACCGCTGGTCCGATTTAGCTGAAACAAATTTAAAAAGTTAAGAATTACAATTCCTTTAATCCTTTCATATAACGTTTCCCTACATAAACTAAAGTTTCACTTTTCCACTTCTCAAATGATTTTGAACTGGGTTTATTTTGTATTAAAAACTAATCTACTCCGTAGCGTATGATTTACGTGGAATATTACTTATGATTATCATACGCCACCATATCACAATATAACAAAAGAGCGTAAAACGTGACAAATTCCCCAATACGATACTTACTTCAAATCGATATTTTTTTATTATGGCATTTAACTAGACAAAACGAATGATGCAGAACTTCTTCTTTTTGGGGCTACTTTCACGTGCAGTTTTCAGAATTGAGTCCCAAATCAATGAGCTGAAAAATATTGTACTTTGTAATCTTACATAGAAACAAATCAAATTCTTGACATCGGTGTGCTACTCCTCTCCTATTAAAATTAGTAATTGATTAATTTTCTGTAATTTAAGAATTTGACGCCTTTTTTTACTGTTTTTTCTGGTAGATTTACATCAAATACACTTATCTTTACTTTTGCTGGTACTTCTATGCAATCCCAGTGGATTATATACCGCACGTAGAAAAATATTATAAGCGCCTCGATCCTCTTCGGTTCTTCTATAGTTAGTCACACCGAGTTCTGTAAGGTTCTCAGTAACCTGGTCTTTCCAACGGAGTTTTAGTCGCCCTCTTCTGCGCTGTCCATCGAGTTCATTGTCGAAGACTTTTCGAGCTGAAGCATTTACTGCCAGAACCCATTCATTTGCTTGTGTCCTAACCCAGGATTCTAAACCGTACATCAAGACAGGAAGAACCAATATCTGGATAAGTTGGATTTTTGTTCGTCGAGAGAGGGCACTGTCATTGAATCGCTTGCTTAGTCCGTAGTAGCGTTTATTAGCAAGCAGGATTCTTTTCCGGATTTCTAGGCTGACATTATTTGCTTTGTTGATGGCGGAGCCTAGGTACATAAAATTACCTACCATCTCGAAGTTATAGTTGTAAACATTCACGCAGTTTCCCAAACGAGTAGATTCTTTGTTCGTTGAAACTAATAACTTCGTTTTGTCCTCGTTCACCGTTAGACCCATTTTCGCAGATTCCTTCTGTATGCCTGAGAAGGCTGCAGTTACATTCCGCAATTTTCTACCTATGATGTCTACGTCATAAGCGTACGGCTTTCCTCATTATCATCTCCATCACTATGATGAAGGGTCACACTATAGGCCTTCGCCTTGTCTTGTTTTAGGCCTCGTCTGTTATAGAATGGCTCCGTAATGTCCTTGCCAATCTTCACTTCAGTCAGCGTCATTCCGCAAAGGCGTATCAGCTTTACTGGAATACCAAACTCAGCCATGGCTTCGAGTAATTTCTGCCGTATCGGGCTGAAATTACTCGAATTACTTTATAGTCGACGAAAAAATATACGTATCGATCTATTTCTCTTGCGTGTTTTCCAGGATTTGCCGAAGTGTGAGTGTCTGGTCAGTTGTTGATTTACCAGGTCTAAAGCCACACTGATAAGGTTGAATAACACTGGCTTTAGTCTTTCACATAGCACACTCGACAGGGCCTTATATGCGATGGGTAAAAGGCGGATCGCTCGTTGTGCTCGGTAGTTGGAGCCCACACTTGGATCACCTTTTTTCAGCACAGGACATAATACCGTTAGATTCCAATCATCGGGCATGCACTCTTTAAGGAAAACCGTGCGTAGGAGCTGGTACATGCTCGTTATCAGCTCCTTACCACGGGCCTGAAGAGCTCTGCCGGAAGTCCGTCGGCACCGGCTGCTTTATTATTTTTCAGACGCGATATTGCTCTTCTTACCTCGGCTTGTCTTGGTGGTGGGCAATCTTAGCAGTCGTCGACAATTGGCGTAATACCTTCACGTGCGCTGCCTTCTGGAACAAGTTGCTGCACATATATGTAGCACACTCTGAGTATCTGTGACCAATGGAGTCCATTACCGTAGCCTTTTGCTTTTACTTTCTGGTAAAATTTTCGGGCCTCTCCTCTATCCATCGCTCTATATCCCCATTCTCCCGTTCCATCATCTGACTTTTTTTCGCTTAAATAGCTGTTTCGCTTGTTTTACTGTCACCTTGTGCAGATGCATGCCTGCCATAAATTACCACATGATCAATTTGATTGTTGGTGTTTTGATCGGGGGACAGCCAAGTTGCCTTGTGGATATCTTTGTGCTGGAATCTGGTTCCACTTACTACCATGTTTCTTCCCGATGCGAAGTTAACCAGCCTAAAACCGTTGTCTGACGTGTCGGTATGCAGTCTGAATTTACCAATCGATGGACCAAGAACATCTTCCCCTCCTATTTTGGCATTAAAGTCTGCCAGAACAATTTTAATGTTGTGGTTAGGGCAGCGGTTGTAAGTTTCCTCTAGGCGCTCGTAAAATGCATCTTTTATCTTTTTAGGCATGGCAGCTGTAATAGATGTCGCAGTTTTTACGTCGCGAGCATCCTTTTCCTGTCTATCTCATCTCCTGGATGGCGGTGATGTCAGCCTTATATTATTTGAGGACATCCGCCAATCGAATAGTGGCACCTTCTCTATAGAGAGTCCAGACGTTCCAGGTGTATATCCTTAAATCATGGTCCTTATTTCATTTGCGGGGTTCGTCAACATTTGGGTGGTTCCGTTTGTTACTTTTTCTTTCTCGTTTTCATAGCCAGTAAAGGAACTGAAGCTGGTGGCTAGCCCAACCATCAGGGTTCGTCGCTCACTATCAGCCGCCATTCATGAATAAAAAAAGATATCACGAACAACGTTGCCCAGGTGCCACCACAAAGGAGCTTGTGAGTCGGCTTGAGACGCAAGATTCACATTACATCCCCAACGGCACCCACATTTTTCATTTAATTTAGATTAATTTGTAACTGTTTGCAAAATTAAGTGTGAAGATATCTATTATGTCGTCTTAGAACTTTTTATACCCGAAATCGACTCAGTCATATTTTTTTCTAATTTTTAAAGGTCAAGTCTTAAAGGAGTTTGTTATCGATAACTTCGCCGGGAGATAAATGTTTGAACGCGCCTTATACATCTTCAATAACGGTATAATGCCTAGCGCCATCTATGCGTCAAGTTGCACAAATCCGTTATGAAGCTGTTACAACTGTATATTGTGACAGCTAGGGGGATATCAAAGATGTGCGCCTATGGTTCGCTCAAAGCCGACTAAGCGTAGTCGCCGACAATTTGCAAAAGCCGCCGTCACCGCTGATTTGTTTTTAATTAAATGTACAATTGCAACTTCATATGTTAACGTATTTGATCGGAGAATTATACACTATTTCATATTCTCGAGTATATTCCCAGCTAGCATTGTGCACGGCTCTTTCACGATCGGAGTCGACGATTAAAGTAATCGTGTGCGATGTCGTATTCCAATCGCGCACGTTCAGAGCAACTGAAGTAACTGCGTCAAGACGGCGACTCTTCTTTTCCAATCGTCGACGATGCGCAAAACCCAATCGTCGACGATTAGATTAAAAGAGTAGGTAGAACAAAATTAAATTCTCCTTGCAAAACACGATATCGGTGGAGTGTGCGGGAAGAAGTAAGACAACAATAACAAAACTACATGTAAGACTGTGACACAAAGTAAACACAAAAATATAATTCTCCTCGGACAATCGTGGGGACGATTGGAAATCCAGTCGCGAAACAATCGTGATCGTAAAACAAACGTCCAATTGCTAGCTGGGTTTTTTAATATTCTTTTCCCTTTAAATTCAATACAAAGTATGAACTGTACACTAAATATATTATTAAATTAACAATTTTACAAATTAAAAATAAAAAAACAACCATTTTTCTTTTGACTTAATACTAATTTTTTTAAATTGCTAAAAGTTATCTCATTATTAGAACCATTTTATAAATTAAAAGGATGTTTTGCCCCACTTTTATTTATATGTAAAATTCTCAGACCTTATAGCCATTAACAATTCTACTGCATATCCAGCTTTCACTGTATGTACTGTATTATACTCTACATATATACATATATTCCTATGTAATTACATATGTGTTATTTGTTTTACACATACATCTATATATATAATTCAAGTGTAAATAATTTTATTTGCTACTTGGTCTTCTCTTTCAAGCTGATAATTTCACTTTAACGAAGATGTAATTTGTAGAAATAATAAGCAATCGTTTCTTTTCACCGTCTGTCTTTCTGTCTGTCCATCGTTGTCTCTTGGTGAACAATGAAAAATGATCTGAACAATGATCATCATCATCATCGTCTGGGGGGTTTTGTTTTATACTTTTAATGTTTTTTTTCTTCTGTTTTTATTTTGAAATTTCGTTATTTTAAACAATGGGGGGCATACTCTCCCCCCTTAATGCAGGCCAAGCAACAGCAAACACTGGCGTTGAACGATTAAAAAAAGCTAAATAGGTGAAAACAGTGAACTGCAGTCGATAACAATACCGAATAAGTCTTGTTTTTGTTTAGCATTTTTTGAGAAATCGACAACAATCAGCTGTGAATCATATGGGGTGTAGGCAAAAAAAGATGAGTCGGTGTAGTTGTTTCATCTTTAAAAATGGGTCAAGGTATTGATTAAGTTGTCTATTCAACAACAAAATATATTTACTATTGTCTTTCAAGCTTCTAGTGTATGTTTTTTTTCTCTACTATACATATATGATAATAAAATAATATAATGCATCACAACTTATATTAATTTCTTAGCAATAAAATGTGGCAACACTGCCTAGTTGGGTGATCACACAAATTGTTTCTCTTATACAGATCAAACGATTACGGGTAGTCACATTTCTCCGTGACGTGTCTATATGAATCAGCTGATTAAAATTGATAAATACTATGAAATAACGAATCAGCTGATTGACAATGTTATGATAAATGCTAACGACGGCAGAGGTGCAAGATGACGTTACTTCTGAATACTAGATACAAATCAATGTCTATATAATTGAGTACTTATATTCAAATGTATACAAAATAAGAACTGAAACATTTTTTTCTAAAGATACTTGTTCCAACTCGTATTTTTTAATGCATTATATATTTTCTTAAATGATATATTTAATTTTAAAAATAAAATAAATTTTATTTAGGTCAGGAAATACTTTAACGGTTATATATAAAAATGAATGAAAAAATGTTAAATGTTCCATTTGTCTCTCCCCCCGCCTTGGAGCAGGTTTTAATTACGTATTATCCATCACTTTTATGTGCAAGACATTAACTTAACCTGGCATTTAATAAATATCACCAATCAAATCCCCAACGCTCATTTGAATAACAACATAAAAAGTAAAAGTTGTTGTTATAATTTATAATACCAAAAGCTGTTGTCGTTACACATGTTGTCAGCAATTTAAACGCTTCGTCAGTATTTGATTTTGATTCATCTTTATACGTTATGTTTTCCTTAAGTCGGGTTCACATATATACCTAAGCGGAAATTGTGTATATTTATAAATAAATTAAATTTTATATCTCTAGGTTTTATAAAGTATGAGTCACCTTGTATTTCATATGTTTGGCTTGAGTGATCGATTGGTCTTCTAACTTATTTGGCGCCCTTGAATGATTTCAGTTATAGTTGATAAGCGTTAATAATGCCAAGCATATTCTTAATCCCTTAACAGTTGTTAAAGGTGTGACGAACTAGTAAACATGTTGTTGCTTACAATTTTTTAAGTTTATAACAAATTGTTCTAGTTTTAATTAAAATTTGTTAGCTATGTTTTGAAGTGGGAGGCGTAAATTTATATTAAGGTTACAATAAAAGTACTTTTTGTCAGAAGAAAAATACTTTGCGGTATAACTAAAGTACTTGTTGGTACAATAATAGTACTTGTATAACAAAATTTCTTTTTGATACAATAAAAGTAGTGTTTCGTACAATAAAACTTCTTCTTCGTACTCTTAAAAAAAATATAAAAAAATCAGCCTGCGCCATCTCTTGGAGGAAACTGGTGGTTAAAACTCAAAAACAACAACAACTAGCAATCCTTGACACAAACCTTGTTAGGAACAAAACAAAGGAAAAAAACAGAGTAGCCAATAATGATCATATGATAATCGGATTACATGCCCGATCAAGTGCCGATAGAATGAAAATCGGTATAAAGAATTATCACCCCAGCTACTTCCCCCAGATGTTACAACAACAACAATAAAAGTACTTTTTCGTACGATAAAATTACTTTTGTTACAATTTAATACTGCAATAGCGCTTTTTTGGTACGATATAATTACTATTGATAAAAGTATTTTTAAGTACAATAAAAGTACTTTTTTGGTACTATAAAACACATTCTGGTATAATAAAATGAATTATAGTTCATAAAAGGTACATTTTGGTACAATAAGAATGTTATTTGGTACAATTAAAGTACTTTCAGGTGCAAAAACTTACTTTTTGATACAATAAAAGTTGTTTCAGTACGAGTACTTTTTCGATACAAGAGAAGTACTTTTTGAGTAAAATAGATAAAATCAAAGAATTTTTTGGGTAAAACCAAAAACCTTTTTGATACAATACATGTACTTTGTGTACAATAGAAGTATTTTTGATCACAATAAAAGTACTTGTTGGAAAAATTTATAAATTTTTTTACTACGAAATTACTTTTTTGTTACAGAGAAATCACTTTTAATACAAAAGAAACAAGAGTACTAATAGATGAAAAAAAAGGTAATTTCTAGTACAAAAAAGTACATTTTAATTAAACAAAGTAAGAAAGGTACTTTTTGAATTCAATGAAAGTACTTTTTAATTAGAATATAAATACTTTTTGAACCAAAAAGCTTTTTGACTTTTTGGCACAATGAAAATACTTTTTGGGTGCAATAAACATATGTTGTTGTTTCCAAACAATAAAGTGTATTTTGTGTACCGTAAAAGTGTTTTTGTATAGAAAAGTATTTTTTGTACAGTAAAAATTATTTTGGGGCCAACAAAAGTACTTCTTGGCACAAAAAAAAATTATTAGGGAAAAAAGTAATTTTGGTTTCAATAAGAATAGTTTTTGTTAAGTAAAGGTGCTTCTGCGCATTAAAAGTACTTTTGGTATAATAAAAAGTACTTTTAGTCTTTTTTTGTGCCAAAGATTACTATTTTAACATTACTTTTATATTACAGTAAATGTATTGTGGGGACTGGTCGTGGCATGATGGTTTGTACACGTGACTACCATGCTGGAGATCCCTAGTTCAACTCCTGGCTCCAGTCATCTAAAAAATAAAAAATAAATAATTTTTTTCTTTAATTGCCGGCCCCCTCGATTTTGTCGTCAGCAACTTCGCAGTAAAAGTGTCGAGTCAATCGACATGTCTAGAAAAACCTTCTCAAACAGTGACGTTCGGATTCGTCGATAAACAAGTAGGTGCCGTTAGTTGTGAGAAGCTATCCCATACATCATTCATGGGGTGCAAAGGGAAACTAAGTATTGTTTGGGTACAGTTAAAGTACAACTATAGTGTGCGAAAATAGATTTGACCCCTAATCCCCAAAAAAAATTTGGAATTAAAGTCAAAAATTATTTTTTCATCGACTTTGACACATTAAAGAAAAATCACGATAAGGAATTCAGAATAAAAAAACGTTCTTTCTGTGCACAATTTTGTTTCAAATAAAACAAGAAAAAAAATTAAAATCGCTCAAGAATTGCGGGTTAAAATTTCATATGTCAAAAAAAACAACTAAGACGAATAAAAATTATTTCATTGAAATTTTTTGTAAAAAATTTTAGTCTACCTTTGTTTAATAAAATATTGTCAATACAATGAGTACTTATTTTTCGTTAGGTACTTAATTTTAAATATTTTTTGTAAACATACTATTTTCACGAAATGTAAAACGGACTACCCAACCCTACATTAGATCCTGGCTACTCCCTTGCATCATTCATATTGCATTTTATAATGACCTGTTTAAAGTTCTATAAAAGTACATACTATGACATGATATAATATCATCAAATTGGATATAATTGCTTGTAAATAAAACAGTTCTAGTCAAAATTGATTCCAACCTATATAACCATAATAGTTTGAATCCGATAAGGTCTAATTAGATCTTATTGGATGTAACATATGTATTCAATTACACGGATATATTAAAGTTTGCTCTCTTAAATTTATCACTTAAATAAGAATTGTTTTTCTGGACATTAGCAATAAAAATTAAATTTTTTATTTGAACACCTTACCACCCAAAACCAATTTTAATGACAACAATCGATCCCATAACTTATTCATGGGTTACAAAAAAAAGGTATAACTTTTTTTCCTGTTATGAAGTTTTGCTATATCACATTTCAGTGGTACAACACATTTTAGCTTTGCAGGAAACCCCACAATCACACTTATACCTTGTTGTCATTAGTCCATTAGTCATTCAAAACAAAAAAAAAAAAAAAGAAATTAATAAATAGAAATTACCAGTTCCAACAGACTGAAACACTTAGCTGTTGTTAACAACATTTGTGAAATTCTTAAAGTTTGCAGAGAACACGAATGTTATACTCAAATTATTGTTTCTTTACTCAATACTATTGAGTAAGACGAAATGAAGAAATTTTGTAGCCTATGTGTCTGAGTAACATTTCCACACATGACGAAATTCAGACCAGCCGTTAACAAAGGATCTTATAACACCATCATCATCATCAACAACGCCACCAACAACAACAATGGTCAGTGTTTTTAAATGTCATAATAATTGAAGCCAACAACACACAAAGAGTAAAATCAGAACTAAGATCAGAGAGCCCTGTACAGCAGGTAGTGAAGTAGAATTATTGAGTGAGTGCAATTTTAAAGATACATACTTTGTAGAATGACAAAATGAAAAAGATTTACTCGAATAGCTAAACTAATAAATTAACTACTCAAGTGCATATTTTTAAGTGCACAAAGTTAAAGAAAAATACCAAAGTATAAAAAGTGATTAAATTTAGGACTTGCCAAGGAATTTTTTTGAGCAAGCTTTTCTTATTTTAAGTCTGGCCTTATATGGTATCCAACTTATTAATGGTAATATTTTATGCATGCTTTTTCTATTCTAATGGATATTCTATGTGAAAATATAATTTTCGGACATTAAGAAGTGCAATGGAAATGTAATTGTTAACCAAAACATACCATCGGTATCTAGCAAAAAGGTCTCAAGTCCACTTTATGTGAAATGGGCTTAATGATGCAAAAGTGTCCCAAAAGTAATAGTCTATGCCCTGTAAAAAAAATTATATTTCTTTTTGAAGTAGTTTTGTAGTTATTGTATAAAAACCAATTTATATTATGTACAAAACACAAGTGAACATAAACTTTAAATCATCAATAACTAAGAGATACAAAAAGTGCACTTGATACCTTATTGCAGGTTACCGACAATATTCGAAACGTAATTTTTGTATATGGACATTTCCACAGAAAGTTGATCGACCGAAAAAAAATTTTAAAAAATAATTTTAATAAAATTTTTACTGACGATACTAGTGCACTTTTATCATAAAATATATGTTACAACAGTAAATACCTTAATAATAGTAAAAATGATCAGTAAGCTGCAAAATTTTGATTTTATTTTATTGACGTTCTAATGTAACATTCGTGCCTAAGAATTTTTGGTGTATAAACTTTACCAAATGCCATAATTCCGCAAATAAAAATTTTTTTTTTGAAAATAATTTCGTCATAAATATTCAAAAAGGAAATTTATGTCACATTACGCAACGTCACGCCACGTTTTACAAAAAGAATTTAAAATTTTTTTTGAAGATTAGCAAATTATAAAATATAAAACAAATTTATAATATTCCAAATCATATTAAAAATAGTTTCACCAAAAAAAGTCCAACTCAATTTGCACAGGTTTGTGTTTCTATGAAAAAGAAAAATAAAAAAGACTTCTATTTTTGTCACATAACGTCACCTTCTTTATATACTAATATTTTAGCACCTTCAGTTCAGAGGATATTGTCTCTCTTACTAAATATAGAGCTTCTTAAGTATTACACAAAAGATAAAAAAGTAATAAAAAATTTCACATACGTGACTATGGAATTACCCATATTTAGAAATACAAAGAAATTGTCATTGTCATCCAAAATATACTCAGAACATTTAATTAAATTTTTATATCATAAGGATATGATGACAATAAAATTTTGGAGAAAAGTAACAATTTTAAATAGATCCGCTAAAATTATTGAAATACTTTCTTAGCAAAAGTCTAATGTTTATTTGCGAGGTTTAATTTGCCGGGGCGTATAAACTGAGATCTGTTAGATAAATACTAAAACAGGTTCGTCTTGAAATTTAATTTTTTTTTTCGAAATTACCTTCCAAATATGTTCGAATGTGTACGGCGAACTTTTTGTTTGTCCGTAAGGTGGTACGGTCATATGTACATTAGGGTTGTACGAGTTTTCGTTTTCGTTACGGCTCACTCTTTAATGGGAAAGGGTGTGTGGGGAAGGGAATAACACAACAAGCAGATTTCCTGAAGCCGCCCCTAGATCTGCAAAATGTATGACTGTTTCCACAAATTTTTCCTCCCAAACATACCTACACCCTATCTTCAAACCCTAAGGTGATCCTTTATAAAGTTTGCTCCACCAGCTTTAGTGCGACCACCATTATTTTTGCAAACCCCAGTAGTTACTCATAACATATCTTCACCCTTAACGTGGTTCCCAAAATTTTTTTTTCCATTTTTTAATATTTTTTTTATTTTTGTTTATTGTACAAAGCTATGTAAAGAACAAATTTTTTTTAGGTAAAGCATAGCGGTTAAAAATAATCTATAATTTACAAAAAATTCAAAATAATAATTTTATTATAAAAAAATAAAATTATAAAATTAAAAGAAGTTTTGTAAGGAATTAAAAATTTATGATTTACGGATTTTCAACTTAAAATTTAATTTTAAATAATAATACACCCATACCTCGATATACGGTCTAGATACGTTCCCAAAATGTTGGCCGTAAAGCGAGGTAATAAATTTCATACAAATCCATATGAACAGCAAGAGATTGGTACTTACTTATTATTACTCAAGAACGGAAAAATGTGCAAGAAAACTACGCCTACTCACGATCAGCACAAACAGGAGACTGCTGCATCAACACTCGCTGCGCTTGTGAGTGAATGCTTTTGTTAGTCTCTTCGAAAATTGAATTTTTAAAAAAAAACGGCATACGGTTTCTGGGAAAAAAAATACTTAACATTTACATAAAGTTTAGTTATAGTAGAGTGTATTACGTTTAAAACTTCCAAACCATTATTCGACATTCAATTGATAACTTTTGAAAATCAATTGACGACTTTTGAATTTCAATTAATGAGTTTTGAATTTCAATTGTT
Source organism: Muscina levida (assembly GCA_964034835.1). Lineage (NCBI taxonomy): Eukaryota > Metazoa > Arthropoda > Insecta > Diptera > Muscidae > Muscina > Muscina levida. The sequence continues at coordinate 23,397,862 of OZ035880.1, forward strand.
GAGTTTTAAATTTCGATTGACGAGTTTCGAATATCAATTGATGAATTTTGAATTTCAATTGCCGAATTTTGAATTTCATTTGACGAGTTTTGAATTTCAATTGACGACTTTTGAATTTCAATAAGTTTTGAATTTCAATTGACGAGTTTCATATTTCAATTGATGAGTTTTTAATTTCAATTGATGTGTTTTCAATTTCAATACACGAATTTTAAATTTCGATCGATATTTTTTTAATTTCAAATGGAAGGTTTGAGTTTTAATTGTTGTTTTTTGAATTTCAAATGCAATTTTTGAATTTCAAATGGCGGGTTTAAATTTCAATTGGAATATTTGAAATTCAAATGGAATGTTTAAATTTCAAATGGAATGTATGAATTTCATTTGATATTTGTGTTAGTGTATCATTCGATACTTTGGCTAAACGATCAGAAAAGATTTTCATTGTTGATATTAATGGTCAATTCACTGTCACGCACTAGGATGACGCGTTTCGAACTCCATGACGAGTTCATCTTCAGACCCCTTTGTGACGTAGTTATGGCTGATGTCTGTAATAAGACGCATGTTTTTATCTAAACCTCGTTTCGAAATTTTCGAAATTTTTCGAAATAATAATGGTTTTGAAAATTAGAGATTTTAAGGAAATTTTATTTTACTGTCGCACCATTTAAGCGCATGTTGTCTAACAAATGATGATAAAAGACTTTAAATATAACAGAACTAGAGTATACAACACCGAAACCGACAAACCGGTTTTTTTTGTTGAAAACCGTCAGCCGGTTTTTACAAAATATCGATTTTCGAATAACCGGTTTAACCGGTTATTTAAGGTCGGTTTTACCGGTTTTCTGAAATCATGAAAAGTTGAAGATATCGATTTTTTGCCTTAGAACATCCCCAAAAATTTTTCTAAGCAACATCTTTAGTAGCAAATTTTATTGTTCCAAAGTCCCATTTTACGACACTTTTCTTGAAATAAGAACGAAAAGGGTACGTAAGGAGTCCAGATAGAGAGTTCAAATGTTTCACAACAAAAATAATCGTTAAATTTCATTGAAGGTATCTGATATCAATAAGTGCTAAAACAATGACAAACGTCAGACTCTGAATGAAAAGAAACAAAACCAGTAAGAAAGTTTCAGTCGGGCAACCCGACTTACATATACCATCACCCTCTGTATGACAAAAAAATTTTCTATTATACTGATATTATTACTCGATTTCTAAAGTAGGGTAGTGGTACATTTGTATGGGACGTACCAGAAGGGGCGTGTCTAGACTTCCAGATTATTTCTCCTAAACTTTATCCTGTTGTAGCTTTACTAAATACAGAATTTGGGCACGATCGCGTTGGTTGTATTGATATTATTACTCCATCTCTAAAGTGGGCGAAAAGGTACATTTGGATTGGAGGTACCATAAGGGGCGTCGCTAGAATTCTGATTTTTTCTCCTAAACTTTATCCTGTTTTAACTTAACAAAATACAGAATTTGGGCACGATCGTGTCGAGTGTATTGATATTATTACTCCATCTCTAAAGTAAAGGGTCGTGTTTAAACACCAGATTCTCTAAAACTTTTTCCTGCTTAAACTTTACTAAATACGGAATTTGGTATATTTATAATATTAATCGATTTCTAAAGTTACCGCCCACTTTAGAAATCGATTAATATTATATGGGAGATGTCTATGGGAGGTACCAGATGGGGCGTGGCTAGACTTCTAATTTTTTTTCTCAAAAACTGTATCCTACTATAGATTTACTAAAGAAAGAATTTGGGTACGATCGCGTTGGAAATATTGATATTATTACTCCATCTTTAAAGTGGGCGTAAAGGTACATTTGTATGGGAGGTACCGGATGGGGCGTGGATAGACATCCAATTTTTTTCCGAAACTTTATCCTGTTATAGCTTTACTAAGTACAGAATTTGGGTACGATCCCGTTGGGTGTATTGATATTATTACTCGTTTTCTAAAGTGGGCGGAATGATGTATTTGTATAAGAGGTACCAGAAGGGGCGGGGCCACGTAGCCCATTTGCAATTCCGTAAGTAGTTTTGGGGAAATATTAACTCGTGCAAAATTTCAAAACATTTGGTTGCGTCTTTCGAAAGTTATCGTGCGTACCAGCCGGACAGCCAGACAAACAGACGGACATGGCTCAAACGACTTAAAAAGCCCTGAATCGAATTTGGTTCAAAGAAACCTAGGGTCTAAAGTGGCTCTTTCTATGTGTTACACTTTTTGGTCGTATCAAATGATATATACCCTCATCCTTATGGATGATGGTATAATGAGTAGTAAAAGTTGGAGATATTGATTTTGGTCTTACAACATCCCATGTGAAATTTTCCGAGAAGCATTTTTGTAGAGCATTTGAATGTTGTAAAGTCCTATTTGAAGATATTTTTCTGACATTTCTTGAAACAGGCACGAAACGGGCACGTAACAATACAAAATAGAAAGTGCCATAAAAGTTCCATAAAAAAATTATCGTTAAATTTTATTGCAGACATCTTATATCGAAAATGCACTAAAGCAATACGGGTAAGAAACGTAGTCTTAAGTGCCTATTTCAATGTCTATTATGGGTTAAACTGAAAATTTCATCAGTGATATACTCATCTAAGGCTTTCATCCCGTAAAGGAATTATTCCGCCCTTAAACATTTGCTGGTTTCAAATGCCCAATAATTGGCTTATATTACATGATTTTAATCTAATTAGTATTAGAATTAGATTTAGACATGTTTTTCTGTTAAACGCTGCCTTCCATACGCCATTTTTAACATTTCTAAACTAAATTGCTCATAATAGTAACACTTTTTCTTGTTTTTGTGCACAAATAAAAAACTCGAAAAATAACCGGTTACCCGGTTTTTTCTTCATTAAGTATTCGAAAACCGAGTTTTTGAAATTATATAAATTTCGAATATAACCGAAACCGGTTTTTCAAAAAAGTCGAATGTTTGTATACTCTAAACAGAACAATGAATTATCACATGCATTTGTAATCACTGATATTTTCCTTACTGTTGTTGTTATTTTAGTGTAATTATGTAATTTTTAGAACTTATTTAATAACGGTTTTAAAAAAATCTTTTTTAAGTAATCTTGCAATTTTGTTTCTGAATACATACATACTGTTATAAGTTGAAAAGACAAAGCGATTTTAAAATTTCGCACATTTCGGTAATTAAAAATATTCAATAAATAATGTTTTTAAAGTTTCTCAATTATGTAAATACATATTTTATTTTATACCACCCTCGTTTGAAACAAAATACAAAGAAAGCGATTGCCATAATATGTATGTATACATGATGTGTTCATGATGATTTGTACTGTAAAATACCTATAACGATCTTCAAATATATTTTGACGACCTTGAAAAGTTCTTCTTGTACCTATGTATATCATAATTTCCACACGGCACACAAAGAATCTACAGTTTACTACCTGCTGGGCAGGCACTCTTAGCGGCGCGCTCTTTTTTGTGAGTACTCCCTTTGTTGTCTTTACTTATAACAATTATTTTTAGTGGCTGCCAATATGTTGTTGTTATGTTGCAAGATCCTTGAGATAAGTACTTGCAGCAATTTCAACACGTGTGTAGAATGTTTTGTGTGCGCGTGTTTGTGTGGGTGTCATATGTGTGCCCTCTAACCGTCTACCTAACCAACCTGCAATGACTGCAATTAAAGATATATTAAGAAGCCGTTTGCTTTTGACTTCATAGGAATTTCATAAAGTCTGTTAAAAACTGTTAAATATTGTAGGTTCTAGGTAAAATGCTAGGTATTTTCCAGTTTAGATTATTTTGTTTTTGCATGACTAATGTCTTTATGACAACACATATGTCAATATGTACTAACATACGTGCATACATACGATGTACCTATTGCGATTTGTAATAATTGCCGCTTGAAGGAGGGGTGGTAAAACATCTAGTGTTGTCAATAGTTAAAAATTTCAATAGCAGAATTTTTATTGACATTTAACTTGTGTGCTACTGACCTTTTGTTTAGCTCTCTAGAAGAGATGCCAGATGATGGCGAAATTTGTATTAAACTAAAGTACTTTTTTATTCATTGGAAGTAGCTTAGTGTTTAAGATGATGTGTGACGTTTTTCAACAGACAACTTAATATTTTGCTTTTTATAAAGCTTAGTACGTACTATGTAGTCTATAACACACTAGTAACCCAGCTGGCAAGTTTGCCTATCTTATACTCTGTCGTGGCAATTCAAGGAAAAATAGTTATGTGAAAATCCTTTGTTTACAAGATATTAGCAGTTTTTCAAAAAAACAAAACCGTTATTATAAAAATTTGTTATTAGTTTTAAAATATACAATTTTTTTTTAATCTCAATTTGAACTCGACATTCAGTTTAATATGGAAATAATAACAAATATCATTCATACCAATATTGGAATACATTAATTAGAGTTTCAAAACTTGCTGAATTTAAAAGTCACTATTCTGGCTTTTCACACACCTGAGCTTACAAGTAAAATCGAGTTATCTGGAAATTATTTATTTTGGGAAATAGGAGGGATCAGATTGAATTTTTATTTTTGGGCAAATTTCTTAAAATATTTTTTTTTAATTTGCCTCATACTGCATACTCCGTTAAAGGCACAAAATTAAGCGATGATTGACAATAGCGCTAATCGATTAATTTCGTCACAAAACTAAGCCACCGATAACGATATACAAATCACTAGTGATAACATCGCCGTTAAATATTCTCACCTTTAATGTAGTACATAAAAATGAAAAGTGAAGCATTTAAAGGATAAAAACAGCAAATATCGAACACAATGCACCTGGATATCTTAAATTTTCACTAATACAAGCACATGTAGATATTTCAACCATTTCGCCAGCCATTAAGCATATTTAATACAGATACCACCAACTGCTTAATCTAACCTCGTTTATTGTAAATATGATCAGCTGTCAGTCCGTCTACCAGTCTGTCTGCCTGCCTTCTTGCTTATACCAATCTGTCGATAGACATCTTAAGTTCTGCTGCGCCGCAACCCCACCACCGTCGACCGCATCGAGTACATTGTACAAAGAGCAACACTGTCGCAAGTGACGTGACGACTACGACTACGACGGGTGTACGATGACAGTTGTCTCTGCGACATCAAAAGTGAGAGACGTAAAAGTGCATAGAGCATACTTACTACGGAGACTTACTACGTAATACAAGTGCTGCTGATATTACATACACGTGTAACGTGCATAAATAGAAGAAAGAAAAAAAATAAACAAAACATCAACAAAAAAATATATATAAAACATATTACGTTCTATTGTGTCGCGAGCACAGTGTGAGCGAGTGACTGAGTGGATAGTGGTGAATGAGTGACTTGGTGGTATGTATAGAGTACAACTGAGTAATAATATCATAGAATAATTTAAATACAGCTATGATGTAAAAATATAGCAGCAGTGAAAAAAATTTAAATTATTTAAAAAAAATAAAAATTATTAAAAATAATAAAAATTATTAATTTTTCAAGTTAATATTGTTGAATTAACTGTGTGTCGTTTTTAAAACTTCAAGTGATAATATAAGAGCTAGCAACAAAAATAACTTGTGTGAAAAGTTATTAATTGTAATGATCTATGTAATATTATAAATTTATATTACAATCAACGAAATTGAAAATTCGTTTCTTTTGAGGTATTAGAAAATTTAAGCAGTTTTAATACATACATACATACATACATACATAAAGAAGTTTATTGCAGAAACGACAATATATTTTGTTCATAATTATGTCAGAATTTACATTTCAAAATTCAAAACAAGAATTTCAAAATCGCTGTTATGTTTGAAGTGGACAGAATTTCGAAATGGTATAAGACACAAATATAAATCTAAATAAAAGGGTAAAGATGATGACATGGCAACACACAAATATTGCATAAAACTATAGTTTTTCTATTTTGAATATTAACAAATGTTATATACTAAAACAAGCAAAAAAATATCTGTGGTCCCAAGATATATCAGGGGTTACTATTATGCAATTTTTTTACAATTAAAATAAAAATGTGTCGGTTTTATCAATATTTAGAAAATATTTTTATAAAATTGTTTTTGTTTTTGCAATTATGTAACTATATTTTATATTAAAAATGTCCTTATAAAAAATGTGGTTTACAATTAATTTAAAAAATATTGCATTTAAAATATAAACAATTAATCTTAATAAGGAGCATTTCATAAAAAAATTTGCCCCACTGTATAAGTTGTGAAGTTTCCTATAAAATCTTTTCAATATAAACATTTTCATTATGATTATTTATAAACTTTCCTTAATGAAACTTAATTTTATGGTATACAATGAAAAAATATTTAAAAAAAAACTGTGTTATATATGTTATAAATAAACCTTTTTTAATAATTAAATTTTTGTAAACAGAAAATTTCGTAAATTCCAAAATATTTACAAATAATCTTGCTTGCAAAAAAATTAAAAAATTATGCTCAAATTTTTTTTTTGTTTAGCTAAAAAATAAAGCAATTTTTTTAAGTAAAATTGTAAATGCATTTTATTTTTTTTTTAATTACTGATGAGTCCATGGATTCCTATAAACAATTTATTTTAAATTAAAAAAGATTTTTCTGGTAAAAATTTTATTTCTAGAGCCGAAATGATATTTTTTCTTTAATTTAAATTATCATCTTTTGCGGTTTAATAATTAAAACAAATCTTGTACAATTTTTTATATCTAAACAGTTTTTTAATTTAGATTTGAATAAAATTAATAAAAAAGTGAATTAAAAAAAGTTTTTTGTATTAAAAATTTCTGGAAAAATAAGTTTTTTTCATGCAATTTTTTTACTTTTTATTTACATATTATAAAAATATCTCTTTTTCCGTTTTTTTTTAAATTTTTTTTTTCTCTAAATATAACAAATTGTTAAATGTATATTTACACAATATCATTGTTTGCACCTGTGTCTAGTGAATTCGAAGCAAAAGTTAAGAGAAATACATATTCTTATTACATCAATTTTATATTAAAGTTAATATATGGGTATTTCCTAGCGTTGCGGACACCTGATTTTTTTATTTTGTAATTTTCTCGAAAATTTTAAATATTTTGAAGATTATGTTCGTATTAAAAACTGAGATTTTGGACTGTACTATAATGTTCTTTTAATTAAACTTTACTTAAACTTTACAAAATTATGACGAACAAAAAGTGCGGACGCACATAATTTTCCATAAGCATGTGAAGTGTCTATGAACATTTGTAAAATTTAGTGAAATTTGTTATGTGATCAGTTTATTCTTTTTTGTAAAATAAAAATATTTTGGGGTTTTATAAACAAGTTACTTGATATTTTAATACTTTTACCTTCTATGCTTATTCAATCTAAATATATGGACTATGGATAACACAAGCAAAAAAACAATACCTGGGAAATTGTATTTTTTTCTGATAGGTGCTGTAAATGACAAAAAGAATCAGTTTAAATTTCCCCCCCAAAACCCTTAAAATCTTAAGTTACGGATCAAACCTGGTTTTTCGTGCCTTTGCGCACTTATAAGCCAATAACGCCGTTAAATATGAACCAATTTAAGTTAATCAGAGGATTTAGTAAGAAGAGAATGTCCAACGATATTATAGTTTGATTTGTTAAAGTTCAACAAATTCACTATTTAATAACAAAAAAAGTAAAAATTATAGCAATATTAAACTATGAAATCGTCCGTCCTTCCAACAGAAATACCCATATCTCTAAATAATCAAAATGGAGTTGGTCAGTTTACGCAGTATACTTATATCGTTATTTATATTTATATCGTTATTTATTTATATAAAAACACTTAAAAACGACTAACTGATAAATGAGATATATGAGCTCAATAGCCAAATCGTTTATTTGTATTTTCAAATCAGTGACAGATTTCGTATTGTTCTCCATTTTTTTCGTATAAATTTCTCCAATAAAAATTATCACTAATGAACAATTCTTACATTTTTACATCTTTAATTTGACCCTATACTTTAATATTAATTTATAAATTTTATGAAATTATTACACATTCTGAAAATCTGACGACTTAAGAATTTAAAACTACGTTTAAAGAATTATGTATCTACACTTAATTTGCCACAAGATGGCATCCAAATATTATAAAAAAGCAAACATATCTGAAATTAAATTAATTTTATAAACCGCTCCAAAATATGATTGCTATTATTTTTATCAACACTGCTGCTGGTAGTAGGTATTGAGTGTGTGTTCGTGTGTGGTTCTTGAATAAAATGCGGATTTACTTCATGTTTTTATTATTGAGTCTATCATATGACGACACAAAAGCGTGAAAGGAATAGAGCGGGAGACTCAGGGGCAGGTAGCAGCAGCAGCGGCGGGCGATCCGTCTAACGATTGAGAGTGCCTGTGCGATTAGTTTTCATTTTGTGTATTTAGTTTATAGTTTGAAATCAAGACCAACGCGCAAAAACACGTTCTTGAAACCAAAACATAAGAAATTAAAATAAAAAACCTAAATTGTTAGTATTCAATTTATAACATCGTAGCGTTTCATGACGGTTGTTGTTGATGGAGGTGGGGGTGACGATGGCTTTGTTTTTGCTTCATAATTTACCTCCCCTCATGGTGCCATAACACAACAAAAAAGTGGTTCAAAAATATTTTTGTTTTGTTTCTTTTATATCCGAAAAAAAAGAAATGACGTTATAACTTGTTTTCCATTATTTGTTATTGTTTTTACTTGTCGTTTTAATTCAAAACTATCAGCAAAAGTGTGTGTGTTATCAATATTCTTTAGTTTGTTTTCTCACCAATAGCTGAGTTTTTACAATAACTTTGCAGTAATTTTTCTTGTGTGTTACGTTACGGCGTCTAGTTGTTATTATACTGTTTAACAATTTTGTTTTCGTCCAAAAAAGGCTAGACACAACAAAAATAAAAAGCAACAAATCGCATATAAATAAAAAATAATAAACAGCACATTTTATTTGCAATGCAATTTGTGTGTTGTGAGTGCTAATGTGTGTGTTTTTAATGAAAGCAAAAACATCTAAGGGTTTACCTAACATCAGCATGGCATTAAAAATTCCATTTAAATTATTTCTGTGTAAATTAAATATTATTAAAATATGCCTAATATACGTGTATCTGTCTATACATATATATACATAGACAAATAACAATAGACTGGCAAACAAAATTATACGTATAATTTACATTATACAAATTTACTTGGTATTGTGTGCAATTGTGCATAATTTCAAACGTAACGCAAATTTAATCGATTAACTGTTTTTTATATTTGCTTTTGCCTGTTAACAACAATCGACTGGTCTGGCATCTCCATCAATAGTGCGGTTATTTATTTTTTGTTGACAGTTGTAAAAAAAACACTGACTCTGGTGGATAATAATACCATATGTAAACAACTCTCTTGTAAATAGAGTCAGAGTCAATTCATGTCTTATTGTACCTACATACATACATATATTTTTTTGTCACTGTGATTTATATTGTCAAGTTATTAATATTTAAAATAATTACTTCTTTGTTCTCTAAGTCGTGTGTAACAAATAAAGATAAAATAAAACACAATTGACACCATGTAACAGCCACACTTAGGCTTAACGGCCGGCCGGGGGGTCGATCTCAGCAATGGTGTTTGAAGTGATTTGCGTTCTTCTTCTTGTTCTAAAGTAAGTGGTTAGCCAGGAAGTTAGGGGGATAGCCGTTAATGTGAACTATGAGAGCTATTGTGGTTTGACTAATAAGTCAGAGTAATTTGTTCTAATTTGATCCATATGTATTTATGAGAACGTGGTATTTTCTACAAAAAGTCATTTGTGCAAAAGAAAACAATAAGCCAAATTCCAAAAAAACATTAGTACGGTATATTTTAAAATTAAAATGATATTTCAAATCTAAATAAAGAATGGAAGGAATTCAAATAGTTGTATCCGAAGATAATTTGAAACAAATTAAAAAAAAAATTATTCCAATTAGTTTCAAATTATTTTTTTTTAATTTTAAAAATGAAATTTTCGAGGTCTTTTTATACAAAATTACTTCTAGATATTTTTTTTATAATATTTAAAATTAAAAACTACTTAAATTAGTACTTACAAAAAAAAAAAAAATTGTTATATGCACGTAAATAAAATTACATATTGCTATATAAAAAAAACAATATAAATATTTGATAAAAATATATATAAATAATATTTTTTTTAAGTTTATTTTATACATTTTCTTTGAAAAACAACAATATTAATGAAAAATATACATTTTTTTCAAAAATAGCAATTATTATTTTTTTTTCAATTATACTATCAAAACCTGTCTGTATCAACAGAAAAATACCTTAACTAAACGAAATTTCGAAAATTTTTTGATTTAATTAAAAATTCATATAAAAAAATAAAATTTTTATTTAAAAACCAAACTTTTTTTTCTCAATAATTTTAATACTACGAGTACCACTAATTAATCTATTAATATATATTGAACAAACTGTTTTCAACGAAAAATATTATAATAAGAAATATTTACATCAGGCGTTCCCAACCGGGGGGCACACCAGACTGAGAGGACTTAGAGAATTTCGAGGGGAGGCGTGGAGATTTTAAAAATGTTGCCTTTTTTACGCACACAACTCAAGTACATTTAAAGGAACAATCTGACAATTTAACTTTTTCCCAACACTTGTATATTTTATGTACTGTTAACTTCATCATTGCTTCAATATTACCAGATAACATAATGGATGTTTGAAAAGTGCCATAGAAGTTGTTAGCATTACTAAAAGCAGTGGCTTGGGAAGCCGCTTTTTTGAAACTCTGTGTATGGATCTTTTGATTTTATTAGGCCATATGAAAATTGTGTTCCTCGAAAAACTTGAATAGCATAACCAGTGGTTAGACAACAGCATCCACTTTCTGAATAAAACAAAAAAACTAGGGTATTTTAATGAAATAGTGGCTTAAAATTTCTTCAAACTTAAAAAATAGTGAAAAAAAATGCTAAAAAGTTTATAATTTCGAGGCAAAAACAGAAAGCTAAAAGAAGTTATTTCCAGAACTTTATATACTGCTGCAAGGTCTGAGATTCTTCTTTCCAAAATGCTTAATAAATCAAAAACTGGTTCAAAACTGAATGACTTATCAGCTCGTAAATAAGGAAAGAACGTGTGTATTTAAAGAAAAATATTTCTTTTAAAACATTAGTTTTATTCACTTTTATCGAAGGGGGGGACAACATTTTCTATACGCCTTTGGGAAGCCGTGACGACAAAGCCGTTGGGAAGCACTGATTTACATAATAATTTAATTTACAAAATTTACAAAAAAACGCTTTAATCAAAATTTTAAACCGAACTGTGGCCGATTCAAACACAAAATCGATAGTAATTTGTTGGCATGAGCTTTACATTTTATAAGTGGGCCCGGCCAGGCATTGCTTCGCTATTACATTGTTAACGAAAATTAAAAAAATCACTTTTGATAACATTTCTCACGGAATTGCCTCTCAACTAATAAGTGGTTGGGGAGCAGTGATTTAAATAATAATTTAATTTACTATAAAAAAACACTAATCAAAATTTCAAGCTGAACTATGGCCGATTTAAGCACAAAATCGATAATAATTTCATAACATGATCTTTACTTTTTATTAATGGGCCCGGCAATGCTTCACTATTGCATTGTAAACGAATATTGCATAATTCACTTTAAATAACATATCTCACGAAATTGCCTCAAAATTAATAAGTTCTGATTGTTCACACTAATTAAACTCATTAAAACACAATATCACATTTATTAACTATTTCCTTTTCTTTTTATCTTTACAGAACATTCAACAACTCCACTAGTGTTGTACTACTGATTAAATCTTTTTTCCAAAAAAAACGAGAGGAGAGAACACCACCCCCGTACTAAATGGGACGAGAGCCGCCTCGAATACAACAGACTATCTAAGTCCAAACTAAGGATTTTTAATTTTTTTTTGATGATGATAAGCAAGACATAAGTGCAAGCTAGCAAGCATCACTGCCAACCTACCATTATACACCATAAACACACACACTCTCAACATACACCAACAACTACTCTATCTAAGCGACTCTCAAAAGTCAAAGTGTCCTCCACTTGATATACAATTAAGCCTTATGAAAGCTGGATTTTAAAGTAAGCACAATTTTATTTCCCACAACAACCAGAGCAGCAAAAAACGATTCCACAATACCAGCGACTACAGCAGAAGCAGTAAAAGCAGCAACTACAACAAAATGTTGTACGTTTTCCATGTGGACGTGGGCCGTATGTTGAATTTCGACATGACAGTCGCACTGTCCTCTGTCGAAAATCTCAAGGATACCATTGAACGTCTGCATGGCATACCGGCCGTAAATATAGTGCTGCTGGTGAGCGGCGGTGAAATGTTGACACATTCCACACAGGTCTCATACTATTCAGCCGGTACGGATACAAATCCTATATACATGTTTTTAACGGGCGACGTTAAATTGCCCAGCATAATGCCTCCTATGGAAGCTGACCTCGATCTGGGCGAACAGGTGAAGCGTAGTCTAGAATTGCCGGCCGTTTATGATACCGTCGTGAGAAGAGCCCAATTGGCGCTGCGTATGCATGACTTGGCCCGAGAAGAGGAGCGCACGTGCGAACGTTTGGTTCACGAGCAGCATTTGCAGCAGCAGGGCTGGTCGGCAGTGGTGGCCAATATGGAGGATTTAACCGAGGAATTCCGACAGCGTTTTCGGGATTTCTGCAGTGCCTTCGATCGGCATTTAGAAAAGAGAGCCTCCTATCTGGAGTTGTTGCGAAATTTCACCGATGACCTTTCGAAGCTCTCCCGTATCCCCATCTTGCCGGGTTTAATGCCTTTGGCTGAAGCCGATTTCCATGGTTTCGATGAATATCTGGAAAACGACGATGTTTTTTCGCGTTCCACAAATCCTCAAGAGTCCGTATTAATGGTGGGTGCTACGACAGACATAGCAGACGACCAGAAGAAATCAGGCAGTGCGGAGGCCGGCGGCGGAGATAACCCAGACGAAAAGTCGACCTCGTCCACATCGACTTCTCCCAATAAAAAACTAAAAATGGGCACCGACTCCAATGAAGAGCGAGTTTCACAAACCTCACAAACTTCCTGCTCATCTACCGCCCGCAGATTGAATCTACTGCAATGGATTACCTCCAAGGAGAACCACAACGCCTTGAAAACAATGTCAGATGAGTGCATTCAGGGTTTGGCCACTTTCAATGAGGACGTCTACAACCAATTAAAGTTCGAAATTCAAAATATTATAAAAGTGGCCGAACAGGGTGATGTCAAAGAGATCAGGGGTTTGGGCGAACGTCTTTGCAAGCTGGAGGAGTTCAAGTACAAAATCAAGAGCATGGTCAAAGACCAGCGGGAGCTGTCGACGGCTTTTCAACAGAATCAAAATAGAGCTATTAATCTCAGAGATGCTTCTATTCTACCCGATCTATGTGCCTCGCATCAGTCGCAGCTCCAGGTGATGCTACTAAACCATCAAAAGATACGAGACCATCGCAGGTGTATCGCCAAAGCCAAGGATGAGTTGGGCACAAACCTCTATGCTCGCCTGAAACGCATCGTTTTCATCGAAAATTCTATGAGTGAGTTCGATAACCGGCTGCTCTTCTACCACCGGTGTTTGAGAAGGGCCGAACGTCACATACACATAATAGAGCAAATACACCAGGCGCCCAGTATGTACGTTGCTGCAGTGACCGAGGTTATGCGCCGCAAGATCTTTTCCACGGAGTTTCGCCTATGGGCCTCTAAGTTAGCCGAGGACTTCGATAGCATACACAGCGAAGAGATGAAACGGCGTCAGCAGTTCAACGTCAACTTTGAGGGACATTTTCTAAACATTCTATTTCCCGGCCTCAATGATATGCCCCCAGCCTTTGCTAACGAAAATCCTTTGGTGTTTGATGCGCGTTTGCCCAACATTACCAGATCGGATATAGACGTGCTGACGTCACACTTACCGGACATGGTCTCGCATATACAGTTGCCCGATATGGAACCTGTGATATACTTTTTCGTTTCCCGCTCGGGCACACATCAGCGGGAACGTTTCGAAGAATTGCTCAAACAAAGACAAAAGACAACAGATATGCAGTGTTCGTCAAAGCAGCAGTCCGCCGAAGACGAACAGTCCAATTCCACAAGAGCGATGCAGACCAGTGGGCGACAGGTGCTGCTCGTCAATCCACGTGTAAATGAACTGCGTAAAGATGGCGCCGCATTGGCGACTGGCGAAGAATCGGAAACAGACACTGAGACCGAGTTTGAACAAGTGACGGCCGTGCTGCAATCTGTGGCCACCTCAACGGTAGATTGTCAGACTATAACAAAGAGCACAACCACTGACCAAATACTTATGCAAAGTGCCGAGACTCTGACAGAAGAAAACACGGACTCCCTAAGGGCTGAGGTGTCGCACATGCGTACGATGTTGGGAGCTATGTCCAAATTAGCGCTGGACTGCATACGATTGGCGCGTAGTAATCTGCAAACATTCCGTAATGATGCAATAACCCAGAAAGAGGACCTCCAGTCGGAATTGCAACTTCTAAACGAGAAATGGGATGTCATACATATGCAATACAAACAAAGAGAGCAGGTGTTAACCCTGGAACAAGAGAAAAGGGAACGCGAGAACCTAATACTGTCAGAAGAACTTAAAAAGCTTGAATTGGAACTGCAAGAGGAAAAGGAGCAATCTCGTGAAGTGGACGCCATGAAAATAAAATGTGCGACTTTAGAGGCTCAACTAGATGAGTTGAAGGAAAAGTTAAAATCGAATGACTCAGAAAGGGATCATGCTGTGATGGAAGCACGGGAGAAGCTTATACATGAGCATAAAACTGAAATAGAATCGCTGCGACAGCGTTTCAAGTTAATGACGTCCATGGAACGTTCACCTTCGGACCTTAGTTTAGAAAATCCCCTTGAACGGCCGCTAGAAAATGTTATCGACAAGACCCAGCACGAGGCCGTAATAAATCAGTTACGCACCGACTTGGAGAGCGAGAAAGACAGGGCCATAAGCGCCGCCATCGAACGAGAACGTTGCATATGGCAATCAAAAATAATTCCCCTAAACTCAGAATCTGTGATGGCCAACGTAAGCATCCTCAAGGAAATGCTAGAGGAAAAAGAACGGCAATTGGAGCAGTTGCGCGAAAAGGATCTCATGTTAACAAAGGAAAACTATCAATTAAAAACGCGTCTAGATGCGCTGACCAATGAAGAGGGTAACAGTTGGTTAAAGGAGAAAATCGACTATTTAAATCGTGACAAATGTCGTTTGGAGGAGGAACTAAATCAGGAGAAATCGAAACGATTAGAAATGGAATCATCATTTGCGGCTCTTAAAGGGTAAATATAGAAATATTTAACAATTTTTATGGACTTTTATAAAGTGAAATAAAATTTTTTTTTTTAATTCTAGCTCTTCCTATGACCTAGCTCCCTTAACTCGCTCTAAATCAAGTGGCTCTAGTCATAAATCGATTGTGTTAGAATCCTGCGCCAAGGGCGATCTGGTATTTGTCGTCTGGAGTATTCGTCATGGCCAGTTTATGGTGGTCCAAGATTCGCCTACTCTGTATTTTGTTCACGGTGACAGTTTGCCGCCATTGAATCTGCGATTGCCACATCTCGGTGAAGAACCTACCATACCGATGCCTTATTACGCCATAGGTCGTGTGGTAGAAAAGGAATATTGTCAAGCAAGAAAGGTATGCAGCAAATTTATCTTTTTATATTTATAACATTTAATTAATGGTTTCTATGTGTGTTGTCTCTTTCAGGATGAAAATCGTTACCGTGTTACCAGAGGCTCTAAATTTTATCGCATCAAATTGGCACCGTTAGTATCCAGGCAAACGATGAGACGTGAACGTTTAGAATGTAAGTACTAAATGTGTATTAAATGGAGTTTGTGTCGCCTTCCTATCCTTAAATATCTAACAGCCTTAATCGATGAGGAATACATTTTTCATAGATATGAAAAAAATATCTTCGACCTATTTTTTTTTTTTGGTTATCATTGAAGAAAAAGTACTTCAAATATACCAAAATTGACTTATTGTACTAAAAATTAATTTAATTTTACTAAAATGTACTCTTATTTTACCAAAAAATACTTTTATTGTACCAAAAAGTACTTTTATTGTACCCAAAAGTACTTTTATTGTACCAAAAAGTACTTTTATTGCACCAAAAAGTACTTTTATTGTACCAAAAAGTAATTTTGTTGTGCCAAAAAGTACTTTTATTGTACCAAAAAGAACTTTAATTGTTCCAAAAAGATCTTTTAATATAACAGGAATGGCTTTCAATGTACCAAAAAGTAATTTTGTAGTACAAAAGAGTACTTATGATATTCTTAAAATTGCCTTTATTGTAACAAAGAGTACTTTTATTTTAACAAAAAATACTTTATGTTTCCTTAAGGTAATTTCTATGTTCCAAAAAGTCATTTTTATGTTCCAAAAAGTAATTTTTATGTTCCAAATAGTAATTTTATTGTGCCAAAGAGTACTTTAATTGTATCAAAGCAGCTAATTTTAAAGTACCAAAATGTACTTCTGTTGTGACACAGAGAAACTTTTTATATACTACAAATAACTGTCATTGTACCAAAAAGTACTTTTATTTTATTAAAGTTACTTTCATTGCACCAAAAAGTGCTTTCAATGTGCCAAAAGTACTCTTATTACCGAAAAGTACTTCTATTTTACTAAAAATTATCATTTATTGCACCAAAAAGTACAGTGTACTAGAAATTACTTTCATTGTACCAAAATCTTTCAAAAAGTACTTTTAGTGTGCTAGAAATTACTTTTATTGTACCAAAAGGAATTTTTATTGTACCAAAAGGTATTTTTATTGTACCAGAAAGAAATTTAATTGTACCCAAAAGCTATTTTGTTGTACCAAAAAGTACAATTTATTATATCAAAAAGTACTTCTATTGTAACAAAAAGTACTTCTATTGTAACAAAAGGTACTTTTATTGTACCAAAAAACACTTGTATTGTACCAAAAAGTATTTTCATTGCACCAAAAAGTACTTTCATTGTATCAGAGATGATTTAAAAATTACTTTTCTGATGTGCTACAAATTATTTTCATTGCACCAAAAAGTAGTTTTATTTTACTAAAATGTACTTTTCTTATATCAAAAAGTACTTTCAATGTGCCAAAAAGTACTTTTATTGTACTAACAAGTACTTTCATTGTACCAGAAAGTTATTTTATTCTACCCCTAAGAATCATTGGGTCACATAGGGGCAGTCATCATAAAACCAAGTTTCCGAGGCCCAACTACCAATTCGATGTTTTTATTTTTTAAAACGGCGAATTTGCTCTTTATGTTCTAGTTACTTTTTTCAAAAAATTAATTAATTTTTAAATCTTTTTTATTTGCAGCATTTTCCCCATCCATTAGCCGTTCTATATCGCAGTGCGAATCTCATAGCGGTGCAATATTAGCAGCACCATCATCATCATCAACGGCCCTGGCTGTAGTCAGCAGTGCTGCAGATACTTTGCCTTCTTTTAGTGGTACCGCCTTTACCGGACCCACTGCGGCGGCGCAATGCGCTGGTTTCAGCATAACTTCTGTTACCGCGTCTCAATTGACCGTCACCACCACAGGAGGAAATCCCGTGGGAAGTGGTCCAAGCGCGTCAGCACCCATGCTTACATTTAAAGAACGTACAATGAGCATCACGCTCGCAAGCGAAGAAGACGATGAACCACTGTCACTAATTAATGACGGATATCGCTATGTAAGCGTGAGCGAAGAAGATGAAAATGCAGCAGCGGCGGCGGCGTCATCATCGCCGACAACGTCTTTGTCGTCATCAGCAACAACAGCTACAAATTTACAACAAACGACTGTGATAACAGAGCAGCCAACAGCAACAGCCAGCAAATTGGAGCTAGATTTAATGTTGGCCTCTGCCGATATAAACACCACAACACAAAACACTACAACAATAACAAGCCAGGATGATGAAGATGACGATGACGTTGAAGATAATGACACCACTATGACAAACACCATCACAACATCAAATTCCGGCGGCGGCGCAGACTCTGGTGTCATAACACCACAAATTGTGGTGGCTGGTCCTGTGGTGGCACAATCGTCCACCCAAGCAGCGGCAGCAGCAGCAGCAGCTACATTCATACCACCCTCATGGACGGATATTAGCGATAAAAGTTCACCTTCGGTACCCACATCGATTGGTACGACAAGTGAGGATTCCGACGAATACCGATCATTAGAACCTAAAGACGAGCAGGATTTTCCGATATCCGAATAGTGTTGAAATTTATTTTTTCAGCACTATATGCTATTGATTTTAATACTACAACAACAACAACTACTAATAATAATACGGAAACAATGCTTGATGACCAACAACAACAACCAGAAGAAGATGGTGATGAAAAAGAATAATAACAACAATAAATTCAATAATAAAAATAATAATAACGATTCTCTAAATAACAATTTACTCCTTTAATGTTGTGCTGCTATTCTCTCTAAATGTTTATAAACCAAACAACAAACAAAATCACAATATACAATGGTCGATCCTATCACGACTAGAAATCCGATTATAAAATGCGCTGTTTTAGTAATTTTATAAAGAAAATCAACTTTTTTTTATTGCTATATGGTGGAATTAGGAACCCTGGTCATTATATAAGGAGCTTTTTATACAAAACTACATCTTTTTCTAAGTGCATAGGCATAATTTGAAAAAATTGTGAGTAATGCGACTTCTGAAATGATTTGCAAATGTCCACACCACCATGTGGTTGACCAATGTGAAAAATTATATACGCCAAATGAATATTGCACTTAGTATTATGACAAGTGAGGACTTGTGAACTAGAACTTATATAGTTTCATAGACATTTCTTTAGGAAGTTTTAACTAAATCAACATAACAGCAAATGTCATGCATAATAATTTATGGAAGGTTTATAGAACACATTTTTGAAAATTTGATTTATAAACTATTGATTAAAATTATTATATACAAAAATTTTAAGCTCAGTGACAATGAATTCAAGCTCACCAATGGCGGTAACGAAAAAAAACAGTGCAGAAAGTCACGATAGGTTCGATCCTTTATAGATATTTTCTAACAATACAAATGGAAAACAAAGTAAAAAAGAAAATATTTACAAATATATTATGTTATTTTTTTTTAATTATTCTGAAAATAAACAAATGCTAAATGAACTCAACAACCCAATGTAGCTGTTAAATTATTAAGAAAACAACTTATATATTCTGATGAAATTCTCTTGTCCAGTTAAAATGATACAAAATAACAACAAAAACAACGGAGACACTCATTAATGTGGTTAAACCTTTTATTCTCTCTTAAAATAAATTAAAATCAAAACAACAAGTAATAACAATAACCGACACCACACACACACACACACTTCGACACTTAACTTAGCTCTAAATTCTATTTCCTTTCTGAAAGGGAATAACTCAATTTTTACAACAACAACAAACACTCCCACACCACACATTGATATCAAGAAACAACCACCCCTACCTACTCCTCCTCCTCCAAACCATTAAATAATTTAGTTTTAAAAAATAAAAATTAATATCTTTTCTACTCTAAATTAGTTTTATTGATGATAAAGAACGAAGCAGCAATTCGCTACTAGTAATAACCCTTGTGGAAAAAAATGTAATTGCTTTTTTCCAGACAACCAAAACAACCAAACAGAAAGAAAAAACAATTTTAAAGGTGGCTCCCAACACCCCTTAGAAACAATGTTCATAACTATACAATTTCTAAATTGAAATAAATTAAAAATAACGTTTAATAGGCAAACGTTAAACTTAAAATTGTTTTTTTTAGTTTTTTGCTAATGAAATGTGCGGTAGATTTTGGTCTTAACTTTAAGCTTGGTTTATTAATATTTGTTTTTTTCTAATTTTAAAAACGTTTTTAATAAAAATTATCAAAATTTTAAGATTAACAAAGTATCCTGTGTAAATAGTTTTACCTTTTTCGATTGCAAGGAAGTATGTTTAATTAAACCAGAAATATATATATATATACAAAAACAACAAATCAGTTAAATGACTAACTCAAAATATGTATATAGTAAGAAGACAACAAATCACACTTAAAAAATATATTTGCTTTAAATACAAAAAAAAAACTGTAAAAGAGAAACAGAAAATCAAATAAAAAAATAAATATTAAATAAACGAAAAAGTGGATGTTATTTGGGGCAAGTGGGGGAGGGTTTAAAATGTTTGTACAGAGCTGCGTCTAAGTCAAGTGCCGAAAACTAAGAGGGTCAGTTTGGCTGGTCGACCTAAAAATTCTCAATAAAAGCCTCGTCAAACAAAACCATCTACAAACCATTTTAGACATACTTACGGTTTCTGAAAAAAAAAAACTCTTTGCAACTTTATCATATTAATTGGATTAAAAACATATTATTTATTACTAAAAATTATTATAATATTCATGATGCTACATAGAAATAAACTATTTAAAGCGTTATGAAAATGTTTTTGTTTAATGTTATTGTTTAACCTTATTACTTTACATTTACATATTAAATATATCTACATGTTGTTGTATGCATTTATATATGTATTTTTATGTAAATATCATGTGTATAATCTAAAAATATTTAAAAAAAAAAAAAAGAATCTTAAATCTAAACGAAAGTCGACAGATAGTATTCATTGCAGTTAGAATAGGAGGGGAAAGTAAAAAAAAACAGTTGTTAAGATTGTGAAGATTACAAATAAACCACATTATAATGCGCCGCCGCTACCTATGTATTTATCCGCTTGTAGTAACTTGTAGCGTATATTCATGAACCGAACCATCAGGTACCTGTACTGTTTGTGGTAAGAGATTTTTTACAGTCTGTTGATGGGTTATGGTGCCTAAATGTTGTTCCAATTGATGTTTTCGCGAAAATGTTTTATTGCATGGAACGCAACTGTAATACAATACAAATAATATTATATGACAATTGATCTAATTGCAAATTGTTTGGAAATACATACGGGAATGGTTTCTCTCCTGTATGCGTAAGCATATGATTCTTCAAGACATTGGAGTAGGTAAATGATTTGCCACACGTCTGACAGGTGAACGGACGTTCATTTGTGTGTATTCTAAAGGAAGACAATATAAAGCCTGTGGTATGTTCTTGCATTTCTAATGTAAATGTAAAAAGTTACCTTTCATGTTTTATGTTTGTACTACGATCGGCAAATGTTCGCCCACAAAAACGACACACATATGGCTTTTCCCCTGTATGGATTCGGATATGTCGCCCTATTTCCGAGGGACATGTGAATTGTTTGCCGCAGATTCTAAAATATTACAATATGTGTTTATTAATTAGTAAAACTGTTAACATTTATAAAAATTTATTTTGAAGCAAAAATATTTGAAAAAAATTAAATAATAAAACCGTATATTTTTGTTCATCTTGCTCTTATGCACAAAATTACTAATGAAATATTGGCATATATATATATATTGCCTATCAAAAACGTAATTTTTCATTGTATGGCTATATAGAGGTCTTGAAGGCTTCATTTTAATGCTATCTTGGAACGTTGGGAATAATTAAGATAAAAAAATAATCTTGGTAAGTCTACTAATACAGATGCAAAGTCGTTATGAATTTTGTCCAGTAGGCGAAAACACACGTTTTGTCTCTCAACCCGATTTGAATGTCTGCGACGGCATTTAAGAAGCTGAACTGCTAGTACGTTTAGGAATAATTTAAATATTCTGTATATCAATTCACCCTATATTGAAGTATTTTAGTAGATATACAAAATAATATTGGTAAGTCTACTAATACGGATGCACTTTTGTCTCTCAACCCGATATCCATGTCTGCGAATTCTGAAGAAGCTGAACGGCAAGTACGTTTAGTAATATTTAAGGTATTATGTATATCAATAACACTACATTGAAGCTTTTTAAAAAAAAAAATAATATTAGTAAGTCCTCTAATGCCGATACAAATTGTTTCTAAATGTTTTACAGGCACTTAATTTGATCTACATGCAAATCGTTTAACCCAATTCGCATGTCTTTGGCGCCCTTGAACAAGCTGTTCCTTAAAAAAATCCCTTCTTTCAAAATCCTCTATTTGTACACAGTGTATCCCATACAAAGTTTGACTTGCAATATCTTTATATCCAGTATCTGCATAACTTTCTTCAAAACTTACTCGCATTCGAAAGGTTTCTCAGCTCGATGACGTCTCATGTGCATGTTCAACAAGCTACGTTTGGAATATATATTGCCACATATCTCACATATGTTCGTCTCAGGCTCTGCATCAGCTCTTTTTCTGCCCCTTCCAGGCTTTTTTATTTCTTTAATATCTCCATCTGCTTCGGTTTTTGGCTTTTTCTTATCACTTTTTGGTACTGTTTTCGCGGGCTTCTTTTTTGGTATGGGCACGAACTCATCATCGTCTATAAGTTTCTCAATATCATTATCAGAATCACTGTCATCAAGATGTTCTTCGCCCTCAATTTCATCCAAATCGATTTCTTCGATGGCAAAGAAAGCATCCTCATCGTCATTTTCATCGGCAAAATTTGGTTTAGTATCAGCTAGGTCATCAAAATCTACCTCTTGACCCTCAATAAAGTCAGAACGTAGGTCAAAGTACATCTCATCATCCTCCTCATCAACAACGGTTGATTTGTATTTGTTTTGGCTGGTGGTGGCAGAATCATCATGTGGTTCGGTTTTTAATTCGGACTGTAGAGGGAGAAGTATAATATTTAATGTTGATCTTTTTGTTCTGCTTATTGGAAAAAAAGCAATTGCAAAACTCACTTTGACAATGGTCTCTATTATTGCCTGCTCACTCGACTGGCACATCAGGCGGAACTTGTACGAAGTATTTAACGAATCCAAGCATTGAAAACATATCATTTTGGGAAATTGCTCATGTAGTTTCAACTAAACAACGAAAGCTAAGTTTAATAGAAAAATCTGAATGTCTCCAGGATATTATCTTACCTCAATGCCACCACATTCTTCAATACGTTGTACTATCTCGGCACAGCGTGCATTTTTCTCATCAAACAGTGGCTGCATGCCACTGCGGCCCTTATCTTGGGCCAAACATATGCGACACATTTTATTAATTGGCATTGTCGTCGTTGTGTATTAGCCTAAGCACTTTGTTTGTTTAATAGTAAATAAAATTAACAAATGTCTTAAATTTTCTCTAGGAAACTGTATTTTTTTTATTAATCCTTCATACAACAGACAAACACCAAATAAAGCAACTCTTCTTCTTCTTAAATTGACATACGCCGTTAAGGTGTTGCCAGAAGTCAGCATTATAAATTAGCCGAATGGGCAAATAGAAGAGGGGAGAAATTATCAAAGCGCTGAAATAAAAAAATATTATATTGCCGCAATTTGTGACGATATGCGTTGTACAGGGAAACTGAAGTTATTTATTTCAATTAAAAAAATTAAATGTAGTACCGAATAATGTTTTTTGCAGAAATATGCGTTAAAATTGCATTGTGAATTTGCCGCAATATGGCAGCACTTCCATGCTTCAAATCAATGTTCACGCTGCAGAGGTAAAATTTGTTGTTATGAAATTATATTATTCAAACAGATGATACATTATATAAAATCATAGTGGTTTATCATGTTAAAGAAAATAAAGTAGAAGTGAACATAATTTTTTGTATGTGATAAAATGTGAAATGTAATAAACCAGAAAAATAAGTAGTAAAATTATACTTTACCGGTTGAGGTCTCGAACAATAGGAAAACAAATTGTCCCACTGCCCCAAATAACACCTGAACAACGAAACGGTCCCACGCAAGGGTGTTAAGATCCTATTTAGGTATTTACGAGCATTATGGACCAAATTAAACCTCATATTAAAATTTTATATCGCGAATTTTTGGTAAATATTTAGACACTATTAAGGTTGAGGAAATGGCGAAATAAGCAAAACGCAATGATTTCATCCAGGATTCAATAATCTTTTCTGCTTGATTTGCTTCTGCATAAAAATACCACAACCTTAACTTAAAAGTCCCAAATTTATTGTAATACCGCAGTTTTTACTCTCAGTTTTTCTCGATACTGAAAAATAGCCATTTTACTTTAAATACTAAGCTGTTTAAATGCAACGCTGTATTCAAAATTAAAATATTAACTTTCAACTGACTAATTTTTAAACTAGAATTAAATGCACTATTTGTTTTTTAAATTATGCCCGTAAATATAACTGAAACATTTTTTTTGTTCAACGAAAATTATAAAAATAAATGTAAAATTCACTAATATTTTAATTACATAATCCCAAAACGTATCGATTAGGTCCGGTCATTCAAAAGTATCATCATTGTACACCACTAATTTGTAGTTCTTTTGATGTTGCCAGAAATGCGTGGCAACCTTGGCGTAACATCTGATCTTTGCTGTTGAACACGTTGTCACTGAACATACACCTTGTGAAAACAAACCGTATATGTACCGAAAGAATTGATTTCTCCACACATTTTCAATAAAAAATTAATAAAAATGTTAAATAAATTACAATTTAATAATTTGGTAAGTCAAAATAGATAGCAAACACACATTTAATACATCACTGTCGATAATTTACAGGTAATATCCAACAAAAAAGGCATACAACAGTCACGCATACAAACCATCAACAAACTCGTGCAGAAAATACGTAAACTAAAGACCCTGTTGGTAAAACGGCCAGAAGATGACAAGTGCAAGGAGCGTATTAGAAAATCAACAGAAACTATGGAAATACTGAAGGTACAAGTGCAATGAAATCGAACTTTACAGATATATATCCATTTACTTGATTATAATTTTTGTAGAAATTCAAACGTGTTGATATAATGAAAAGAGTTTTACTCTTGGAAAAACCTCCAGCCGCTGTGATGACCAACGGTTTGTCTACGCCCGAAGAGATAGCTGTTGCCCTACTGGCTATGAACAAGGTCATGCAGGGCTTAATGAAGCGATTTAAAAACGATTTAAAACTATCGGACAAAGCCGACAGTAAGTGGCGAGAAGAAATGATGGAGAGCAGCAAGAGAAAGCAAAAGATAGAAAGGACCGAAGAGAAAAGACTCAAACGTACTACTTTAAAGGAACAAAAAGCCATGGATCGTAAGCGCAAAGAATGGCTGGAGCAAAATTGTGGAAACATAGACAGTGCAAAAGAACAAGTTAAGACGGAAGTCAATATTTCTACCACAGGACCTTGGAAGGTTGAAGAAATAGAGGTAACAAAGGAAAAGGACGAACCTGAAGAGCAGAAAGTAATAGTAAAAAAATTACCTCAAGAAAAGAAACCACAAAAGGAAAGAGAGACAGAAGGTAACAAGAGAGTGGTAGGAAAAAAATTCCCTCAGGAAAAGAAACAACAACAGGAAAAGGACACCACCAAAGACATCAACAAGGAATTGCCCAAAAAGAAACAAAAGCTTGAAAAGAAACCTCCCCAAAAAATACAAAAGTTTGAGGACAATGTTTCTTCTGAAGAAGAGGAGCTGGAATTAGCGGCAAAACCAATTCGTTTCTCTCCTAAAAAAGATGAGGATAACAATGATGACGAAACAGAAATTGAGACACACATTGTGGATCCATTCTTTGTCACCGACACAGGCGAAAGTTATCTTTCCACTGCGGTAGTAAATCGCACACAACATCTTGACAACAACGATGAAGAGGAGAACGCTCAAAGAGATCTGCACATGGTGAAATTGAGTGGCTCTAAGAAACATTTGAATTACCGCGAAAGAAATACTCAGCAAAACGACAGGCGGCAGCAAACCAATGACAGAGGATCATGGAAACAAAATCAGAATCAAAGCTACAGAGGTCAACAACAAAACCAAGGCAAATGGTCGAATAACAATGATAGAAAACCTTGGCCACACAATGCAAACAGAACTGAAAGACGCGCCGCGGAACAAAGGTCAAATAACTGGAACAAGGGCAACGAAAAGCCAGACCAAAGACAAGATAGATTTTCGAATAATACCAAAGCAAACCCCGACTATGTCAAAACGGAAGAAAAATTACATCCTTCATGGGCTGCCAAACAAAAGCAAAAACCAATAATTACAGGATTCCAAGGTAAAAAGATAACATTTGGCGACGACGGCATCACTAACGAAGCAAGCCAAGCTCCTTCCACAAACAATGCCAAAAATAACAGAAAAGAACCAAAAGCAACTCCAAACACGAAACCAGAATCCCTACATCCATCATGGGCGGCTAAACAAAAACTTAAGCCAGTCATAACGGCTTTTCAGGGTAAGAAAATCACGTTTGACAATGATGATTAATAAAAAAGAACAGCAATTAGATATATTATCTTAACAAAAAAAAACTGTGTTTATTTCAATTGAACTAAGCCTACAATTTAGGTACAAAATGGCCGCGTATCTTATCCGAATTCTTCAATTTAGCAATATCGACACTTGGGTATTTATTTCTTATAACATCAAGATCCATGTTGGGATTACGGCGTAGCATCATCATAACTTGGTTACGATCACGGCTATAAAAAAAGAAAAAAACATTTTAATAACTAAGGAGAACTAGATTAGAGAAATGCTTACTTCTTGGATTTACGCTTTTCGTTGTAAAGTTTTTCACGGTAGTGAAGCAAAAATTTGCGTACAGCATAGCCGCCATAACCAATCGATCTAGTTTTAATCCATCTAATGTTCATGAAGGGTGGCAAAACATGTTCACAGTATCTGAAATTGAAGGCAAAAGTAAAATAATAATGTTAATGGGTATAAAGATATTATACATAGTTCTTATAACTAACGTTTTTAATAAGGCACATTCGATAAACAAATGGCAATTTAGTAATATATATATACATGATATCATGTATATTGATTTAATAAAACTTACTTGTACATATAACGTATTCCCAAATTGTTCGCCACCAACCGTTGTGGTCTCTCTCCATTCACCCCAGTTTCTAGCAAATGGTATGCCGTATTTCGCTCTCTTACCACGGTTTCCAAATTTGCCATAGATACTTTCACTTTGTCCAAACGTTCGGGACTTGGAAACAATTCCATTTTATCATTACACTCGTGCTCCATGGTCATAAGCATGTTACGTTCCTTCAACAAAACAAACCAGAGCTGGTGGAGGTCCTTATTGGATTTGATACGCAATTCATCGAGTTTCCAAGCTCGACCCACCTTAACCTCATTTTCTGACCAATTCTTGGGATCATCGAAAAATTCCATCAAATCATTATTTCGTGGACTGGTGGAGAAGCTTCGACTAGCCAACACAACAACATTGCAGCTTATTTGAGGTTGAACATTTTGTTGGGCCCTTAAATGTTGAATTCATCATGTTACATAAAATTGATATGATTGTAAACAATTGTCCGCCGTATCCATACCTAAAGAATTGTGGCGTACACTTCGTTGCTGTTTGCAACGAAAGATTTCCCAAAGCTCCACATAGTGTTTTCACACCTTGCGACACGTTCACTAATTTAGTAAATCCCGACATTTTTAATAATGAAAAAATGCAAAAAAAAACACCCGGTGGTAAATGAATATAGGTTCTCCTCCAGCCACCAGCTAATACAAAAAAAATATGGATAACAGCTGATACTAGAGATCTCCGTCGGTGTATTTTTAGCCGCGGCAATTGCAATTCACAATGAATTGGTAGCACCAGACATAGTTCCAAGACGGCGTAATTTTTTATTTGATCTTCATCACGGTCAGATTTTTGTAATCTGTTCTTTTTGGGTATTTGAATAATAATTTTGTCCTTTCAAATAAACATCACTTTTCTAAATAAAGTTAAAAAAAAATTCATTTAAAAAAAAAATTGTAAAAATACATTTTTTTATTTAAATATTTTTATGTAAATTTGTGGTATTTTGTTTTGTTATTTTCGTTTATATTTTTAAATTTTTGTGGCAAATTTATATTTTTTTAAATTGTAGTAATAATTTTTTTTTGTGTATTTTGATTAATTTTAATTTATGTATGGTTTTTATTTTTTTTACTTAACTCCATATTGTGAGCAAAATTTTGAGAAATAATTTTTGAAAAAAGATGCTTAAATTTTTACTTGTATTTTGTTGTTGGAGAGATGTTAACATATTTTTGCATCCATGAAAGATAGGAAAAAATGCACAGAGTTGTACTCTGAAAAGCAGAACCAGACAACCGTTCACACCAAACATTTTCTCGCTGATAAGTTAAGTTTGTCGATAGATCCATGTATCTGAAACGTGGTTCTAATAGCTGGCAAGAGTGCAGAATATGGGGCGGGATTAAAAAAAATGCCAATCCACCCAAATAGGCCCTAAAACACGACAATCGAGGTCAAAGTTGGTGCTAAGGACTATGGGGCAGGGGGGTGGCCAAAAATGGGCCCATTGGGTTTTATGATGGCCCCCATTTTAAGTTCCTACGGGTTCCATGGACCGAGTCAGAGCCTTTTCAATTTCCGGGATTTACCAAATTGAAAAAATGATAGAACAATAAGAAAAATTTTAGGAGTTAAATTGAAAAATTTGAAAAATGAAATGTCGTAAAAAATGTGAGAGAAAATTTATTTTTTTTAATTTAAAAAAAAATTAGGGCAAATAATGGACAATTTCAAGAAATATTTAAAAAATTAAAAAAAAAACATTTGAAAAAAGGAAATTTAAAAAAAAATTTAAATATCATGACCCTCCCTAAATTTCAGGAAAAAAAAGCAAATTCAATAAAATTTAAAAAAAGGAAAAAACAGACAAATTTAAGAAAAATTTTAAAAACCTTAAAAAAAATGAAAAAAAAAACTCAGGAATTTATTTATTTTGGCTAAATATTGTGCAGTTGTCATTTGTTTTTTAAATTTTTTTATATATCCCTGGAAAATTTATTTTTTTAGTATATTTTAGGGAAATTAGTTCTGTTGCGATCAATAGTACCGCAGGCAAAATTTTATACATATTAATAAGAGCTTTGTACTGTGAATCAGTTTCCAATTCTTTGTAACTTGAAGCTCAAACTTTGATGCAAATTAAGACAAAATTTCGATTTTAAAGTATTCCTTTACACTGCCGCTGGGTAACTTGGTTATATTTCCAATGTAAAATATTCGTAAATTCGCTTTCCAATACAAAGCTCAATTTTTACATTTTTATTTTTGACATATTGTGACTCTTTACCACATTCTCCTTACTGTGAACGAGGTTTACGATTACGTCGCATTTTAGGTCGGTTACTTGGCAAGCCAAATGGTGGAGAAGAAGAAGAGTAAAGAATGACGCGAGAACAATTTTTCTGTATACGTGATTCGTGTTTCAAGTTTCACGCGTTGTAGTTCGTTGCCGTTGCCATTTTCTAAGGACGATTTTGCGTTTTCTATTCAATTAAGTTACATAAAAACAATACAATTGTAACGCAGTATAGAATTATCATTGTTTAGTGCAACTCAGCTGAACCGGCTTTTTTCGATTCCCATAAATTGTTGTGAGTAAAAAACTTGTAAGACTACACTTTTCAACAAAGAAAACGTCTGTCTCCCGCCCGGCGCGACCTCATTATATACAGTCTAGCAATATTCCGCATACAGAATTTTCAATTCTTTGTTCTTTATAGTAATAACTGCCTAAACATTTCGTCTGACATGGAAAGTAACTCCAACACGGAAAATCGTGAGAAGGAGCGTGATCGTCGTGGCCGTGGAGCACGCGGTTCCCGATTTTCTGATGCGGATACCTCATCAGCCACCGGGGGCGGAGGTGGTGGTGTTGGAGGCGGCGGTGGTGGAAACCGCGACCGCAGCCGTGAGCGACGCAATTGCCGCATTTATATTTCGAATATTCCATACGATTACCGTTGGCAGGATCTGAAGGATTTGTTCAGACGTGTCGTTGGCTCCGTGGAATATGTTGAATTGTTCCATGACGAAAATGGCAAAGCCCGCGGTTGTGGCATTGTAGAATTCAAAGACCCTGATAATGTAGAAAAGGCCTTGGAGAAAATGAATCGGTATGAAGTGAATGGCCGTGAATTGGTTGTTAAAGAAGACCATGGTGAACAGCGCGATCAATGCGGGCGTATTATCCGTGATGGTGCTGGCGGAGGTGGTGGTGGCGGCGGTGGCGGTGGAGGTGGTGGTGGTGGCTCTGGTGGAGGCCGCGGAGGCGGTGGAGGTAACTCAGGAGGTTTCCGAGGCGATGGCGGCTTTGGTGGCGGCAGAAGGGATGACGACCGATCGTAAGTGTTAAACAAATATATAATATTTCATTTGTAATTTGTAGGAATTAATGACAACAATATTGGCTTCTGCTGTCCATTCAAGAAAATGGTTCACATTTTTAACTGTCACTTTAAATTTGTTTTGAGGAGTGAAATTTGAGAAAGAATTGCTACGGTTTTTAGTTTAACGACATTATAATTTACACAGAAATTAGTTGCTTTACATGGTCCTGGTAAACAAAAGAGGAGTACTTTTTTTGGAATTCTCTAAAAATCGTAGTATTTTAGTAAAACGACGTTTTTGTGAACATGTTTTATAAAACTAGTATTCTCTTTTGACAAATTAAAAACTTCAATGTTAAACTTGTTGCCTTCTCACCTCAGCGGAAATATATGAAATACATAATTGTATAAATGGGCCTTTAATTAATAGGTATAAATAAAAAAATAAATAATAAATATATCGCTCAGTTGTTGCGAGATCAGCATAAGTCAAAACAATATACCTTGCAAAGAATAGAGGGAATCATATAGTTCTCAAGCGGAGTGTATAAAAGATGTTAATATGGATTTTTTTACACAACATTACCTATAAATAATCATTCGACATGCCGGTCTTGCAACAAATAAGCGATAATATATAAGTTTTTATGCAATTGATAATGTCCTCTTATTTTACATTGGTTCCATATTGTAATACCTATCGATGGTATATGTTCATATGGGACATGAACAAATCAGCTATTTTTGGCGTAGAAATAATTATTATAAGTAAAGGTGTCTTTGGAGGAAGTTCCATTAAAAGATGTCTATATGTCTGTGTGTGATAGTACTTTTGTAAGGCGAATTTTTGGGCGGGAACTAGAAGAATTTTTTTCCTGCGATAACAGGACGACTTACTTACGTTTGTTATGTATGCTGATATTTTTTTAAATGATCTTTTTAATTAAAACAGTGTTTACTACTTAGGGCACAATTTGACAGTGTCATTAAAACTGTAAATAAAAATACGGTATTTAAATTAAAATGCAATTAGCCAATATATTGGCGTACGTTTCAAATTAAAAAAGCTTACCAATTTCATATTTAGTGGGCTGATTGTCTTACGCAAAATGTATCGACATAAAAAGATGACTCAGCTACACATTTGGATGTGCATATTGATATCTCACACCTGGTTCTGATGGAATCATAAGCAAATAATTTCACAGCGATTGCTTAAATTATATACGTCGAGAAAATTGCAACGTTTCTGATTGTTTTATGTCTTGTTATAACTTCAAAATTAGGGTTGTTTAAAAGATAAAAAATCATTAGTATCGTTTTTATATCTATTTGCTTATCGACTAAAATGTGAAATGTTGACGGGGAAGAATGTACAGTATATATGAGAATGGTTTTTTCATTTATTTGTGACACTTTGATTTCAGCTTTCCATTTCGAACTATTAACGTTCTTCGTAACATTTTTATAGTGTAGTGGTTAAATATCGTTACTGAACAACTTCTGAAAACAAGATTTATGTTAGCAAGTGCCTCAGACTCTATGATTTTAGTTCGAAATTCTTTCCTAGAATTTTTTTTAGAGTTTTATTGCTTTCTAAAGTATCGATAATAGACCAAATTGTGCACCGAATTCAACAAGAATCGATTATAGGGAAAAGAAGTCGGGCAAATATTTAAAAAAAAACATGTTTAAAATATTTTAAAGTAAAATTATGTTTTTCTAGTTTGGCAAACATTACGCTTATTAGTAATTTTCGTAGATATTGGTTAATACCCCCGAAATATTTAATTTCATTAATAATTTGGCTTTTTTTTATAGAAGACCCATTTCTCTTCGTTGTGGATAACTTTCAGTAGTCCGACAAACCTCAAATTTTATTAAATTAATAAGCCTAACCACCGCATTCGGTTTAAATCGAAATCAATTCAATCTGAATTTCTAAACCGCCCTTTATTAAAGGAGCATTGAAATATTTAAATGAAAATGTAAAATTTGCAGCACATTCATAATTGTAACTTCGATACGAAGAGGATGCCCTTAACTGTTTAAACGGAAGAACTCTGTATAATTTTACGATGTCCTTTTTGTGCTATAATACATCCAATTTTTATCCATTATTTATTTAACATTTTTTCCAACAGCCGCGATGATTTGTTCTCTTTTATGTCGCAAAATGATCTCTAAAAGGTCTTTAGACCTACTTTGTTGAAATTTCGATTGGCTATTGTTGAGTTTTTGACGGACCTGATTTTAAATTACAATATTGAAACAGTGTTGTTGCAAAATGTGATATTTGTGAAGGTTGTATTTTAAGGCTTTTTGCACAAAATTGTCGGAATAATTGCCCTTTACATGTTTAGGACGGAACAAATGATAAATATATATATTCGAATATGCCTTTTCAACATATCTTTTGTATTGAAACGCGTGCGAAAAAAATTTCGAACTTTCATTGCCATGGAAATTTAAATTATTGTAATGCTACAAAACAAATCAAACCCATTGAATTCTGTAATTATTGATGAGACTTTCCGATATAAATGTATGATAATTATCTATTGAACAATTGATAGTTGTAATGAAATCAACCACTGACTTGAGTAGTATTAATTTATTGGTTATACATATAATAAAATAATCTCATGTGTGGTTTCGTCTTTCAACACTTTGTTTAGCTAAGTATCAAATGTATTTAAGCAATTGGGCCTTCGTTTGTTGCTTGTTTTAATTTGTTATACTAAGCCTAATCGGTTGCTCTTACAATTTACATTGCTTTAGCTGGAACATGATGTTTCTACAAAGGTTTCGTGTTTTCGATTCTCAAGCGGTTCTTAGTTTTAATTTTTAGCTTTCATTCAACAATTCATTTCAAAATTAAATAAATCAACTCAAAATTGTCGAAATACGTGTGAACATAGAAGAGTTTCTTTCCAATCGTTAAAAATATTTATTAAGTTTGTTTTTACGAATATCCAATTAAACATCACATTGTAATTAGGCAGTTCTCCCACAATTTCACAGTTATACTAGGATCACAGTCAACGCGGGACACCAGAGTTTTATTAACCTTCACCTTATTCACTATCCAAACATACCTAAAAATAGACGAAACGAATCTCTGCTGTACATGTTTTTTTTTCTGAGGACATCGCAATTTACTTATTGTTGTTTAAAGTTGTCCTAGACTGTTATTGTATTTGAATTAACATATATAAATCTTAGTATTGTATTTTTTGAAAACAAATA
Organism: Muscina levida; assembly: GCA_964034835.1. Classification (NCBI taxonomy): domain Eukaryota; kingdom Metazoa; phylum Arthropoda; class Insecta; order Diptera; family Muscidae; genus Muscina; species Muscina levida. The sequence goes on from OZ035880.1 coordinate 23,431,523, forward strand.
TTGATTTATTGATTGTTGTATTGTAAGTATTTGCTTTCTACCTACCATCAGTGTTGTGCTAAACTAAAATGAATTTAGTAGTTGGTGCGGATTGTGTGTCTCTCTTTTTTCCTGATTGATGATGATCTGCTTGCCGTTTGTTTTGAAAAGTGTTTATATGTGTTGCTATATATCTTCCCTTTTAGATCTGGTCGTAATAATTATAACATGATGTCTAATGATTTTGTAAACCAACCAACGAATTATAATTATTATGGGCTTTCAGCGTCGTTTTTGGAGAATCTCGGCATATCTGGACCTTTGCATAATAAAGTTTTTGTTGCTAATGTGAGTATTGTACACAAAAATTGTTTTTTAATCTTCCTGACAACGTAAGTTCTTTGTATGATGATGGGGTCGTTTTCTGTTCCTTTCCAATTGCTGAAAAAACAAACCACCAACCAACCACTATTGTTTGTTAAGTAACAATGTGTGTTTGCATCAATTTTTTGCTGGCTGCTTTTAATCGAAGTGTTTACAATAGTACAACTGATTGATCGTTTAATTACCGGGGCTTTACTCTTTCAATCAGTAATTTTTCTCCCTTGGTTAAACAACTGAATTATTAATTTTTTACCAGTATACATTTGGTCACACTGAATAAGTTATTTTCTGATAACCTAATGGGCTGTGTTTAGATGGTCGCCCTATCATGGTGTGTTTTGTTTCACACACCTAAATCTGGTTAGAGGTATAATAACTACGCTAGACTTTGGTTTTTTACTTTGATTTTCTTTTTGTTAATAATTGGAAGATGGGCTTCCAATTTGGACTAACTTCAGTTTTCCCTTCTAATCTTAAGACACACAGCGCAGTCAGTTTATTTAAAATCTTGCAGAGAGATGCTTAATTGTTTGCCTAAACTATTTCCCTTTCCCTTATTTTGCTTAAGGAACTTATTTATCGCCTCTAAGAAGGCACAATATTTTGCTGGTGAAAATATAGTTTTCTTTTAAAAAGTTCAATTTTGTTTTTCCTGGAAAAAGAGAAAGGGAAACTTTCAATTTCCCCTCAGCAAAGTAAATGCTTTTTGTAAATATGATGCGATATAGATAGTTTATTGTATAGGGTAATACATCTCGAAATTCCATTTTATTGTTGTTTGGGGAGTTTCTTTATCAAATCCACGGTACCTACTTTATCATCCCTGGAGCTAAACATTAAATGTCCGGAAAAGGCTTGCATCCACATTTTTTGTTTGAATTTTATTAACATTTTTTTTATTATTTATTTTTTTCCAACCTTTTATATTTAGCTTGACTATAAGGTGGATTCTAAAAAGCTCAAACAAGTATTTAAGCTAGCTGGCAAAGTTCAGAGTGTAGATTTATCTTTGGACAAAGACGGCAACAGTCGTGGCTTTGCCGTCGTCGAATATGATCATCCTGTGGAAGCTGTGCAAGCCATTTCCATGCTGGATCGTCAAATGCTATATGATCGTCGCATGACTGTACGTTTGGATCGTATTCCCGACAAAGGTGAGGGCATTAAACTGCCCGAAGGCTTGGGTGGTGTTGGCATTGGCTTGGGACCAAATGGCGAACCCTTGAGAGATGTGGCCCGCAACCTGCCCAATTCCACGAATCAATCCCAAAACCAGTCGCAAATGAATGTCAATAGCGGCAATATGGGAGGTGGAAACGGTATGGGAGGTGGAAACGGTATGGGAGGCGGAAATGACATGGGAGGTGGTAATGGCGGCATGGGCGGCATTGGCATGGGTAATGCTAATCCCAATGTTGGTGGCATGTTTGGCAATAACGCAGTTGTACAACCCGCACCTGTTGCGCCTGTTTTACCAAATAACAAATCCCAAAACAATTTGCCATTAAATACCAATTCTGGTCTCAACTTGGCTGCTCTAGGAGTTGCCCTTTCAAATCCACTGTTGACGACTTCTTTGAATAACTTGGGCATTAATTTGGCACATCAACAAGGAGGTGGTGACGATTCCATGCCCTCCGGAAATGCGGCATTATCGAATAATTATAGCACTGGAGGAAACAACTACAGCTCCGGTTTTGGATCTTCTTCGGGGTTTAATCCACAAGCTGGGAACCCAGGCGCCGGCAATGTAGGCTTTAATGCCTACAACAGTGCCGGGGGTGGAGGCGGCGGTAACGCTGGTTCATCGGTAGACAACGACTATGGACGCGGCAATGCCATTGATATGTACGGTTCTGGATCTGGCGGTAATTCTGGCAACGGTGGCGGTAATGTACGCAAATCAGACACCATCATTATCAAAAATGTAAGTTATGCCGATTTGGTTATAAAATTATTGTATTACATAACTCATATTTACTTTTTCTTGTAGATACCACTGAGCTGCACATGGCAAACACTGCGCGATAAATTCCGTGATGTTGGTGAAGTCAAATTTGCAGAAATTAGAGGCAACGATTTGGGCGTAGTGCGTTTCTTCAAGGAGAGAGATGCGGAACTAGCAATAGGTAAACATAATAAAACTAAATGTATGGATGTTTATGCATTAGATTTGATTTGTCATAAATGAGCATAAGTTTCGGTTAACATAATTAAGTAGAGCTTTTAAAATGTCCCATCATTTGATTTAAAGGGGCAAAAAACCTTAGTCAAAAATGGCAAAGAATCTCGGGTTATATAATACCAATTTTCGTTGCATTATTTTTTGTGGACGTTTCACCATTGTTGCTCATTAATGACAAGGGATTACGATATATAAACGTGCTGCAGTTTTAATTTTTTTGAATTATTAAAACAATAGTTCTTATCGAAAACACTCAACTGTGTTTTTTTTTTAATTTTCAATATTAATTTTATTTTTTTAAATATTTTTATCTTAACGTGCTTTAATTTAAATGTTTAAATTTTTATTTAAATTTTCGTTTATTGTAATATATTGTTTGTTCAAAATGTTTTAATTAAATCTTTGACACGATTTATTAAACCAGAATGCTCAAATAGCTCTATCATTTGAAGTCAATTGTTGTAATTTGATAAATATTTATTTTATCCACGTTTTCTTTTTTATCCTATATTAATTTTTTTATTATCAAATTTCTTCCAGCTCTTATGGATGGTTCTCGCATGGATGGCCGTACAATTAAAGTGACATATTTTTAAAATAGTTCACTCTACTAAAACGTTCTTCAGATAACAAGACGTTAGAAGGAGGGGTATTTTCTTAACTCATTTAAAACCTGACGTCAACGTATCACATCCTCCCCTTGCGTTTTATTTAAGGTTATACTTAACTTTTATCGTATGATTTCTAATATTTAGACCTATATTTTAAGTTGAACCCTTCTCGTAATTTGTATCAGACATTCGAGTTTTTTTTTTCTTAAAAAAAAAAGAAAACAAACAAACAACTTTATCACTTATTGATAAAGTTAATGAGAGTTGAAAAAACAAACCACACCAAACAAAAACAAAGTACATTAAAGACTCTAGTAGCAGAGATGTCTTTATTTTGATGTTTCAGACGATCACATCTCTCTTAAAAATAAAATAAGTTTTAAGGAAACAAATTATATGCGTAGTGTAATCAAGAAAACATACAAATACAATGTATCTATATATATTCATAACAAACAAATAAAAATCATATTGAGAATAAAATGTTATGAAGTTATGGATTATTATTTATTTCAATCTACATCTTCAAAAAAAATTTAGATAACATTGGGGCCGGTCACATTTTTATTTTGAAACTTAGCATTCGAATAATGAATCATATCGGTAATGGTCATATCGATATGAACATAGCTCTTCGCAAATTGGTTCATTGTTTTTGTCACCAAGGGGCTGTGTGTGATCCTCCGCGTGCTGGATGACCTTGTGCAGGTTGAAATATTGTTAGGGTGGTCGTAAAAATCAATGTTGAATTTTTGTCGTTGCCACCCCCAAAAATGATGTATTTGCATATTTTAGGATAGCCAAATTTTGAGCACTATTGGGGTATGTTTACCTGTGCCGCTTTGAGCTTAAAGTTTGTAAGCTCCTACAGCCACGTTTGGTAGGCATAACTCAAGAACGACTAGTCCAATTTTAATGGAACAAAAATCCGAAATTAATTTATTAGGCAATTTTTTTATTTTTTCATAAATTTATTTATAACTGCGAAACTGTTGATTATGCAGATTAATCATTTATGAACAGAGTAAATGCATTTTAATTCTTAAATTTTGGATTTTTGTTTGGTCAGGCCCAAAGCGGCATGGAATAACATACAACTTATATGGGTTAGTTGTAACTTTTTGGTTGAGTTGTTGTAATTTTTAGGTGTACTGAAATTAAAATTTTACAATGCGGTATTATCGATTACAACTTAACCTCTGTAGAACACATATTTTACCACAATTTTGTTTCTATCTTTTTGAAGTTTTTTTTGTCCACTGTACTTTGGGTACTATGCAGTTTTAACAAACAGACCAATGCAAAGCACAATTTAAGACATTTCTTTTATTATCATTTCTTTGATTTAAAAAGTTCAATGTACATGAAAAAAAATTGACTGTAAATTAGTGTAATAGTTGTTTGAATTTATTCTCGTCAACCCCTATCTCTTCCACCAAATGGCCGTTTATTCAAACGGTTTCCACAGAGTATATTACAATTATGTGTAATAAACAAATCTAGTATTTTTAAATTTCAAAATTATATGTTTTGTATTTTTATTAGTATATTAGAAATTGTTGTCATTCACATTTCTTATGTTATTGGATGTTTTGGTGGTAGTGTAATGATTCTGCACATACACATCATAGGTAGTATACAAGATAAACTAAACCACATTTGTCTGTATGTACTAAATCAGAAGAAAGAACGCAAATCTTAACGGAATACAATGATAGGGATGAGAAATGTAAGGTAAGAGAGTTTGTATAAAAAGAATACCAAAGAAATTAATTGCTAGCTGCTGTTGTGGCTACAGCAGGCGTTGTGCTTGTGACGGCCACCGGCGTTGGAGTTGTTGAACTGTCAACACTACCACTGCCTGCACTGCCGCTTCCGCCAAAACGCTCCAAGCGCTTGCGAGCCTTTTCGGCCCACTCATCGCTGTTTACGGCAGCGTTTGTACCAGATGACCCGGTGTTTGCTTCTCCACCAAAACGTTGTTTACGTTTAAGCAGTTTTTCCTCAGTATCCAATTTGACCAGATTTGTGGATGTTACACAACCAAAACGTTCAGCACGTTTTTTTAACAGTTCCACTTGTTTCTCGCTACTAACAACCGGAGCTTGTGATATAGCCGCGGCATCCTTAGAGTCCGTTGTGGCTGCTGCAGCTGCTTTTGTTTTTGCAGCGTCAATGCCGAATTTTTTAGCTCTCAGTTCTAAACGCTCTTGCATCGATAACTCCGACAGTTTTTTGGTAGTTGACGATGCTGTACCTTCTACCGTTATAGGATTACGTTCACTCATTTTGAGAACTTTTTCGTCGGATGGCTCTGTATTTTCTTTGGTTGTCACACTCGACGACTCAGTTGATTGTCCACTGGATATTTTGCGCTTGAGTACAACTTTTTTGGCGGTAGATGTGGGGGACTCCAAAATGTCATCGTCAGCCAGCACAGCATCATTATTGTCCGCAGTTACCTTGGGTAAAATAGTTGTGGGTGTAGTAGTGGGGCTCTTAAGCAGCTCGTTTTCATCAGCGCCCAAAATCTTCTCCTCGTCCGACAATACACCCTCCTCGTCTAGGATATCTTCGCCCGTTATAGATGTGTCCTCTAGCAAAGGTTCGCCATCCATAGCGGCTTGTAAGCGTTCCTGCAGTTCGGTCTTATTACCAGCAATGGAGAGACCGCGTTCTTTCAGCTCACGCTTCAAATCGGCCACCTAAAGTAATGTTTGGTATTTTATCAATAATTGAATGTATATTAACTGGATGGAATTACCTTGAGGTTGCTTACATCGGTAACAGGCATTTTATAAGAAAAATATGTTGTCGCGAAGCTTTATTTTCTATTTTTTTTTAGCTAAAATTAATTGTCTTAATAACACTAATCGTATTCTAATGTAACAAATAACAACGCTGCATATAACTGTTAGGAACGAAATGGGATGAAAACGAATGGTAGCATTTGCAAGAGGGGATTTTTAAGGGTTGCCGGCAAATACAACACTGTTGTTCTGTTGAGACATGCCTGGCTCTTTCCGTTTTGAAACAGTTATATTTGTGTGGCGAAATTGCAGACAACTTTGTAAAGTAAAAAAAAAAGAAAAATAATTCAATTAATGCAATTCAACAAGTGAAGTGATAAATTATATTGTTCATAGATTGCTGCTAACACAAAAGTTAGGGAGAATATTGAATTATAGCGATCTGAAGAAATTTTATGTTGTGACAAAAGGCAAAATGCGCGTACAGATTGAATTGTTTGCGACAAACCAAAGTGCGAATAACAAGTGCCTCTGTTTAGCAATATATATCATATTTCCATCATAAGTCCAGCAAAAATCAAGGTAAGATTTAAAATGTTATTCATTCGTATCCATTGAAATTTACATATATCGCATCAAATAATTCAATGATCTTCACTGCCTATGCCAACAACGAGTACAAAGCCTATTTCGAATTATAATGGTGTGGGCGGCGGCGGTTTGAATATAACAAACGGCGGTGGCTGATCTACGATTGCAGACTCCAATCCAATATTAAAAATTTTAATAATACTAAAAAATATTAAAAATATTTAAAAAATATTTAAAATTTTAAAAATATTAGAAATAATAAAAATATCAAAAATATTAAAAATATTAAGAATATTAAAAATAATAAAAATATTAAAAATATGTATTAAAAATATTAAAGATATTAAAAATATTAAATATATTAAAAAATATTAAATATATTAAAAATATTGAATATGTTAAGCCAAAAAAACTATTAAAAAAATTAAATATCTAAAATTTTGAAAAAAAAATTACAAATATTAAAAACAAGTAAGTCGACTTACACATACCCCCACCCATATATTTTATGGGAAACCAAACCAATATCCAAATACCAATAACAAAACCTTAAACTCCATTTTGCTCCACTACGTTAAAATTTTTTGTCAAAAGTCGAATCAAAATATATGAAAAATTGTGTGTTAAAATACATTAGAGAAATTTCATGTCTTCGGAGACCTATTTTAAAATTTTCCGGGCAATATTTCCTGGGAACATTTTAACCCTCAAGCTGCCACCTGTATGGGACATTTAAGGCCCAACTTCGAAGAACAGCCTTAAATACAACTTTTTAGTGAGGATAGAAAATATTCTTCGATAGAAATATTCTCCGGACAATTTCACTAAGAGTCACTGAAGACAAATAACCTTTACGAGTCAAAGGTTATAAAATAACATCAAAATTAAATGTTAAGACGTCTAATTTTAATCAAAGAATGCAACACACTTTTTCGGAAGAGAACCACACCAATATTAAACGGAAGCATGTGACCGTAGTAATAAAACCTTAAACTGCAATTTGCTCCACTACGACACAATTTTTTTTACAGTGGTTTAAAATTTGATTTTTTGATTTACATTTAGGATAGTTCATATCTTTTGAGACATACATTAAAAATTTCTGGGGAATATATCCTTTGAACATTTTAACCCTCTAGCTCTCACCCGTATGGAACATATTAGGCCGAATTTTGAAAAACAGCTTAAAAGTCAACTTTGTCAAAATGACAAAAAGATATATAAACAATTCGCGAACCTAAAGTCGCAAAGGATGTAAGTCCAAAATTAAAAATCTTACAGGAAGGCCAAAAAAACTTTACTTTTTCCATTAACGACTTACTTTTTCAAAACTTTTAATGCAATTATGTGTATAAAAGGTGACAACGCATATTTTTTTGGTGGTTTTTTCTTTCAAGCCAGATGCGTTTTCGATTTATCTTGCCTTATACATTCAAAAATACATTTAGACAAAATGTGGACTTACAACCTTTACGACTTTAGGTCGCGAATTGCTTGTGAAAACCACGTTGTCGGTGACGACAACATCACTTCGATTCAACATCGTCGTCACATCAATGCCATTTCGGTATTCTGTAACTACCATGAGACGACGTCGACTTGTAATCGATAACATGAAAGAAATGACAACAGCTGATGTGAAATTTGTACATCAGCTGTTTTATTTTGATTTTTATTGTGTTTCAAGAAAAAATTTATTTGTGTCCGTACCAGATTCAAGCGATGAGGAAAGCAAGAATTATCTTATAATGGAAAGGAAAATATTCCTACAAAGTCCGATATCTTAAACTTGCCAGATAAGAAGTACGTACATAAGTGTTTAAACCCTAATTTGTGGTTAACTGTTGGCCGGTCTCCAAACTTTTAAATTTTTTAGATACGGGAAGATAGAAATATAATGTAATGTGAACTAAGGACATCTGTTTCAGTCATATTTAAGTTGTCAGCAACATTGAGGTCCCTAGGACAGGGGTCTTACCACCTAAATGTAAGTGCAGCCAGTAGTTTGAAGATTCCGGTCGAAACACTGAATGAATTAAACAAGTTATTTGTTCAAAATGGATACAATTTGAAAAGACCAGATGAAAAATCAGAAGCTAAACTAGATTTTTAAACGAAACAAGATTTCCTGGAGTTATTGGATATGTCAATGGAACCCATATCAACACTTTCGCTCCAAATCAAGAAGACCGGAATCGTTACTACAACCGCAAAGAATTCTTTAGTATCTCTAAAAGGCGGTCCAAAAGAATTAAGTTTTTTTTCTAAAAATTTTCTCATATTGCCCCTTAAAATTAGTCGGAAATGTTTCTCTCTGAAATACATTTACCAATGAGAGATTTTGTTTCCAAACCAGCCCCTTTTCGGTAGTCGACATTTTCATTCTTGGCGTCATTAAACAAAACCTTTATAAAATTTACAAAAACTAAAATTAAAAACAAAATTTCGATTCAACGTCGTCGTCACGTTTCCTTACAGAATACCAAATTTGTGTCAATAGTCATCGAGTTATCGAAAACGACTACGAGAATACCAAATTTACAGTATCGTCACAAGAAGACGTCGTTTTGCGTCGACGACGACAACGGGAATAAGGGCGATTATCTCTCTAAACCTAAAAAACACTATTGCCACGCCACTTACGCCCCCGAATCGAAAATAAAAAGATCGTTATTATATTTTTAAATGTTGTGCTGAGAATAGTTCGTAAATCAAATTTTTCTCTCTATAGCAAAAGAAAACTTTTGCCGAGCACCTTCCGCTCATAGGACAACTATTAAAAAATATACATAACATATTTGTCTACCATACAAACAGAAATATACTTACATTTCTTTACCGTTTTGGAAGAAGATGATATGTCCAATTTTCATAAGGAAAGTGCAGGTTTGTGCATATATTCAGTATTTTTATATTCGGCCATAACATTAATATTTACCCCAAATTCTAAAGAAATTCTCTAATTGCTGGTAACTCTAAAGTTGTTCTCTCACTATGACTCTTGTTATTTAAGCCAATCTCACAATTGCGCTCTCTCTCTCTCGCTCCTAATGGCCATCTCACCACTTCTTTGGCAATGTAATGTGCTATGGACTTACACCATCTTGATGGGTTTAAGCCAGGTTAAGAACGTCTTACCATCAAACTACAGCACATCAACACTGCCACAACGACGACGACGACACTGACAACGAATGGATTGTGAAAATAAGGAAAGAGCACACCTGTAGCACAAGTCAGTCTTGGGAGAAACGTTATAAAGCTAACATCCTAAAGCCGGGTGCGCGTGCGCGATATAAACGAAACGTGAAATGAAACTCAAAACGCTAAAAAATGTATAACAAAACAAAAGATATCTACTATTTTCCTCAGTGAATATGAATCAAAAGAAGACAAAAAACACTTAAAGCGCAGATTTAATACGAGTCGTGTTGATTAAAAACAAAGAGAAAATTATATAAAATAAAACTATATAAAAAACGGAAGAAATATAGAGTGGTATATAACAACAACAGCAACTAAAATCTAAATACGAATAGTACAATTGTATTACAAAAAAAAAAAATTAGTATACAGAGACTTTCACTGTGGTTCAAAGCGCAACAAACTCCAATTTAATAATTAAATTACAAAAAAAATCCCCTAGACGTTGCCGTTTTTGTTTGTTGCACCTCCTCGTCAAGTGGCTACACAAAGTAAAGTTGAATGGAGTGGATGTGGATAGATGAATGGTTGAATGGCTGGAGGTGAACAAATTCTCACACCAACCATCCAACCGTCTTTGAGATTTTTGCATACAAAAAGAAAAAGAAATAACGCGAACCGACACCGACATACTAATGACAACAACGGACTAACTGAATTAGAGGTGGACGGATAATGCGGAATTGCGGAGTGATGAACATAACATAAGCTTTAATTCATTTCTGTTGAAAAATTAATTAAAACATCTCTAATGATTAGAAAACAACGAAAACAACACAACAACAACAACTACAAAACATGTTCACATGCATATTGGATAATATTACACCGAAAACTACAAAAGAAGAGTAACAAAATATATTAAAAAAGAGTTTTGCCGTCACTTAATGGATCTCTATGACACCAGTCAGCCACTAGCAAGCAACCACCACATGGTTGGTGGTTGCTCGTTGCTGGTGGTTTATACACAACTCAAAACAATTGTTAACAACGGGCAGAGCTGGGCCAGCACCAAAGTAGCAAACAGTTGACGACGGCATCAACAAGACGAGAAGATCTCGCGTTAGTCAGGGGCTTTGTATTGGCGGCATTAGCTTTAGCTTACAGAGCGCACACGTCTCTCACCTGTATCTGCAGTGTGTGTAGTAGAGGAGCTACGGTACCGTTAGAAGTGCCCATTTATGTTGTGTATGCGATTTGAAATATGAGAAATTTATTCATAATTGCCTTAAGTAGGAGCTATTGCTGTGTATAGTCAGTCAGTCAGTCAGCCACACAAATAGAAATATGTACGTATGATTCGGATATACAATGGAGCACAAAAGTCCGCATATGTAAAGCATTGAGAATTTGCTTAAGAATATTGTGTAAATCTTATATTACAGGGGAGGCATTGACGTCAGAGCGAGTGAAAGATATTGAAGGTATTGCATTTTTTTTTTGGCAAATTTGCCGTCATTTGAAAAACAATTGAAATGTGCCTTATTAAAAAAATACATAGGTGAAATCGAGAATATCAAAAAATGTCTAATAGGGAAATTTATTAAAGTTTTCGAAATACATACATATAACCCGGTTGATGAGGTACCAAAATAGAAATTAAGAATAAGGTGTGCTGAAAGCATTTAAAAAAAAACATTTCCTTACCTATTACACAGTGCAGCAGTAAAAACTTGAACCAATTGAGACCGCCAAAATCTGAAAGCTTATGATGGTAGAAGAAACCCCCTAGCTGGGTTTTGAATTATTAGCTAAGGTTTTTTTAATTCATTTTTGAAAATCATGTTCTGATTCTTAAGGCTATATCTCCTGAACTATTCGAAATTTTGATATCTCTCTTCGGCAAATTTGTAGCTCTTAATAAGATCTAAAAATTTAACCTTCAGATAAAATCAAAAAAACAACAATATCCCACTCAAAACAACTCAAAACTGTAAAAAAATCGTAAAATTTCGTCATAGATTTTTGTTGTTGTTTTATTTATTTCTATTTTCTATATAACGAAAATCTACGATTTTTTGACAGTTTCGCTGATTTGAGTAAGATGTTGTTGTTTTCTTGATTTTATCTCAAGGTTAAATTTTTAGATCTGATTAAGAGCTAAAAATTTGCTGAAGAGAGAAAAGCCATATTTGGAATAATTCACGAGATATAGACTACTAAAATCCTCTTCTCAGTCGAAAACTTCAAAAATTAATTAAAAGAAAACCTTAGCTAATAATTCAAAACCCAGTTAGGGGTTTTCTTCTACTATCATGCTTTCAGATTTTATGGGTTTCAATTAGTTCAAGAGTTTGAAGTTGGAAAATGTGCTACTGTGTTATATATTACATTTATTTACTCGTTTCAATTTCAATTAAAAATTAAAAAGAATCTTAACTTTATAAATATGTGCTATTTTACTTATTTGCTGAAAATTTTAACAAATTTAATATAATGTAATTTTTCTAAAAAAAAGTACGAATATTTTTTCATATGTTTTCTTTTTTCTACTCATAATTTCTAAAAAAATCAACAAAAAGTAACCCATTCAAGATAAAAAATCTACACGGAATTATCTTTTAAAATCTGGGCATTTTCTCAGGATGGTTCAACGTGATCGAAAAATAAAAGTTTAAAAAAATTCTAAGAATGCGTGACAAATTCCCCTATACGATACGTACTAACTTTAAATCGATATTAAATTATTATGGCATGTAACTTGACAAAATGAATGATGCTGAACTTCTTTTGGGGACTTCTTTCACGTGCAGTTCTCAGAATTGAGTCCCAAATCAATGAGCTGAAAAATATTGTACTGTGTAATAAAAAATGTCCCAAAAAATTCCTACTAATAAAAGACAAAATTTATACAAAAACCTATACAGAATTTTTAGTCAGGTGAACCGACTTATATGGAACACTCAACCTAGTTCTGATATAATTAAAACAGACGGATATTTATCTAAAATTACTTAGGTATTATTCTTTACCTCCTTTTGTACCGAAAACTGATCGAACTGAACTTTTCTCCAACACTGTAAAACATACATGCATAGTACATGTTACAAATCTTTTAACGTGTAGCAGAAATAGATAATATAAACTAATATTAGCGAAAATACCAACAAACAACGACAACAGCAGACAAAGAGGTGAAAGACGACGAAAGCAGCACAGCGCGCAGCTGTTTTAATCAGCAAAATGTAACAAAATAGTGCAACCAACCAACACAAACGGCCGAGCGACCGATCAACCATCCAGCCAGTCAGCAAAGCCAGCAAATCAACAGCAACAAGAACAAACCAACAATCATTTAGGTAACAATTGTTATGTTGCTGTTGTGTTATGCTGTTATCGCTGCTTGTGTTGCTGCTGCTCCTGTTGCTGTCTCTGTTGGTGCTGTTGTGTTGTGGTACTAACTATTACATACTGATGTTGTTCTTGTTGTTGTTGGTGCTCGTGCGCCGTTTGCTGTTAGTGCACTCGTTCCCGTCTAAGAATACCGTCCGCGCATGCACTCCATAATTTAATAACTTGGGAGAGGCTCTGGAAGATCGTCGTCGTCGACAAAGAGTAGTGTAGGAAAAAAAATAAAGAATTTAATGCATTGTGCACATGCACTTGTGCACATTGAAACAAAAGATATGTAATAGATATGCCAAACATACACATGTATGTATATAAAGATGCACATATGTATGCATGGAGCCCCATCAACAAGAAGGCAAATCTGCGGATAATAAAAATTCTTTTTTGTTTTCGAGTTGAAACTACAGTAAAATTATGTCAATTAAGCAAATTGAGATTATCAATTGATAATTACTAAAATGGGAAAATTTCTCCCATGTGTAATTAGAGTGGTCGCGCTGACTGCTAACAAAGACTGCCTGTGCGGCAACTCTCCATTAAACGTCATTTTGTAATGACAAGCTTACACATGTGCAATAATGCACCTCAAAGTCTTTGGTGAGACTGTAAACGGTGAGAAATTTCTATGTGTAAATCAACGGTTGAATGTTGGCAGAACAATGTGTCAAAGCCATTTGTTATCGACGACACTTCCGGTAGATAATTTTTGCAGAGATTAGCTTATGTCGTCAGTCAGAAAAATCGCAATGGTTCGTGCAAGAGTAACTAAATATGCCGTGTGCCCGGTTTATTTCAAAAAGCGGTGATTCCTGAGCGCTTTTAAAATAAGCCTTGAACCGGGTTCAGGGCTCATTTTGAAAATGACAGAGCCGCAAAAGGACATATAACTCTTCGAAAGTAAATAGAGCAAAAATAATATTTAAAAAAACGTATTTTCACTTTGCATCCACTATTGAGGTACGGGAGAGCTTCCACTCTTCTATTTTTTAAGAGACCTACAGTTTAACGACGATTCCGAACGTCAGGTATTTGAGAAGTTTTTACTAGAAATGCAGATTTAAACCACTACTCATAAACTACCACCGACAACATTGAGAGCTGCCAATCTAGTAAATGTAGATGTCTGTAACAGGACCCGAACACCAACTGCTCGCTCGAAAGTAGCGTGGTCTAAACATCATGTCACTGTCGGTTTTTGTTAAACCTACAAATAGTAAAAAATAGGTTACGTTAATATATTCATGTTAAAAAATAACAATGGACTTATTTTATCGAATGAAAGTTTGAAAAAGTTGTAATTTATCGCCTTTTTCTAAAAAATTTCGACCATAACTTGAAGTTTTTGGCTATATGTATTATTGTATATATTGCATAAACAACAAACAGAAGATGTAACCGACATAACTTCCGAAGGTATAAAAAAATATTTGCTCTATAGATATAAATGTCTGTGAAAAAATCGTATCTTTCCTAAAAATTATGAAAATTAAGATTACGGCATATGGCATTTTAGCTGACGATAAGTATGTTCAACGTATGAGTGATATTAATGTTATGCAGATTTCATATTAATCATACGCCCTTCATTCCAATATTGTGGATTTATGGTTTAATATAGGGTGATCGATTCTTCGACATTTTTTAGAAACCGGGTTTTGGTTTCTTCAAAAAATAGCAATTCAAAATAAACTGGTTTCGGTAATTTAATAACAACCAGTTAACCGGTTTTTCTTAAAACATTAAAAGCCTTGAAATAAGAAGAAAAATAGTTTTATTTAGTAAAATAAAAGTCATTTGAACAAAATCAATTCATGGAAAACACAACAAAACAAAAAAGGATAATACAAATATTATGATAAAGAGAATATACATGTATTCTTAAAACAAAAAAAAATCCAGACCGCTGCAATACTTTCAAAATCTAATGTTGATTAATTCTTTTAAAATAATCTCTTAAGAATAAGGAATATATCGTTTTTATTTCTTTTGTTTTTATAGAATTTGACATTGGAAATTATGTTTCTCTCAGCATACTTGAAGAACATATCGTCGAAGCACATATGATCTTTTTCCTGTAAAAACATCTCAAGTCCCTTTTTTGTGAAATGGACTTAATGATTCAAAAGTATCCCAAAATTCATAGTCTATGCCTTGTAAAGAAATCCTAGACATTTAATGTACATTTAAAATAGTTTTGTAGTTATTGTATCAAAAAGTAGGAGGTCATGAACTTTAAATCATCAATAACCCAGAAGCACAAAAAGTGAACTTGCGAGCTTTTTTTGCAAAAGTGTCCCAAAAGTCGAAGTCTGTTCAAAGTAGTTTTATAGTTATTGCTTTAAAATATAAGCGGCCATAAACTTTAAATCATCAATAACTTAGAAACACAAAAAGTGGACTTGAGACGTTTTTGCAAGGATACCGGCGACATTGTTAATAAAGCATTAAGTAAATTTTCAAGCTTTTCAGATTGTTTATGACATTTCTCTCAAAAAGTCCTCAAAAATAATTGGAGTTTTTGTTTTCAAAGGGATTTTTGGATTTTGAATAGTTTTAATAAAAGTATTGAATTCATGTTTCAAATTATATTTAGAAACATCACTGTTCATACATGTTTTTTAAAAAATTTTGAAATACATTAAAACTCATAAAAACATATTCTTTAAAAAAACAACCGGATATTCGATGGGAAAAACCCCGATTTCTTCGATATTCGAAAAGTCAACTTTTTAAAGAACCGAAACCGACTAAGCAAAAAAACAGTTTTAACCGATTATTAAAAACCGTGCCGATCACCCTAGTTAAATAAGAATGACATTTTCTTAAAAATAAATTTAGTCCAGCTTCTGCTGAAGAACCTACCATACAAATGCCAGAATTCAACCTCATACTTTTACATTCATGTCTCTTTTGTAAGTAGACTGAATTCAGACATATTTTGCGTACAATGTACGCCTGTGTGAGTTTGTCTCAGTAATGTATACAAAATGTCCTATTTTTTTGGGAAATTATTAATTCTCCCATAACTTCCAAACGGTCAACTGGAGGCTATTTAAATTTGATCAGTAAATTTATGTTGTAAAGGTAGGCAAACTTTTCTGGTACCTTCGGACCCCTTTTGTTACCTTCCATACCTTTCGATTTTTGGAACGTTATTGTTTGTTTCCCTCGGACCCCTGCTGGTACCTCCCATACAAAATGACCTATTTTCGGAACATTAGTGTTTCTTTCAAAACTTCCAAAAGGACAACTGGAGGGTATTTAAATTAGATCTTACTTACTTACTTATCTGGTACTTCTATGACATCCCAGTGAATTATATACCGCACGTAGAAAATTATTATAAGCGCCTCGATCTTCTGCGCTTCTTCTCCAGTTAGTCACACCGAGTTCTGTAAGGTTCTCAGTAACCTGGTCTTTCCAACGGAGTTTTGGTCACCTTCTTCTGCGTCGTCCATCGAGTTCATTGTCGAAGACTTTTCGAGCTGGAGCATTTTCGTCCATGCGTACAACATGACCTAGCCAACGCAACCGTTGCCCCTTAATGCGTTTGACCACGTCAATGTCAGTGTACAGCTCATGATTCATACGACGCCGATACTCTCCGTTAACGATGATGGCCCCATATATTTTACGGAGTATTTTTCTCTCAAATACCGCCAGAACCGATTCATCCGCTTGTGTCATAACCCAGGATTCTGAGCCATACATTAAGACATGTAGAACCAGTATCTGGTATTGCTGGAGTTTTGTTCGTCGAGAGAGGGCTCTGTCATTGAATCGCTTGCTTAGTCCGTAGTAGCATTTATTTGCAAGCAGAATTCTTCTCCGTATTTCTAGGCTGACATTATTTGCTTTGTTGATGGCGGAGCCTATGTAGACAAAACTATCTAACACCTCGAAATTATAGTTGTCAACGTTCACGCAGTTTCCCAAACGAGTAGATTCTTTGTTCGTTGAAACTAATAACTTCGTTTTGTCCTCGTTCACCGTTAGGCCCATTTTCGCTGATTCCTTCTGTATACCTGAGAAGGCTGCAGTCACATCCCGCAGTTTTCGACCTATGATGTATACGTCATCAGCGTACGCGAGTAGCATGTGACTTTTGTTGAATATAGTGTCATTCGTGTTTACTGCAGCTTTTCTTATTATCATCTCCATCACAATGTTGAAGAGATCGCACGATAGGCCGTCGCCTTGTATTAGGCCTCGTCTGGTATAGAATGGCTCCGTAAGGTCCTTGCCAATCTTCACCGAAGACTTCGTGTCAGTCGTGTCAATCAGCTTCGCTGGAATACCAAACTCAGCCATGGCTTCGAGTAATTTCTGCCGTATCGGGCTGTCGAAGGCAGCTTTATAGTCGACAAAAAGATGGTACGTGTCGATCTGTTTCTCTTGGGTCTTTTCCAGGATTTGCTGAAGTGTGAACATCTGGTCAGGTTGGATAACACTGGTTTTAGTCATTCACATAGCACACTCGACAGGACCTTATATGCGATGGGTAAAAGGCTGACCCCCCAATAGTTGGAGCACACACTTTGATCACCTTTTTTCAGCACAGGACATAATACGCTTACATTCCAATCGTCGGGCATGCACTCTTTAAGCCAAACCGTGCGCAGGAGCTGGTGCATGCTCGTTATCAGCTTCTTGCCAGAGAATAATAATAGCTATTACACTACGGCTGTAAATGCGGGGTATGCATTATTTAAACCCCTTTAAGGGGGAGTTTATATGCGAGGTCTTAAAACTTTACCTCCGCTTAGAGGATAGCAGCTTGCATACCAAATTTCAACTTGATAGCTCTGAAGCTACAGCTTTAAATCTACTCAGAATTCGACACTGATCATTTTTTCATAAATATATATTGTCATGCCTCCTTTTGGGCGTTACAAATACAACAACAACCTAAATATGACCTTCGGTCCGAGCGTGCGCTTGGTGAAGAGTATAACCATATACACCATGAACAAATATTTTACATTTACACCTAAACGCTCATAAAACTTGAAACTAGCATTTATTGGATGTCTATTCAATTGATCATAAAGCCAAGATTATCACACAAAATCTGATGATGTGTTACAATCAATAAATCATCACAGTTGAACGCAGCATTTGTCGATATTATATACACAATATATAACAAAAATTTCATTTTATTTAATCCGTTAGATGTATGTGTGTGTGTCTTACGACAGCTCGTCTCGTCTTTGTTGTTGTTACTAATAAAAACAAGCATTAGTGTCAATGACCTCATTTGTTGGGATCTCAAATAAACAAAAGCGTATACTATAGATTTAATGTGATTTTTAAACATGTATGCATGTATAACAACAATCATACATAGTATGTTTATTCCCGATTAGATTAATCATTAGACGTTTCGATCCAATAAAGATTGTAATTTTGGCCAAACGTAAAGAAAATCATTTATTTATATTTTTGTGTGTTAAATTACAAAATTTATGGTCTGTTGAGTTTAAATCTACTTCGAACGTAAGTTACTCTCGTTGGCTGTTGCGTTTTTCAACAATTTAATGTATGCATTTTAAAGTGGAAAACGCCTGCCTACATGCCTTTAAAACACGTTTTAATTGAAAAATTCACTTTTTGTTTTAATCAGGTGTCCGCTAATTAGTATTGACTTCATCTTCTCACAAATGTGTCATGTTCACATTTATGTGGTACTAAAAATTTAGTAGCCCCCTCTTCGAGCTGCTGCCTTGGCTGGCTGACTGTCTTACATTCCGTTAGGAGCTGGGCGCCGCCGCATGCGTGGTAACAATTTGCAGGCATTTGCATCCCGTGACTGTTGTGGAAAAGCTTGTTATTTAATGAATTTTCTTTTCTTATCTCTTGTGGCCACCACAACGGCCAGGCCACCACGCACAAAATAAGAAGAAGGAAAAACATTCACTTTCTTTTTCATCATTGATTTCTCTTGCTTAGAGATCATGCATCAAACAACTAACCAGCCAACCAACATAGGCCAGCCTATGCTGAACTCCGTACAAGTGAACAGTGAACAGGTCTTTATTTTTACGAGTAATGTTTATCTTCATGCGTTTTTCAAACACGCCAACCGGTTTTAATGCGTTAAGTTGCGTACGCGTGCACACATTCAAATACATAAAGCCACAAGGGGAGAGAGGAGCGAGCGAGCAAAATAGAAAAATAACTTTAGTTGCAAGAGGTGCTAAACGGTTTTGCACATTGGGGGAAAGGTGTAGTTAATTTGCAAAATTTTGTTATTAAGTCACTTGATCGTGGAATTTTCTGGTATACCTACACAGTACAACATTTTTCAGCTCATTGATTTGGGACTCAGTTCTGAGAAATACACGTAAAAGTAGCCCCAAAAAGAAGAAGTTCTGCATCATTCGTTTTGTCAAGTTACATGCCATAATAATTTAATATCGATTTGAAGTTAGTTAGTATCATATAGGGAATTTGTCACGTTTTAGGCTCTTTTGTTTGACATAACAAAATCATGTGTTGTACTGTGTTATTATTTGCCTTCTGGTGAAGCGTTAACAGTTGCAAATAGGAATTTCGGTCGTATGACCAGACCAGACGATAAAGACAATTGTAATCTTGTGAGAAGATTCTTTAACATATGTTAAAAGTACAATTCAATATGGGGTATATGGCAATGTTGTTATATTTAATTCGCACAAAGATCTCAAAAGACATCATTATTTCTAACAGGTGGGGTCAACCTCACGGTTTCGTAGGTTTCGCTTACATTAAGAGTAAAATATTTTCGACGTATTTAGGTAACTTTAAGAAATTATTGAAAAAAATTTTAATTTATTATGTATATGAGGTACAAGCAGGGTTCGTAGTGGCTTGCTCGCGACCCGCTCTTTTCCGGAAAATTGGCTCTTAGCTCGCGAGCCAGCTCTTGACTCGTGATCTAAGTATTAAAGCTATGTACCAAAGTACTTTTTTATGCCAAAAAGTACTTTTATTGGCCCAAAAGCACTTTTCTGTTGCACAAAGTACGTTTTTGTACCAGAGTACTTTTTGTATCAAAAAGTACTTTTATTGTACTTTTGGGTTCATAGTGCTTTTATTGTACTTTTTCGGCACAAAGTACTTTTTTTGTACCAAAGTACTTTTTTATGCCAAAAAGTACATTTATTGGCCCAAAATCACTTTTCTGTTGCACAAAGTACTTTTTTGTACTAGATTACTTTTTGTTCCAAAAAGTACTTTTATTGTACTTTTGAGTTCAAAGTACTCTAATTGTACTTTTTCGGCACAAAGTAATTTTTTATGCCAAAAAATATTTTTATTGGCCCAAAAGCACTTTTATGTTGCACAAATTCCTTTCCGTGCACAAAGTTATTTTTTGTACCAAAGAGGACTTTTAATGTACTTTTCGGCACAAAGTACTTTTTTATGCCAAAAAGTATTTTTATCGCCCCAAAAACACTTTTCTGCTTTTTTTTACTTTTTTATGCCACAAAAATAAATTTTTATTGTCCCAAAAACACTTTTCTGTTGCACATAATAATTTTTCTTGTACCAGTACAATAAATGTACTTTTTGGTACAAAAAGTACTCTGCTACAAAAAAGCACTTTTTGGAATATAAAAGTGCGTCGGCTCGCGAGCCGAGAGCTCATATAAAATTTTGTGGCAAACAAAATTTGAAACCTTTTATCTCAAGAATCTATCCATTCAAAACCATGTCACGATAGTTAGAACATGTGACTATTAGGTGGGGATAAGGGTACTGTCACAGCCACCTACATTTCTTAAATCTGTGCCCCGCAGCAGCTACCGAGTACATTACGTAATTTATTTGACTTTGTAATTTTTTTAATTTTGTAATTTATTTTTTTATAGAGTTAATTGATTTGGCAAATGAAGTATCTGTATAATAACATAGAATCCCAACTTTGAACAGCAATCTCCAATAAAGCCATGAGCCTAATTAGTGTAAGGTGATATTTTTTTACAACATACATACTAATGCACTAAAATAGCACCCAAATTTCTTTCAATATTATCTCCACTGTTCAACGGTTGTATAATCCCTACCTACAAGCCACGGTTGTCAGACCTGTGCTCTT
The DNA here is from genome assembly GCA_964034835.1 of Muscina levida. NCBI lineage: Eukaryota > Metazoa > Arthropoda > Insecta > Diptera > Muscidae > Muscina > Muscina levida. Next base: position 23,452,661 of record OZ035880.1, read on the forward strand.
GTCATCATGTGTATTTAAAGCCTGACTTTTTGTGTGTGTTTCTTCATCTACTCGCACTAATAATAATGGACATTTCTTTCTTCTTCGTCTGGTTGTTTTGTTGCTATAAGCGCAAAATATAATCTGTTGTGGAGCAGCAGCAGCAGCAGCGCCATCCGCAGCTATTGTTAATATGCTATCAAAGATTTATTTGCCCGTTTTCAGTTCGATGGTATTTTTTTTTTGTATTCTAACTTGGCTTTTATTCTCTTGGTATGTTAATTAAGGCCAAAGTGCCATTTAAATGGGGTATCTGGAAATCAAAACAAAGCTTTTGTTTTTTGCTGTCAAGCTCTGTTGGACAAACAGAAAGTGTCAATGGAAATCGAACGACTAAAATAAAGAGTTCAAAAAATTGTTTGAATTCATAGATAGCTTTTGGGTGGCCGGCCATTCAATATTATTATTTACGCGTGGGGTTATTATAAAGGTTATTTGAGTTTTATAGAAGACGAAGGCACGTTTCTATAGACGCTTATAATCCTAACCATTATTATCTATCTTAAACTATAAAGCAGCTTCAATAAGTATTTTTGTGTGATAATGTTTTCATTTTGATCCACATAGATAACAGATAGCAGATGTATTTGATGAATTAGTTATTCACAAGATTTGATTTATGCCTCAGCATTTGGATCATTATATGTCAAAACAAAAACGTTACTTTCAAATATTATTTGTTAGATTGGATATGAATAGTAATCACAAAATTAGTGGAGAAAAAAGGGACCACACCACATGAGGGCGCATTAACTTCAGTCATCGTTATAATTCATTGACGACATGCTTGATATATAAAAACTAATGTAATAATAGTTTATATACGGACATAACTTCAAATTACAGAAGAATTTTTCAAATAATTATAAATTTCATATATTTGCATTTCCAGGATGGCAACGTGACAATCGTACGCCTTTAAAATGAAAAATTAATAACGAAACCTTTGAATTTGTTAAGCTTGTTTACATTTTCCGATAGCATTTTAGTGGCACTCCGCTTAGTGCAAAATTCAGCTTTGGTAAACTTGTTGTTTCCAAAATATGTATTAGGCAAAAACCTGTGATGGCGAAGAAGAAGTTTATGCATTTTAAATGCATGTAGAAAAATGCTTTATTCAGCATATTGGAACATTCATTTCTAACTAAAAATGTTTAAACTGCAATAGAGTGACGTGTCTTTCTATTGGTGGTTGTCATGTTGTAATATGGACACCGGTTTTTTAGAAGTTTTTTCATGATGACGTGACATTTTTTCTATGACTATATTTATATACATATATGGGCAATTCCATGATATTTTTTTTTTATTTGCGTAAATAGGGAATATTATAAAGTTTAAATACAAAAAATTGTTGATCACGAATGTGACATTATAACGTCAATAACATAAAATCAAAATTGTGCGGCAAACTGATAATTTCTACTATTATTGGAGTTATTAACTGTTGTAATAATTTTTGTATGATAAGAGTGCACTTGCATCATTGGTTAATATGTTATTAAAAATTGAAAAAGGTGACCAGATCGTTAAAGCAAATTTGTAGTCCGTTTAATCACCATTTAAGTTTTCGTCTTTTATAATACATGTCAGAAAAAATGTTTTCCCAATTTTTTTTTTCGATCGCGGTGGACCTTTTTGTGGAAATTATTATTTATTTTAAAAATAAAACGTAAAATTGGTAAAGAAAACCCATATTGCCAAATATTTTTTTAGGCAAGATAATATTTAAGAACTTTTTTATAAATTTTTTTAAAAAAATTTATTTTTTTCAATAAAAAGGTTTTTATTTTTATTTAATTTTGAATAATATTATGAAAAAAAATTAATTTTAACTTCAATTTTTAAAATGAACTTATAAAAATTTTCTTGTTTAAAATGTGTAAAAATGAAATAAAAATAAAAAACTGTAAAAATAAAATTTTTTATTTTTTATTTAAAAACAAATTTTTAGTATGAAATTTACAAAAATAAATTCTTAACATTCCAACAATTTATTTTTTGTTTGTAAAATTTTGTCTAAAACTTCAGAAATTGCAAAAAAAACATATTTTTTACTTTATAATTTTTTGTAACTTTTGCTAAAAAAAATTAATTTATAAAAATGTAATAAAATAAAATTCTTGTTTAGATTTATCAGATATTTCTAAATGGGCTTTCAAGGTCCTTCACCTTAAATATGAATAAAAGATCGTTTATTTCATTTTCCTCCGACGTTTAGCTGGCATTTCCCAGCTTCTTCAGGGATTTTTTTATTGATCTGGTAACGATAAACAATCAAATAGAGCACTTACTTCAGTCTATGAATTTAAACATTATAAAAATATTAAACTTACATTCAATCTTTTGTCAAATTTCACATTTAAAAAAATAGTTATTGTATATGTTTTTTACGACATAAAACATTAACTTAAAAATAAATAAGAAACAATCACAAAAATATAAAATATCACAGTTTTAAGTTTTCTTAATGTTTAGTATCACAGCTGAACCTTATTACTAACTTATAGCTATAATGTTGTTGGCATTGGTGCTGTCCTTGTCTTATTTTCTATTTATTGCACTACTTGATTTCTGCTGAATTCGTAAGCTCTCTAAAGTAAATCTTGAAATCTGAAATAAAATACTTGTTAATGAAAATTTTATTCAAAAACTAAGTTCTAATAGGAAATTTACAAAAAAAATCTATCATTCCAATAATTTATTTTTTGTTTTAAAGAGTTTTCAAGTTTCAAAACTTTGTGTAAGAGTTCAGAAATTTTTTTCAATAAAAAGTTTTTTTTTTCATTTTTAAACTCTTATAAAAAAAAATAATTGTTACTTTAATTTTTAAAACTAACTTTTATTCAAATTCAAAATTTTGTCTAAAAGTTCTAAAATTTTATTTAAAATTTATAAAAATGAAATAAAAAATGAAAAACATTTTAATTAAAATTTAAATTTAACAAATTTTCATTTAAAAACAAAGTTTTAATAGGAAATTTACAAAAAACAAATTTTTAACATTCCAACAATTTATTTTTGTTTCCAAACATATTTAAAATTTAGTCTAAGAGTTCAGAAATTGCAAAATATACAAATAAAGAATATTTTTCTACTTTATAATTTCTTCTACTACATCAAAAAAAAAAATTGTAATGAAAATTTTTAAAGAAAAAGTGAGTTGAAAATTTTGATTTACAATTTTAAAAAGTTAAGTTGATGAAAAATTTGGTACAAATTGTTTTTTTTTTTAATAAAATTGCTTAAAGACAATGTTGAACCTTTCGCTTCAAAATTATTTTATTTGTTAATATAAAATATAAATATATATAATATATACATTTATTGAATATTAAATAAAAATTTAATTTGAAATGAATTTTTTAATGGTAATTTTTCAGTTTTGGTTCCTTTTCGAAAAATCTTTAAATTTTATGTTCCAACAAACTAAAATATATCAAAATTATATCACTTGTTTTAAATTAAAAGTTTTTTTTTTATATTTTTTATTTACGCTGAATTATTAATAAAAAATAGTGTAATATTAAAGAAAAAGAGTTCACAAATTTGAATAAAAAAAAATAATATACAATTAGAAATAAAATAAAAATAACAAATTTTTTATCGACAATTTATAAATTATTACTTTTTTATTTTTCGAAAAATAACACAGTACAAAAATTTTCAGCCCATTGATTTGGGACTCAATTCTGAGAAATGGACGTGAAAGTAGCCCCAAAAATAAGAAGTTCTGCATCATTCGTTTTTTCAAATAGCATGCCATAATAATTAAATATCGATTTGAAGTTAGTAAGTATCGTATAGGGGAATTTGTCACGTTTTAGGATTATAGCCCTTTAGAAAGGTAACTGAAATTTAGAAAATTTAGATTAGCTTAACACATTTTAATAGTAGGCAAAACGTCAGAAAATCGATATATTAGCTACACCCCTTCAGGCACCTCTCATACAAATGACCAAATACACCCATATACACTTACATACATACATATCATTCTTGTAAGTACAACGAATGCCGTTAAAATTCCCACAATCTAATCGTTTACTGAACATTCACTTACGAATAAAAATGGGCCTCGTTGTGTTGTCCCTAGGACAAACCTCACCTTCTTACCTAAGTATATTAAACAAAAATGTTTTATATAGTATTATTATTTATGACTTGATCTCATAATATAACTCAGTGTTAAATGACAAAAACAAAACGAAAACGACAATGCAACTCTAGTTTTTTTTTCTTTTTGTATGCAAAAACAACTCAAACTCACACCCAAACTTGTTACATATGATAAACTTTAACGCGACAAGTAAAATTCTGCCAAACAAGAACGGATAACCAAACTTCATACATAATACGGATCTAAGTCAATCAACTTGTACATCGGGCATAAGAAGAAGAAAAACAAGTTCGTTACGCATGCGCAAAACGTAACGCAAATTGACAATTGGAAAAAAGTGAAAATTAGCATTAGATAAAAAAAGATTTCAATAAAGCGAAAGCAAAGATGTACGCGTATTTTAATATAACTTTAAAACCGATAACGTTAACTGAATTTAGAAACGAGGCGTGTTTAAAACCTACCCAAAACAATTTTCGTTGATCAATGGGACTTTGAAGTTTGATTAGAGTATAAGTAGTTGTATTTAGACAACAACAACTTTTATAAACTACAGATGAATAAATGAATGAAAACATTGTCTAAACATCGGGAACTGTATAATTAATTTACGAATCTAGTTATAATAGTATACTATAATTTTGTGTGAATATAAATTATAATTGCAGCAATAATTAAAAAGTTTTCAATGGAGATCTTAGTCCAACAGCAGCAACTGGGCAATCAGTAAAAAGTTTCAAACGCCAAAGACGTTAAGAAACTCAATCCAAGCAACAAAGCGCGACGCATGCGCCTGTTTAAGATCTGTTTGTGTTGTTAACCGGCGTTTAACTTTCAGTCACAGTCTCAGAGTTAAAACAACTGCAGAAGGCATCACAAACCACGGGCTAAGTCAAAGTAGCAGAAGCAGAACCAATCATCGCCACCACCAGCAACAGCATTAACCCACATTAAATGTTCAACACCATGCGGGAGGACGACATTGAGTTTGCCATCAAAGTGGTTATCGTTGGCAATGGCGGCGTAGGCAAATCTTCCATGATCCAGCGCTACTGCAAGGGCATATTCACTAAGGACTACAAAAAGACCATAGGTGTTGACTTCCTGGAGAGGCAAATCGAAATCGATGGCGAAGACGTGCGCATCATGCTGTGGGATACAGCGGGCCAGGAGGAATTCGATGCCATCACTAAAGCGTATTATCGTGGTGCTCAGGCGTGCGTCCTGACCTTTTCGACCACAGATCGTGCCTCCTTCGAGGCTGTGCGGGATTGGAAACGTAAAGTGGAAAACGAATGTCAAGAGATTCCCACAGTCATTGTGCAAAACAAAATTGATCTGATCGAGCAGGCGGTAGTGACGGCAGACGAGGTGGAAACACTGGCGCAGCAGCTGAATTGCCGGCTAATCAGGACCTCCGTCAAGGAGGACGTCAATGTGGCCTCCGTATTTCGGTATTTGGCCACAAAATGTCATCAGCTAAGTCAAGCTTCCTACCTGGAACATAACCAGCAGGCCAGCAATTCCAATGGCGGTTCATCGCATCACCATGAAAGTCACAAGACCATCAGTGCGTTTAGCCCCACGTTCACAAAGAGCAAATCAACGCCGGGCACCATAAAACTGCAAAAGAGTAGTTCGGCACGAAAGCGTAAAATAATCCTAAAGAAATGTGGCATAGTGTGATGTGAACAACACACAGAGGCAGGCAGGCAGGCCAACCGCCACATCGATGGACCACAAGTTTTGATATAGTAACTCCAACAACAAACAAACACTTAAACCGCATAGTCGACCGCCAACAATAACCGCTACAACCACTAAATTTTTAACGTCCAACCAAGTCCCAGCCGAACGACCGACAATGGCCAAAAACTACTGAAAGCGGTCAAGAAAAAAAGTTTTCATTAAATCCACACATTGATTAATCAAGCAACAACAACAACAAACACAACAATAACGCCACACATCGCATCGCATCGCATCATATTTTTATCTACGAAATTATTGGAGCATAGTCAACACCTAAAAATTATAAAGTTAATTAGAAACTTTTTGTTTAATTAGAAGCAGCAAATGCAGATAAGTCTTAAGCGGTATGTGAATGTGTGTGTGTGTGTGTCATTACATGCGAAACTGATTGCAATTAAAAAATTTCAAATGATCTCTTAAACCTCTTTCTCTCTCTCCCCCCCCCCCACATCTATGATTTCAGTAGACAGCCAGCAGCCAGTCAAATGGATGATGATATTAACGGACTCTCTTAACTAATACTCATATACGGATAATGTTGCATTACTGGATGTATCCCAATTTTGGAAATGCTATTTATTTACTTGGTTTACTGGAGACTGATACCATATATATATAAAAAAAAAAAATGTTACTAAATCCTTAAAATGTAAAACACGTTAAATATACTACTACTACTACTACAACTACAACTATTACTACTATTATTATTATATTATATATCTTTATATAGCAATTTATTACATTTTGTGCAATTAATTACACACACTAATGTAGTCCTAAAACGAAACCATTATTTATATAATATAAACAGAAACATACATATTATCATTTATGTAATATACGAAAACATGTTTTGTGAACAGATATTTAAGAAATTATGAAAAATTTGAATTTGTTGTTTTACTCTATCGTGTGATAAATTTTAGTGTTAAGGTATTGGGATCATTCTGGGATTGACAGGCGACGCATATTGCAATGAGTTCACTTTTATACGAGAAACGGTAAGAGAGTACTTTACAGTATTTGTTTATACAATAAAAGTACATTTTCATACAATAAAAGTCAATTTTTGGAACAATAAAGTTCTTTTCGGTATAGTAAAATTACTTTTGTGTAACAAAAGTATAAAATTTTTTTTTTTTTTATGCAATAAAAGTACTTTTTGGAAAAAGTATTTTTCGTTGCAATAAAAGTATTTCAACACTAAAAATATTTTTGGGTGTAAAAAAATTAGTTTTTGATAAAATGAATATACTTTTTTGTACAATATAAGTACTTTTTGATCCAATAAATGTACATGTTAGTACAATGTACATTAGTACCTTTTAATTCAATAAAAGTACTTGTCGGTTCAATAAAAGTACTTTTTGTGTGGAATTAAAGTACTTTTTGTGTACAATAAAAGTCCTTTTTGGGTACAATAAAAGTAATTTTTGGTACAATTATTGTACTATTTATTACACTAGAAAATAACTTTTATTTTAACAACAGCTGTCAAAAAAATACTTCGTGATACAAATAAAGTACTTTTTGAGTGTAGTTAAAGTACTGGTAGCAGTAAATTTACTTTTAGAGCAAGCTTATTTCTGATGCAATTGAAATGCTTTCTAGTACAATTAAAGTACTTGTTATTACAAAATAAGTACTTTGTGACACAGTTCAAAATACTTTTTAATACATTTATAGTACTTTTTGGTAAAATAAAAGTATTTTTGATAAAAATTAAAGTACTTACAGTATGACCTAGGTTATTGCAACTAATAAAAACCAAGGCAGTTGCAAGAAAATTTAATTCATTTTATTATTAACTAGCTGGCTCGGCAGACTTCGTCCTGCCTCCAAATTTTTGTAAAATATGTTGAGTGTAGTTGAAATCTAATAACGATTGGTTTATTTCTTTGACCTCTAAAATATTTCAATTTAAAGGTCGAGGTTTTCCCGGACAAATTCTGTTCTTCATATATCTTAAAGATTATTATATATTATTATAAGAATTGCTAAAACGGATCAGTAGTGTCGTCAATGATGGGATCAAAACTTACTTACTGATAGGCATATATTCTAAAGCCACATTTTTAAGCCGATTGACTGACATATAACTTTCGACGTTGGTGTACTGGGTGATTGTACCTTTTTATCCTAAGGAGTACGAATTTCCAAAAAGCCTTCATTAGGCTCAGCAACCCCATTAACCGTATGGTCTGGGTGATATCATTAGTTATTCCTATTTTTGTTATTGTCCCCTAAAATTTCGAAATGGGAAAAACCACTTTGTGAAGCTCTCTAATTCTGTAGGAAGTGCGCCATTATAAAAGTTAGTCATTCTTCTTTAAGCCTTTTTACGGTCTGGGTGACCATCTACAGCCAATCCCCAACTTTCACAGAAATTTTGGGACAAATGGGGTCCACTGTTTTCTCAATTAGTGATGACATCAAAATTTACATCTTTTTTATATATATATACTTCTGAATAACAATGGGACCGGCCGTGGCATAGTGGTTAGAACACGCGACTACCGTGCGGGAGATCGCAGGTTCAAACCTGGCTCCAGTCATCTTAAAAGAAAAAAATAAATAAAATTTTCTTTCATTGTCGGCTCCCCTCGAATGTTGTTTGACAGCAACTTCGCAGTATTAAGCGTCGATTCAATCGTCGTGTCTAGCTTCTCAAGCTTCTCAAGAACAGTGACGTTCGCATTCGTCGATAAATAAGTAGGTGCCGTTAGTTGTAAATCTAAAAATAGAAAGCGTGTTAATTCACAACAACGCGAGAAGCTATCCCATACCTCATTCATGGGGTGCAAAGGGAAATTAAGTTTTTTTTTCTGAATAACAATGATGTTAAAAAAAGTGACTAAATGACATTCCAAAATTAAGTGTATCATAAGCTAAACACCGGCAACTGGTTCCAAACATACATTCAAAATTTCCTCATGCCAAAAAAATCATATATTTTAAGTTTAAGTAAAATCGGACAATCGATATTCAAAATCTTCTTATGCCAAAAAAATCATATATTTTAAAACTAAGTAAAATCGGACAATCGATATAAATTTTCGAAATAATTCAACCCCAGCCAAATCAAAACAAATTGTTTAATTCGTTAAAATTTTCATTATAATTCCACCATAGCGACACTTACCGGGGCAATTTATACAACTAATTTTTTCTCAAGGTTCCACAAACATAAATACTACATTTCAGTTAAATTGGTACATGCATTCAAATTTTCTATATAAATCCACCCTAGCGCCATATACCGGGTCCATTTGTATATACGATTTTTTCTGATGATCAAACAAACATTGATTCTGAATTTCAGTTAAATTGGCCCATTCGTTAAAATTTTGACTGTAAACCGACCTCAACGCCACCTACAGACAAAGACGTAAACGAAAGCAGAATCATAATATACTGATACAAGAGAACAAAAGGCTAAAGGAGGAGCTGTCCCCCAGTTCCTGTGGTAAAGAAAATATAACGCCATTTGTACATAATATTTTTTCTCATGATCAAACGAATATCCATTCTAAATTTCAGTTGAATTGGTACGTGCATTCAAATTTTCGATATAAATCCGCCATAGCGCCACCTGGATTTGATTTTTTTTAACACAAACAATCTACGGAAAATTTTGAATCGAAAAAAAAATCAGCCAAATCGCTCCAGCCGTTCTCAAGTGATGGTATGACATACGTGGACCATTTCATTTTTATATATATAGATAAGTTTCAATGTTTATATAAAGTTGTATGTATCGAAATAGCATCTGAATAAAATAAAAAACTTGTATTTACTTATGCAACCAAATAATCATTAGTTTCTCTATAACGAGTTTTCTCTATAACGTCGACATCGGTGATCCCCAGTGACTACGTTATAGAGAAGTTCGACTGCACCTACTTATTTATCGACGAATGCGAACGTCACTGTTCTTGAGAAGCTCTTACTAGACACGACGATTGAATTGACGCTTAATACTGCGAAGTTGCTGTCAAACAACATTCGAGGGGAGCCGACAATGAAAGAAAATTTTATTTATTTTTTTCTTTTAAGATGACTGGAGCCAGGTTTGAACCTGCGATCTCCCGCATGGTAGTCGCGTGTTCTAACCACTATGCCACGGCCGGTCCCATTGTTATTCAGAAGTATATATATATAAAAAAGATGTAAATTTTGATGTCATCACTAATTGAGAAAACAGTGGACCCCATTTGTCCCAAAATTTCTGTGAAAGTTGGGGATTGGCTGTAGATGGTCACCCAGACCGTAAAAAGGCTTAAAGAAGAATGACTAACTTTTATAATGGCGCACTTCCTACAGAATTAGAGAGCTTCACAAAGTGGTTTTTCCCATTTCGAAATTTTAGGGGACAATAACAAAAATAGGAATAACTAATGATATCACCCAGACCATACGGTTAATGGGGTCGCTGAGCCTAATGAAGGCTTTTTGGAAATTCGTACTCCTTAGGATAAAAAGGTACAATCACCCAGTACACCAACGTCGAAAGTTATATGTCAGTCAATCGGCTTAAAAATGTGGCTTTAGAATATATGCCTATCAGTAAGTAAGTTTTGATCCCATCATTGACGACACTACTGATCCGTTTTAGCAATTCTTATAATAATATATAATAATCTTTAAGATATATGAAGAACAGAATTTGTCCGGGAAAACCTCGACATTTAAATTGAAATATTTTAGAGGTCAAAGAAATAAACCAATCGTTATTAGATTTCAACTACACTCAACATATTTTACAAAAATTTGGAGGCAGGACGAAGTCTGCCGGGCCAGCTAGTTTCTAATAAAAGAACGAATTTTTTCTCGTTTGCCTTATACTTTTAAATTTATTTTCATCCAAAAAATCGTCACATATATTGAGGAAGGAAAAAATTTCATCCGTGACGTTATTTCTTAATTCTATGCATGTTCCTTGTGTGTGCATAAACTAATTGGAATCTTGCAACTGTTAAAAAAAAATTCGTCATAGAGAAATTTTTTTGGAAAAGTAACACGGTTGTATTTTAAATATGCTCCGTCGCAGAGAAAACTACGTTATAGATAAATTCGTTATAGATGGGTGAAAATGTGTGAAAAACGTTAGGAAAATGTAGTATTGTTGAAAAAAAAATTAGTTGTAGAGAGAAAAGCGCTATAGAGAAGTTCGACTGTATTTGAGTTTTTTTTTAACGCTTTTTATAGTAATAGCCTTTTTACACCGATACGCATTTAACTTATTTCCGCATTATTCCACATCTTTGAAGCATACGGACAAAATGCTAAAATTTATACATGTATTTTGTTGTTGGAAAGATGTTAACATATGCGAAATGCTTTTTTGGTGTAAAAAGGCTATTTTTCGATATCTAACTTGGTTATCGAACGTTAAACTCGAAATTTTACAACCATGGACAGTGTTCAAACATTTTCTGGACGAAATTAGAGAAAAAATCAAGAAATTATACGTCTGTATCAAATACTAGTTAACGAACGGTAACTGTTAAAGCAATACAAATTTATTTTTTTTTAATTGCGGTTTTTATGCTGACCATATAGAAAAATATTTTTTTTTGAACAATATCGAGCAACCTTCCACAATACTACACTGTTTTTTTTTAATTAAAAAAAATATATATTTTTCTGGATGGTAAGTCAAGTATACGCTTGATGTAAGCCTGAAAAGGGCAGTGGCAATTTTTTTTTTAATTACCCGATTTATGGAAATGACGATTCATAAAAAAACAAAGTTGTCTGTGACAATCATTTTTATTCTACAACGTATACAACAGTTTCCAATACAATGGTTATATTATTCCCTTTTATATGAATACTTAATATGAAGACACTCTTCGTTTTGTAGTTAGTCTCAGTTGTGGCCCATATTTTATATAGTAAATGTGACTTAAACTGGGCTTATACGTTTCGTTTGCGTTTGCATTGCCAAGTCTACCTAGGTTTGCCGGTTATTTGGACTCTGTGGGCCACGAAAGTCCGACCGACGGCTAATGTTTCAAATTCCTGCATTTTTGATTTTCTTCTTTAAGATTTGTTTTTTTATCATATTTTGGGCAATTCAGCCTAATAGGCTGAAATTTTAGCACTACAACAAGGTACATTTTTGATATAATAAAATTATATTTTTTTTTGGTTAAAACACATCTCTACCCATCTCTACCTGGCACATGACTTATCACAGACCCTGATGTGAACAACCCTGTGTTGAAAATTCAACCAGATCGTTGTTATAACAGCACATATGTTTATGATTTCATTCCATAATTCCGCTCTATAGCTTCTTTATTCATTTTGTTTTGTGCTGGCTATTTCATGGAATCATTTCAATTTGTCAACAAATAATAAAGAAAAATTTGGACAACAAATTTTTAATATTGTTGTTAAAAATATTAAATTAAAATTAAATAGCTGTACTAATCTAATAAATAAAATGGAAATTAGTATAACGTGGAATATATGTCGAGTGTGTTTGCAGGAAGAAGCGAAAAGTGACAAAGACGCAACCGGAGGACAAATGCGGGATATTTTTGACTCTGAAAATAAGTTGGCCGAAAAAATTTATGAATGTTCTGGTGTCCTGGTGAGTACAAAAATAGTTGAGTTCCGTTTCTGCTGAAGGTGATGGAAGTCGACTGCTACCAAGTGGCAGACGGGTTGCAGTAGTCATTAGTGCTATATTGATTGTGTACAATGACACTATTGACAGCTAAGAAACCAAAGATGTGAAAGGGAGTGGCGTTGTTACCCGGAGTTGGTCCTACTTGTCTTGCTCTGTTAAAAATATTAACCATCATCTAATCTCAATTTCAGATGAAACCGAATGATAGTCTGCCCGAAAAAATCTGCCGTAAATGTATTGCAGTTCTAAAATATGCCATTTATTTTCGTAAATCATGTCGCGATTCAGACGTTTATCTTCAATCTGTAATACAACGCACAAAATCGGCAAGTTCCTTGTTCAAACAAGACAGAGGACGAGATACATTGGTAGAGCCTCTTGTAGGCGATACTAAATTTGACTGCATGAATGATACTGAAGATCTTATGTCCCTGGGAGAAGGCAGTGACAGTACTGGCGAGCAGCCCAAGCAGGAAAATCACCACAGACAAAGACGTAAACGAAAGCAGAATCATAATATACTGATACAAGAGAACAAAAGGCTAAAGGAGGAGCTGTCCCCCAGTTCCTGTGGTAAAGAAAATATAACGCAAGCAGTAGAACTTGCTGGACATGAGTATGATGCGCAGGAGCATGATGATACCAACGAGAACATAATAACACATGAACCAGAAGAGGAGGAGCAGGAAGATGTGGTTGTATCCGATGATGAAATTATAGAAAACCCAGAAGAAGAGGAAGCAAATCATAAGCATCATAATATAGAACATTCACCGACAACACATAAAGATACAAGTTTTGAACATGAAAGCGACCAGGAATATGAAGAGGATCAAGACGATAAGGAGTTTAGATCAGAGTTATATGATACACAATCCCATTTTACAAAATTAGGCAGCCAACTTCAGGAAAGTAATGTCATAAATTGTGGCGAAAGTGATGATGAGGTTGTGGATCATGAAGAAGCATCCAATGATTCAACAGAATTGATTACTTTGAAATCAGAGGACAATACCCAGGGCCTATACTATATTATAAACAAAGAACATTCAAGCTGCGATGAACAAGCCAACGCCATCGAAGATCATACGGGTTCTGATGATAATGTGGATTTTGTGCCACTAGGAGAAGATGAAGAATTACATCACCACATCGAACATGATGATGATGATATAGACAATCAAAGTCAAGTCACTTCTACAGTGGTCACAAAGGAAGAAATTGATATTGAAGATGCCAGTTCCAATTTATCCCGCAATACCCATGAAGTAGATGCTGAATATATTGTTGATGAATATGTTGTGGATGATTATGGTGCGCCTCACAATACCTTGTTGCATCCCAATGCCCGCACAATTACAATTAAAAATCAGGATCAAAAAGCGAGAAAGTTTTCTCTAGGTGCTACGGAGCTTCATATTAGAAGAGCGCCTATGGCAATAGGTCGTAAAACTAAGGCGGGTTCCCTCTACACAAATGTGGAAAGTTCAACAACAGCTTCGTCACAACAGCCGCAGCAGGTAACAGTGTGTGATATCTGCGGTAATCACTTTACAAGTCGTCAATTAATGAATGCTCATATGAAAATCCATCGTCAAGAGAAAGCACATGAATGCGAGTAAGTAGAAAGTGTTAAATGCTTAATATTTTTATATATCAAATTAATCTTAAAAACAACTAAAAGTTATGTATTTTATGGTCATCGATTTAACTATTTCTTTCACACTATTTTTAGGCTGTGCTTTAAACGTTTTATAACTGCCTGCAATCTTCAAGCGCACATGCGAATTCATACTGGAGAGAAGCCTTTTGAGTGTAAATTTTGTGGTCGACGTTTCACTGATCGTAGTACCCACTTAAGGCATGAAAGGTAGGTGCAATACATTCCATTACCAGTTGAACAAACAATAAATCTTTAAAATATTCTTTGTAGAATCCACACTAATGAGAAACCATTTTCTTGCGAACATTGTGGTAAATCATTTGCTTTGGCCACCACTTTGCAAGCTCATCTAAAAGTCCATACCGGTGAGAGGCCGTACAGGTATGTTTTTTTTTTACTGGTCAACCTTTAAGTGGACTTGTTTTTAATCAATTTTATATCTTTTACAGATGTGAACCCTGTGCAAAATCCTTTAAGCTGCCCCATCAATTGAAAGCCCATCAAAATACCCATCTACACAAGGCTGTAGAACAATCGGTTTCTTGACTTTAAAACAATTTTTACACTTAGTTGTAAGTTAATTAATAAAGAAAAGAAAAACAAATACTTCTTGCTGGTATATATTATATTCAGAAACTTCAGTGCCCACATTTTTTCGCCTTTAATAATAATCCATATTATAAATACTTTATGATTTAGTCATTTCGGATGCCTCAAATATAACTTTGTAGCCTTGAGCCTCGAAGGCAGCCTCTTTTTGCCTGTGGGTTAGCGTTAGCATATGAGCCTTGAGCTGGTGAGCCAATGTAAAAGATTTATTACAAACGGCACAGCTGTAAAGTAAACAAATTATAATTTTTAAAAACTTTTGTAAAAAATATTTCAAGATGTCACTTACATGTAATCCTTTTCGCCTGTATGTAATTTCAAGTGATTTTTAAGAATAGCCGAATATGTAAAACTTTTATTGCAGATATTACATGTATAGGGGCGGGAATTTGTGTGGACTCTAAAGTGAAAATTGTATGTGTTTGAATGTATCATGTATATAGGTTATCTTATGGAAAATGTACCTTTCATGACGATGTCTTGAACTACGGTCCATAAAGTGTCGGTCGCAGTGTTTGCATTTGAATGGTCGTTCGCCCGTGTGGCGATACATGTGATTCTTAAGGTCGCTCATAATACGATATGATTTGTTGCAAATTCTGAAATTAAATATATATAAGAAATTTTTCCGCAATGCAGAGCTACTGTTCCCTTTGGCAAAGCAGTTAAAACTTGATTGCGTTGTATGATGTCTCTTAAGAATCGTATTACCAACACAAACAATACTTACTCGCACTGATACGGCTTAACTTCTGAATGCATACGCATATGATATTGAAACAATGGCTTTTTGCTATACACATTTCCGCAAATGTTACACATAAACATTGAGGGTTTCATTGGTTTCTCTCGTGGCTCCTTCTTGACAGCTGTCGGTTTTTTGGGTATTCTATCTCGCATTATCGAAGCCACTGCTTTCCGTTTTAACATACGCAATGCTGTATTCTTTGTGGCACAATGTTCTATTAACTTTTCAATATTTTCATCGTTTTCGGCACTTAAATAATTCAAAGCTTCTTCATAGTCTTCAGGTGAAAGAGCTTCGGAAATATTTGATTGAAAGAGTTTTTGGCTTATGGCGGTCATGGGATCTTCATTGACGTAAAAACTACTGTCATCATCGTCGTCGTCGCCAAGCACATCATTATCATCGGTATACAAATAATCAGGATCGTCGTCGTCGTCATCCTGAATATAATCGACATCATCGTAGTCTTCAACATAGGAGTTAAAACTTATATCCTTAATGTCTAACTCGTCATGATCAATCTCGTCCACACGCACTTGTTGCAGTTCTTTGTCATTACTCGCCACCGAGTTCTGATCTAGGGTGAACTTTATTTGAGACGCCAAGAATTCTTGGGAATTAAAGCACATCTGACGAAAGTTGTACCACATGTCTATCATGTTTATGCATTTGCCACAGATTTTAGAAGGCATTTGCGGTTTAGGCAGCAACTACGAAAAGCCGTAAGAAAAAACATTGCAAATTAAAGGACTCAATAAAATCGTACTTTAAAGAATACCTTGACACCACAGCAAACTTCCACCTTCTCGTTCAATGGCAGCTTCTTAAAGTCCTCGGTCATTCGTTTCTGAGCCATTGATGAAGAGCCACCATCCAGCCCGCTGGCACTGCTCGTTTTGTTATTGTCAAATAATTCAGACATTCTTTCATTTTGCGACTCCACCAAACACAGGCGGCACTTTAGATTAGAGTTATTTAAGACAGACATCCCTTTTTGCTAAATATAACATAAAAAGGCAAAAAAAAATTGGAGTCCTGTTTTTTTGTTGATATTTTGTACTTTTTTTGTGATGTTTACAAAAGTCAATTGTAAATGTCTGCAAAAGTTACCGGACTTATGGTAAGTTACAAAGTTGGCAATACTTATTCTTGAAGTTTCGTTATGTGGGTAAAGAACCAGGGCATCATCGATCTGGCATCAATCGAGCAAAGTCGCCCTACCGTTATTCGTCGACATACATCTCTGACTTCATTGAACATGCACCGTCAGCTAGGAGTGTGTTTTCAGTGTGTGTTATTATTGTTTTATCGCTGGCGCTGCTAATAAGTGATGAAAATACAAAGTGAATTTTCTAAATAATCTGAGAAATTTCATCATTATTCCACGTTAAGTTCTTATGATTTAATCCGCCAGCAAAACGCTAAGATCAAAAGGTTCACTTGATATGTGAACAAAAGG
Source organism: Muscina levida (assembly GCA_964034835.1). NCBI lineage: Eukaryota > Metazoa > Arthropoda > Insecta > Diptera > Muscidae > Muscina > Muscina levida. The sequence goes on from OZ035880.1 coordinate 23,469,694, forward strand.
AAAAGATGGAACAACAACAACAAGTGATAAAACGTATACAACGCATATTCGAAATTTTCTTAAGTGAAAATTTCGCCACCGCTAGCAATGTTTACTTTGAAAAGCTCATAACACACTTAGCGGCACCAGGTAAGAAGGGCATGCATGTCTGAAAATAATGGATGTGATTGATGTCTAGGGGAAGATGAATGCGCTACATGGTAATGGATAATTGTTGTTAATTGTTGAACGTCTTGGTTATCTTACAGACAATCTGTATGTCTTGCAGGCACCTTTTGCCCTGGATTGGGTGGACAAATGTGTGCAAATGCTGAGTGAGGACTTTAATAAGATCAATCCGAAGGTCACCTCATTCATGTTGAATTTCTGCAGCATTTTGGTGCAGAATGAATGGATCCTTATAACGATACGAGAGAGGCACATAATGGACAGGTGGGTGTATCGAAGATATATTAAAGATAATACATCTATATATGCATAAATACAAGTATGAGCAAGGGAACAGGTGTCAACAGAGTTAAACTGTAATAAGAAACATATACAATAGGGTTTTTTAAACTGTATTTGTTCCTAATAATTATCCAATCGACTATGACAGCTTCCATAAAAAAAACTGTCTTACAGTTTTGAAGGAGATGACTTCGGTACGGGATAAATGTTGTACCTTAAACTAACTAAAAACGAGATTATAAGTATTGATCAACAGCTGAGCTATTATGCATTTGATGCGTATTCCAGCAAGAAAATATCCCTAACTGCAGTGACAACTTCATTATAAAATGATATTTTTGATATACAGATCAAAATGTATGAAAGTTATGTGAACTCTCGTCAGAATTAATTGTAACAGAGAACTCTACGTTTTGTTAAAGTTTACTATAATGCTGTTCTAGATAAAAAAAGTGTAAATGTCACATTAAAATATATCGTAGAACTACATAATTCTAAAATATATTTTAGATAAATTTTTTTTGTCTCAATAGTAAACAAAAAAATACATATTTTTTAATGTAATATTTGATAATTGGAACATTATAACAATAAATTAAATAAAATATAATGCGAACACTGTGGCTGCAACGTTTGTTTACCCTGATACCTGATAAAGCCAGATAAATTTGAGTAAAATTAATGTATTTGACTTGCAACAACAACAGCAGATGCTATGCATTGGTAATTGCATTTTGTGTTATCGAAGCACACGCCGAAAATTTTTAATTTTGATGCAGCGTCTAAACTTACACATACACATATCTTCGGTGTAAAGTCTAGTACTAAGTTCGTTTACGTGATTCTTTTTATTATTATTTCGCTAAAAAAAGAATAAGATTAACAACAAAAACTAGACAAAGACAGTCGAAATTGTTTAACGAATATTGTAAAGGTTGTGTAATATCAAAAATGGTCCGAGCTAAACTATTCTTAAAGCTAAACTATTCTTGTGGTCGTTTATTGGTTAATAATACCTACTATCAATATTTTTACCTTTTTATGGTTATTCTTGTTTTTAATGTAGGAACTTATAAAAATTATATATCATAGCTGGCAACATTAAACACAGTCCAAATATTATACGTTTCGTATCAACAAATTCAATTCATTCTATTTTATTCCTTTTTATTTTATTTTTATTTTAATTTTTTTTATTTGTATTTATTCCAATTTTATTTTATTTAATTTAATTTGTTTTATTTAATTTTACTTCTTTATTTAATATAATTTATTTTTATTTTTTTATATTTTTCATATATTTCATATTTCAAAAATTTTATTAATCAAATATTGCCCAGTGAAGGACTACTTATTGATAGATGTACAATTCAAATAATTTCAATATACTTAAATCTAAGAATTAAACCCTAACACACACTTTTTCAGACAATGATTTGACAAATTTTGGTAACACATTTAGTAAAGACAAGATTATCAGCGAATATAATTGTAAAGCGTTATTGCAAAGTTATTGCTCTGCTCTAGCGAAATAATTAAGCAATTTTAATTTGAAATTAGCAGGAGGGGCAGAAAAATCTTTTAAATTTTGAGGCAGATTATTCCACATTCTTGATACACGAATAATATACGACCGTTCAAAAATACTGCTAGCATACCGATTTATGCGAATTAAGGAATTTCTATTTGAATTTAAAAATGTATAGCAGTTACGTAGGTACTCTGGCTGGTTAGATTTAATGATACAGAAGAATAAATAAAGAAGAATAAATATGCTGAGTTTATGTTTAGTTAACCTTTACTCTAATTTTGTTTCTTTTGAAATCGTTCGGCTTGAGGTCAATGATATTAATTTGAGAAAAACACTGATTTTATTGTATTTTTCCTTTGTTTTATTTTTCCAATATTTCGATTGACATCGTCAATCATCATCAGGGAATTTCTACATAAAAATTACAAAAAATATAACAACATATATATTATATATTATATATATTTTATTTCATTCATTTCGTTTTATATATTTTTTTAATTACTTTATTTTCTTTATTTATACCCTCACCCTATGGGTAGGAGGGTATATATCATTTGATACGACCCAAAAGTGTAACACATAGAAGGAGTCTCTTTAGACCCTAAGTTTCTTAGAACCAAATTGGATTCATGTAGAGGAGTCACTTTAGACGCTAAATTTCTTTGAACCAAATTCGATTCATGGCTTTAAGTCGTTTGAGCCGTGTCCGTCTGTCTGTCTGGCTGTCCGGCTGGTGCGCACGATAACCTTCGAAAGACGAAACCAAATTACAAGCTAATAAATGAAATGAAATGAAACTTTGCACGAGTTAATATTTCCCCACAACTACTAACGGTATTGAAAATGGGCTACATGGCCATGCCCCTTCTGGTACCTCCCATTCAAATGTACCATTGCGCCCACTTTAGAGATCGAGTAATAATATCAATACATCTAACGCGATCGTTCCCAAATTCTATATTTAGTAAAACTATAACAGGATAAAGTTTTGGAGAAAAAACTGGGAGTCTAGCCACGCCCCTTTTGGTACCTCCCATACCCACCAGTTACCGCCCACTTAAGAAATCGATTAACATTATTAATAGATCAAACGCGATCGTGACTAAATTCAGTTTTTAGTAAAGCTCAAGCAGGATAAAGTTTTAGAAAATCAATTTGGAAGCCTAGCCTCGCCTCTTCTGGTACCTCCCCTACAAAAGCACCATTCCGCCCACTTTAGAGATGGAGTAGTCATATCAATATACCCAACTTGATCGTGACCAAATTCTGTTTTTTATAAAGCTATAAGAGGATACAATGTTTGAGAAAAAATTGGAAGTCTAGATACGCCCGTCAGGTACCTCAAATGTATTTAGTAAAGCTACAGCAGCATAAAGTATTAGAAAAAAAAACTAGAAGTCTAGCCACGCGCCTTCTGGTACCTCCCATTCAAATGTATCATTCCGCCCGCTTTAGAGAATGTAATAATATCAATACAGTCAAAGCGATCTTGCCCAAATTCTGTTTTTTTTATAAAGCTATAAGAGGATAATGTTTTTGAGAAAAAAAATGAAAGTCTAGACACGCCCTTCTGGTACCTCCCATACCCATCTTTTACTGTACCCTTAAGAAATCGATTATTATTATTAAAAACGCAGCGCAGTCTAGCCACGCCCCTTTTGATACCTACCATATAATTGTATCACTTCTACTTTAGAAATCGAGTAATAATATCAATAACTAGAAAATTTTATGTTTCACTGAGGGTAAGGGTAAATGTATGTCGGGTTTCCCGACTGAAACTTTCGTACTGGTTTTTATTTAGTTTTAATTTAGTTATTTTGCTTACTATCTTTCATTCCATTCAATTTTATTTTATTTCTACGTTCATTTTCTTTATTTCCTTTCCTTTTATTTCATTAAATTTTATTCGTTTATGTTTTACTTCTATTTCAAGTTTATGTCATTTAATTTATTTTTTTCTGTTTCTATTTTGATTTTATGTCATTTAATTTTTTTGATTTTATATTATTCTTTATATTTTTTACCTAATTTAATGTGTTTTATGTATTTCATTTATTTTATTTTATTTTTTATTATTTTGATTGATATTTTTATTTTTGTTTAATATTTTTTGTTTACTTACTTCAATTTCCTTTCATAATATTTTATTCTATTCTCATTTAATTTTATTATTTTATTATTGTATTTTGTTTGAATTTTAATGTTATTTTTGTATATGAAATATATCGCGCCACCTATCTTACATTAATTGTACTATACTGAAAAAATTCCCCTAAATGTATTCAACAGTTTTCTAAAGTTCCACTGCTATAAGTTAAGAGGTCTAAAATCCAATGCGAATCACACAGACAACACACACCTTTTAATATCATTTGTTACAATCCAGAATTTATAAAAATTTTCAAATATTTTTCATCTCTTTCCAGAGTCCTGGTCATCATTGAAACAAGTAGTAATAGTTTTAACCCATCCATCAAACTTGGTTGTATACGCTTGCTGGCCGCTGTATCCCGCTATAGTTTAGGCTTAGCCTATATACGCCTTAAGAAATGTTGGCAATATCTCATTGAACTGTGTAATCGTGATCATACTATGTACGTGGTACGGGAGGCTCGTAAATTACTCTACGAATTGATGTATAAATTCTCAGTCAAGGCCAAAGATGAAAATATCGTTTTGGAGATCCTTAACGAAATTCTTAAGCCTCTTAACGAGAGTGTCTTTAAGGAGGGAACCGAAAATATCATGATTTGTGTCGATGATTCAGAGTTTCAGCACAAAATGTCATCCACTTTAGATTTGCTATCTTATCTGTTTGCCCAAACCTTAGAGTCGGAGGAGAAACCGAATATAGCCCATTTCTGTCAAGCTTATCACAATTTAGAATTAACCATTTGGAAGCTAACAGAGATGACACAGAATCGCATGTTCCTAAGTAAAATATTAAATGCCCTGACCAGTTTGAACTTTGCTATTCTAGTGCAAGATCAATGGGATGAAGGTCAAATAGCACCGGAAAAGTTTACACGTTTTGGCTTGAATTTCTTTAATGGCATGAAATTTTGTGTTCAACGTAAAGAGTTTTTGAATTTCATTAAGTTGGCCGAACTAAATCATGTGCTGTGGAAGAAGTTGGGCAAACGTGCCCCCTCCGAGATACAAGTAGAAAGTGAACGCGTTAAATTTGAAAATCAGTTGATTATATTTCAACTGCTGCCTGTGCTGTACATAATGCGAACGCGAGAATTTCAGGAGGAAATATTTGATATGTATATAATGAAGTTGTTTGATATATCATGTGAACACACCTTACGTATTTGCTATGCCTTCCGTGATACGATTGTGCCAACGGAAAATGCAGATATAAGAGCGATGGCAGATTTGGCCTACAAGGCAATACATGGTATTCTCTCTATGCAGAATATATTGGAAAGGGAACAAGCCATTCTAGTTTTTCAGGCAATGATTTATGCCCTAAAAGAGTTTATTAACTACTCGAGTACAACGGAACATCAACACCAAAGAGATACTCTCTCGCCACCGAATGTGCCAACTGTTTGCAAGCTGTGGCTGGGCATGGAGTTCATTGTGGCCATACCGAATGTGTTGTATGCCGCTCTAATAGGTTTGCATACATTGATCAAACGTTTTGGCATTTCGTGGAAGGAGAGCATAGAGACTACCTGTGTGGTAAATACAGTGGCTGTTATATTGGAAAATCCGAATTTAACGGAACGTGTAAGTGTTTAATTTTAAGAAAGAGTAGTGCAAGAAATTATTTAACTTGTATGTTCTTTATAGATAGCAATTCAGGCTTTGAAGCTGGTTCAACTTTCTATAGAACACTTTCTGTCGCCTAACATGGCTTTACTGGTTGACAATCTCCAGGGTTCGGGCTTGGTATGCCTGGGACCTATTATAGTTAAACGATTTCATGACACCGCCTGGGAGGTAAGGGATAGTACATTAGAGTTGACGACATCAATAGCGAATATATCGAGAATAAGTAAGTAAAAATGTTTATAATAATTTGTACAAGTTTTATAGAACAATTTTCTTAAGGAAATTTGTTTTGTAGTTTTGTAGAACAATTTTCTAAAGGAAATTTGTTTTGTAAAACTGAATGTTTATTGTATACTTGAGTAATTTTTTTAATTAATGAATTTGTTTTCATCATCTAGAATTCCCTGCCTTTCAACATTTTTTGAATGATTATAAAATGTGCCCCATTATATTGCAAATGGCTAAGAACGATCAAGAGCCCTATGTTAGAGCTTCAGCCTTAAAATGTCTCGCCAAAATGGTGATGATCAATGTTATATGGGACAGTGATCTAAATAAATCAGATTTAATTGTAAGTATTGTTGGGTTACTAACAAACTGTAACTGAAATGTTTTAAAGAAATTGTTATTATTTTGTCAACTGTCCATTTCTTTCAGGACCACTTATTCTCTGTGCTCTACAATGAATCTGAAGGCATTGTCCGCAAGGAGGCCATGAAAACATTGGCTGTAATATATGAACATCGCAAGATTCCTCCCCGCTATATGGACACTCTGTATTCCACTCTGGCTTATTGTGTGGTCAGCGATTTACATTGGGAGGTAAAAGTCGAGGCCTTACACTTTTGGGAATTGGAATTTAAAAAGCAATTCACCAACCAAGGTATGATTGATGGTACCTTTCCAACAGTAACATTCTCCAAAGAATATAAGAAAATCGTCACACTAACCGAAAAAGAAATACACTTGCGAATAATGAAAGTGTTTAAAGAGTTATCGCAACGTGGCTGTCTTGGAGTTATATTAAAATGTCTGAAAGAAGAATGCGATTTGGAAGTTTTAAAAACGGCTGTTTGCATGATTCACTGTTTGTTGGAGCATCTAAGGAAATACGATTTTGAATCTATGATAGAGGCGGCTTCCAGCAGCAACAAATCATCGACGTCGTCGTCGTCACCCTCCATCTCTAGCAATAGTACGCCGAGCACACCTATCTTTTATCCCTCAGGCTATGGTGATAATTCAATGGACACTGACATGTTCTCACTAGCCACAGATAATGCTTTGTCAACAAATGCTTCACCTTCTTCCAATTCCTCAACCTTTACCACAGCGTCGTCTACTCTCTCGGCCACGGCCACAGCTGCTGCTCCTCTTGCAGCTCCCGCTAATCAGACCACTGCGTCTGCATTGACATCAGATCAAAACGCTCAATCGGATCAAGTTATAGCTTCTATATTAGAATCACAGGACATTAATCTATTAGTAGCTTCCTATGAACAACAAATGCATTTGAACAATGGCAATGTTGCACCCGATTCTGCACCTACTACCTGTGTAGATGGTGAAGTTTACAAAGCATACACTTCGATAGGAGTCGAAGAATTTATGCAGAGCATTAAAAGCTTAGATTTGGAACAATTGTTAAAAAATCATAACGAATGGTTTTTGGGTTCCGAAAGCTTTACATCTCTGTTAGATGACATCATGTTTGCCATAAAATGCGAAGATGATTCAATATTTGCAGATTGTTACTGAGTAATAAAGAAAACGAATATATAAGAATTGATTTTTTTTAATTGGTATTCATATAAAATTTGTATAATTTAAAAAATAATAAACTTTATTTTTGGAAATTTGTTGTTGCATTTAAGGGGGTGGATGGAAATTGGGTATTTTGGGCGAGCTTTAATTATTTAGCGCTTTAATACTTTTTAATGCAATGCAATTATGCTTGCGGTAATTTAATTGTCTAAAAAAAAAACAATTTTAATTTTTCTTTTTAATTTACTTTTACTTTTTAAAAGGACTATTCTTTTAAAATAAAGCTATCAAAAATTTCTGTTGGAATTTTAATCTGATGTTTAGTTTCACTTTTAGAAAAATTTAAAAACATACATTTTTATAATATTAAGAGCAAAGTATATTTTTAATTTTAATTGCTTTTAAAAAATGTTTATTTAGTAATAATTTGCTGCCCCAATTTTTTATTTAAAAAAAATCTATTTTAGCTCATTTTTTCTGAGTTAACAAATTATGTGTTTATTAATTCACCAAAAGACCAAAAATAGTTACATTAAAAAAAGTTTAATTTATTTTTTTTTTAATTTTATTTGTTTTTCTAAATTTTTATTTTTATGTAATATTTTTTAATTCAACATTTTTTATTAATTTGAAGAATAAAACGAAAATATAATTATAGCTTTATTTAAAATTCAAATTAAAATTTATTATTATTTTAATTCCAATTTTTTTTATAAATTTTAAATTTGTTTATTTTAACAAGATATAATCTAAAAAAATGAAAAAAGTTGATATAATTTTTTTATTTTTTTAATTTCAATGTAATTTATTATTTAACAATAACACTGAAAATAATTTTATTTTAAAAATTAATTAAAACAAAAATTATTAAAAAATTTGTTTAAATTCCAATTATTTTCATAAAATATCATTTAGTTATATTTTTTTTCTCATTTCGCAAAAACTGAAAATAGTTTAATATTAATCTCAAATATTAAATTTATTTTCAAAAAAATATTATTTTATTAATTAATTCTGAATTAATAAATTACGTATTTATTATTCATATTCGAAAAAATCTTATTTTTATTAATTATTTCTAAATTAATAAATTACGTATTAATTATTCATAAAAAAAAACAAAAATATGTAGTTTATTTAAAACAAAAATATTTTTTTTTGATTTCATTTATTAATATTTGTTATTGATTGTTGACGTTTGATTAAAAGTTTTGCAAGTATCTTTGGCAATTATTCGGCTTCCAGGCCTATTTATTGAAAGATTTTAGATATTCTTTTACATTTTTATTTACAATCTTTAATCATCTTCAGGGAATTCTGATTAAATACACAAAAATAAACATAAATTACAATAAACAAGAACTAAAAAGCAATTGACAATATATGTACATATTATATTGAAATATTTAAAGAAATTTAAAAACTACCGCCTCGAGTAAGTTTTTATTTTTGATAAATGTTATTTAGCTATAATTTTTGTTGGGATTATTTTTAGATTATTCCCTTTTTTTATAATATAAAAAAAACTCCAAAAAAGGTTTATATATTCAATTCTCATATTGAATATTTACGGCCGAATTCAAATATTGAAATATTGATATCTACTTCGCATGTACATGTTTGACATAATTGTAGAGATTTATACAGCTGATGGTGTACCAGAGTGCATCAAGATAAAATCGTCATGGAGTTCCGTCATCCTAGTACTTGACAATGAATTGATTATTAATATCAACCATTAAAAACTTTTCTGATCGTTTAGCCAATGTATCAAATGATACATTAACACAAATTGATCACAAATCAATACGATCGATAAACTCTCATAAACAACACTGTATGAAAATTCTTTTTTATCTTTTTTTTTAAATTCGAATTGCTAAAATTAAAAAAAATATTATGTAATTTTTTTAGTCAAAATAATAATTTTTAAATATGTTGTACTAAGAACTCTGTTTAATTTTTTTTATTTTGTTATCAATATATTTAGTTTTTTTAATTGTTTGCGAGTTTTATTTAATCTTTTTTTATACTTTGAATTATTTTCATTAATTTTTATTTAATAAAAATATTACAAAAAATAAGTAAATACTGAATTAAGAGCCCCAGGCAACAACTTTGACCTATCATTCCGATGTTTTGGAAACTAAAACGAAGAGAATGATATAATTTTTTTAAAATCGGCGATATGCGCAATTTCCTGCACCAGTCCGGAATCTTATTATAAAATATTCATTTATACTTATAACAAACTTTTTATGTATGTAAATCAATATGATTTTGCTACTGTGTAATAATGTTTAAGATACTGAATAATTCATACCCCACTCAGCTTTAACTCTTCATTTAGAACATTCCATTATAAACCTCGAAAAAAGTACCCAACACACAAACTGAACACACCCCTGCAATAATGTTGCCACCTCTTAAGTGGACTGTCAAACATCTGTACTATTCTCTCTCTCTCTCTCGCGCTCACTTTGCACTCTCGCCAATCAAACAAAATGTTCGTTCACAATAAGAACAACAAAAACACTTTGACTGGTTTTTTCACTCAATGCAGTTTTCTGTCGACGGGCGTCAAATTTAGTTATACGGTAGTGAGTATCTCGGACGCATGATGTGATTCGTTCAGAGGATGGATATCATTATTTCTGTCTACTAAAGCAGCAAAGCAAAGCTAAACTAGTGCAAATTTTAAATAAAATTTTCATTCATCAAAAATACAAAGAAATTAAATCAAAATGAAGAAATTTCGTGTAAACGCATAAAACGAAGCAATACACGGCGGAGCCATAGTGAGTGATTGGATGTATCTCTATCGGAAAAAGTTAAGGGAGTGGATGCGAGAAAAGTGAGCAAAAAGGAGGAAGAAGGAAAAAAAAATTGCATTTTGCCTATATGAAAAGTGAAAGAAAAATCCGTAGTGGGTATAGTGGTAAAATTGTACGTATGAGTAAATGTTTGCAAGTGGTGCGTAAGTGTGTGTACAAAGAAATACAACAAGACGACGACGACGAGTGAGTGAAAAAGGTGGAAAATAAAAGCAGCAAAAACCAGAAGAAAAGTGTGTGGGGTGCTACAGTGGTGTTGCTGTTGTTGCCATCATCGACAAAGTCGTCTTGTGTTTGTTGTTTTTAACGCAGGCACAGTCGCTGCTGCTGCCACTGAGGCCGCCGCAAATCAGGAGCAGGAAGTTCCACAACGACGACGACTACGTCACAAAAAAGGAAGAAAAGAAAGAAAAAGGCCAAACCTTAAACAATCTGAAGAAGAAGAAGAAAACAAAATTCAGCTCCCAAAGAGAGCGTAATTACAAGTGGTGCATTCATAAATAAATAAATAAAGTCGATCTTATTTGCAATAATTTATGGAATAAACAACAAACACAAAATGAGTTCGAGCTGTGAAAGGTAAGTAACATTACAATGTCTACTACTAAACTCTTAAAATTTTGCCAATAAGCATTTTTTGCTTAGCTTACACGTTTTTAAACAATCCTCCACTAATTGTTAATTATCTTTGTTAAACTTCGACAACAACAACAAACAATTGACTCGAAACCACCAAGAAGAACGATTTACTAGTCGATTGGACCCAAGACATTCATTTGCACAAAACAAAAACTATTAATTAATTAAGCTTTTTTTTACGTACATCGCGTCGTCTTCCTCTTCTTGTCATGTTTTACAAAAATGAGGTCGTCGCTTCTTGTAGTACCCAGTTCAGCTGAATATTGGCAAAGAAATTAAAAAAAAAAAAGAAAAATAAAAGTAATTACAAAAACATAAACATTTATGGACATTTTGACATTATTTGATATTTGTTTGCTTATGTCTCGCTAGCAACTCCCTCCTCTCCTCCTCCGGTTTTAGTTATCACTTTCCCTCATCTGTCGAACGAAAATCCACCCACCCACATCATGCGGCGGTCTCTCTTCCTCTTCTTTTTGTAGCAGCCGACCGCTCTCGTCGGCAAAATGTTGCATTTAACAAAGTTTATGCTAATAAATGCAATTCATTTAGATGAATGATTAAAAGGCTATTTTTTCCCCAACATACATATATTCCTTATTATCACAGGGACTGTGCTCTCTCGCTCTCAGTCGTATTGTTTTGCTCTCATTTCCTATTTTTCATCACAATATTAGGGATGATAATAATGACAATATTGGGGATGATGTTATAAAGTACGGAAAATTGTACGTGTTAAGGATTATTGTATTTGGATTATATATATATGTATATATATATATAGCGAGCAATCGTGTGTTTAGTTTTATTAAGTTTGTTAAATTTAGCTAAACGATCAGAAAGGTTTTTATTGTCAATATCAATGCAATTCATTGTCATTATCCATTCTCATGTCAATATAAAAATGGTTAATTCATGGATTAGTGCATGGACATTTTCGGCTGATATCTACTTCGCATGTGGACATTACACATAATTGTTGATATACATATATACAGCTGATGATGTACCAGAATGCAACAATTCGTCACAAAGGGGTCTGATGATGAACTTGTAATGGAGTTCGAAACGCAGTGAGTGACAATGAATTGCCATTAATATTGACAATAAGAACCTTTCTGATCGCGATGGTAGATACAGCTGATGATGTACCTTAGTGCATCAACTGAACTGAACTTATATGCGTGGAAATTCAAACTATAGGATAATAAAAAAATTTGCACTTTTTGGTTAAAAATAGGCGTATCACGTAAAAAATACAGCATTGGATTCGTCTCGAAAGTATTTTTCATTTGAGCACCCGTACATAGGGGGTCAGAATCCATGCCACCCCAGAGCCCCATGGGCCCAGGCGCCATCTTCGACCTTGAATTTCGCGTTTTAGGGCGAATTAAGGAGGGCGTGGTATTTTTTTTTTTTGCAAGTGCCCTCTAATCACAAATTATTAGATACAATAAACAATTCCATTGGAGTCTCGAATAAAAGTCACATTCGTGACTTTAACTTTGTCTTTTAGGTCGTAGCTTCACTACGGCTTATTGGAATAGACTTGCAACTTTAGATACGGCATTTCGAAGTCAAACCACAAGATTTTGTTGGCCAATTTACGTCATCTCGGCAAGAGATGACCACACTCTCACACCAATCATGGAGAAAGGTTATCGTGTTGTCGTCTGAGTTTCAAGTGATACCTTCGTGCTCGAATCGTGTAAAAGTTGTAGAGTTTGCTTCCAGAGTGTGTGCCCGTTGATAGTTGTAGATAGGTGGATCAGACAATTTTTTCGGGTGACTGAACGGTATAAACATAGTGGGATTTTGCCATAGTTTTCAAAAATCTAAAGACGCTGTTGTGTAGACAATTGTTTATACAAACATATGAAATTTTTGGAAAAATTTAATTTTTTTTGAAAAATTAAAGTCGTGCAAGTTTTTTGGAAAATACTGCATCAGATAGAAATTATGGGGATACTATAATACACCGTTAAAATTATATGTCCAAATCTATAATTTTTTTATAGAAAAATTAATGTAAGTTCTGGTATTTTTCGAAAAAGGAAGAATTTTATACAAAAAAAATTATGCAAAAAACCAACATGGGTTATATGGGCGGTTGACCGTTAGCGTTACAGATTTTGATGGAACTTATCATACATATGCTGCTTATTCTAGAATAGTTTAAGCTAAAAAAAAAGCTTTTATGCTAAAACCACCTTGTGTTGTATGGCCGGTTGTCTATGGAAGTGGCCGACTCTAAGCAAGACTAATGGATAACATTTGGGGACTTTGTAGCGCTAGCTATCGATAGAAATATTCTCACCAGCGTCGTTTTTTATTTAATGAAAGGACGAATGACGCCTCTGGCCCAAAACCTCAACTAAAAAATTAATATTGGTTAACTTCCCGATGACTATGAAAGTTAAAATATTTAATGATCCAAATATGGGTCACGTCGCAAAAGTTGATAATTCTTAAGTCTTCTTCCATGGTTCGAAATAAAAAAATAATTTTCTTTCATTGCCGACACCCCTCGATGTTGTCGACAGCAACTTTGCAGTATAAGTGTCGAGTCAATCGACATGTCTAGTAAAAAGCTTCTCAATCAGTGACGTTCGCATTCGTCGATAAACAAGTAGGTGCCGTTAGTTGTGAATCTAAAAATAGAAAGCGTTTTAATTCACAACAACTCGAGAAGGTATCCCATACATGTAAAGGGAAATTAAGTGATATGATCATTGTGAAGATTAAGATCTTAGGTTAGTTCGATATTATACGGGTGTCCATTGCCATGCCCACTTAAATGACAATGTGCTAGACATCATCTACTTATGTATGTCTCAGTCAATTCCAAAGTCTTTTTTATGTAAAATAGGCAATTGAAAAAATGTTATGATTCATAAAAGCTATAGACATTTCATTAATTAGTTTATCCAATTTTCGAATTAGCCTGCCGATGTCTATGCAACATCTGTTTATACAAACAAATTCCAACAACTTAGATACGAGTATAACGGATTGACCTTTACATTTTCAAATTTTACTTCTAACCTTCAGCGTATACGTAGCAAGCTTCTTACCTTAACAAAAAGCTTGTTTTGCACCACCTTTAAAGAGTCTATAGATGGCATTTTGGAAAAACAATAAACATTTATATGTAGTATTTCACTTCCTAAATATATAGCATCATGCATGCATGCAAAAATAATTATGGTTAAACCACTTTTTATATATTGAGACTAACTTTTCATTATCAATAATTTGAAGTCATAAATCCATTATTATTAAAATGGTCAACACTTTTGTATTTGTATGTATAGTAGTTTGTATTAGAACACCGGTGAATGCATTTTAATCACATGTGACAACAGATATTTATAAATACACGTCTTTTTGTTTTCTAACGTAATTCTTCTGTTCCAAACTTGTTATCTAAGAAAAACGTATCAAGTGTTAGCAACATGATAGATACAGTTGCTCCATATATTTGTTTAAGGTGTTACGAGCGAGACTGTGTGTGTGTTTGCTTAGAGACATACTTATTAATGCTTTAGAGTTAATTTAAATACAAACATGTAGTTCGCAGTGTAAATATTTGTTGCCGGCCATTTTTACGCATCAAGTGATGTTATAATTATAGCTTTACTCCCTTGAACGTAATCATGCGTCATCGGTTGTGTCGCTTGCGTCCTAGCATATGGAAATTATTAATTGTAACAGTAATTCTTAGCAAAATTTGTTATTCCAAAATCAAAATTGACTTTAGCTGTATAAAATGTTTTTTTGGGAAACCACAATGACAATGAGGAGTTACAAGTTCTTATTGGGAAATAACAATTATTTGTGAGAAACTAAAATTATTAAAGAGATAACAAGCTTTCCCGGATCGCGTTGCTTCACCCATATTTACAATGAATCAATACATCAAAAATGCAAATGCTTCATAAGACGAATAAATAGGGTGTTATGTGCTTGTAGCTTTATCTCGCTGGTGTGAGAGCTTGTACCGCTTAAGTCCGTTTTTATTCCTAAAAGTACAAAAGATACATTCGTATCATCTTTTGAAATTCGTACTTTCTAGCACCAGTCCAACTAAAATGGACTGGCAACCCTCTTATTCTATTGGAAACATGCCCAATGGACATTGCTTATATAAGATTACTGATTAAGCCGTTTGGTCTGGTTGATGGTACCAGTTTTGTCCCTTTTCGGCTGTTTTACAAATAAAATTTCAAAATTCTTAAAACCCCATCAGGCGGCTTTCTTATTCTATAGGGATCAATTATACAGTAAACTACGGATAAATGCACATCGCATAAATGCAAAAACCGCATAAGTGCACTGGAACTTTAAGCCATTAGTATTTTTTATACGTTTACATACAAAAATACACTGATAAGTGCAACACGTATAAATGCAAAAACCGGATAAATGCACAGTTTTTGCTAACCTGAAAGTACTTTTTTAGTACAAATTTGCATACATAAATGCAAATCTCTCATACTACATGAATGTAGATTATGATTTAAAGAAACTGGAGAAAAAAATATATAAGGTTGGATCAGAAAAAACGGTTCAAAAAAAGATTTCAGACTTTTTCAGCACACGAATTGAGTGCAATTTATATGTATTTTGCAAAAAACAATGTTGCAAAATGTGATTGCAATGATTCATTAACAGCTCTTATTTTGGCACAGAACTTAATTTTTTTTACATTTTTTGTATGAAATATTAAAAACACTAAAACAATGAAATATAAATTTGTGATTTTTTTTACCTTAAACTGGGCTGGTTTTTTATTAAAAATCTGTTATGTAATGTAAACCAAATAAAAATAAAAACATTAAACAGCTTTATATTTTAAATATTTTCTTAAAATTCCGTCCAAACTAATCTGGTGTTACAGATTAATAAAAATAATCTCATGTTTGTATAAATGCAATAATCGTGCACTTATGCAATGTTTGTATATATGCAATAGTTGTGCACTTATCCGAGTGTTGTATAAATGCAAAAACCGCATAAGTGCACAAAAAGTCGTACGAAAGCCGATGTGCACTTATCCGTAGTCTACTGTATATACATTTACATAACTCTACCTTTAGGCATTTGGTCTGGGCGATAGTACCAGTTTTATCCCTATTTCGGTATTTTTACAACTAATGAACGTATTTCAAAAATTATTATCACATCGCACAACTAAAATATTCACTTCAATTTTTGCGACTATACCGCCGTTTAGTACCAGTTTTATCCCTATTCGGCCTTTTTCACCCCTAAAAGGCAATAATTTCGAAAACTCTCCTTGCTCTGTAATTTCATAGGGAGCAATCCCATATAAATTATCATGATTATATCATTACCCGTTTGTTTTGGACAATAGTAACATTTTATTCTTTTTTCGATTTTTTTACCCAGAAATATCGGATTTCAAAAAACCTTCAATTCAATTTGATAGTGAGCATGCCAATTTTCGCGATTATAGCATTGGCCGATTGGTCTGGCTGATGGTATAACTTGAATCCCTTATTGGTAATATTTTCATCTAATAGTACGAATTTAAAAAAAATAATGACCGATTGAAATTTTGGTTTGTGTGGGCGGTACCACGCCCATTCGTCTAATTATGTTTTCATGTAGTCTATGGAAGAGACCATCGGTCCATGTATTTCGCCCAGACAACGATTTTTTCAAAAGGGCAGTAGCACCGCTCATTTCCCAGCGAGACCTAAGCCCCCATGTTCCATTTACATATGTAGCAAATCTCATCTTCTTACCTTTAATATCTCTTGAGATATGATCGATTGAAATTTCGGTTTGTGTGGGTGGTGCCACGCCCCTTTGTCTAATTATGTTTTCATGTAGCCTATGATAGATACCCTATGGATAGTATTACAAAAAAAAATATATTTGCATCGGTCCATTGATTTTGCCTACATAGCTATTTTTTAAAAAGGGGCGTGGCATCGCCCACTTTCTAAAAACAAAGTATTTTTTATAATACGACTGATATACGTACCAAATCTCGACTTCGTACCTATAATGGCTTTAAAAATACAGTCGTTTCAAAATTCAAGTTGAATGGGGCGGTATCACGCCTATTTTACCCCCTTCCATTTTGAATTTCCGTATTAGTGCGCGCCTACGTCATAAAAGGAACCTAAATTCGAATTTTCACGGTTCTAGCTTTAGCCGCTTGGGCTGGGGAGTGATCAGTCAGTCACCCAAGCCTTTTATATATTTAGATGATAGAATAGAGAATGACCGAATGAGATATTTTGACAGAAGGCATAGAAGAATTTTCGATTTAAGTACAACATTGGGCAGAAGCTGTAATTTTTTTTAGTTTTGCTCGATTTTAAGAAATTTTCAGCACGTTTGCTTCTTATATATTCATAGTGTCAACCTTTAAAAAAAAATATAAAACATTATTTTAAATAAACTTTAAAACATAAGGCTTTATGTCATGCTATCGAGGATCCTCTTAGAAATTTAAATATAAATTATTTTTTTTTAATTTCAACTTATTGCATATAAAATTTTACATTTTAAAATTTTTTTTTAGTTGTATCATCCCTGATATGTTTGCTAACAGTCATTTCAGCTCTCACCGTTAGGGTTAATCGATTATTTTCCAACGAGAGAGAACAAATGTTGTTTCTCTCACACAGTACCATATGTCAGTGATACAATCTCTCTCTCTCTCTCTCTCTCTCTCTTATCACTTCTCATACTTTCGTGCGACGCTATTGTGAATGATTACTGTTAACATAATGTTTTCGTACTTCCTTATTAAGGAATAAGCAAGTGGTGAGAATATTTCCTCCAACAAAGTTATCACAAAAACGTGACAGACTCTGAAATGATGACATTATTTGTCTTATCTGTTTTCCTTTTTCTTGTTATTAAACATAATTTGAATATTTGCATGCTTTAAATGATGTTGTTTTTTAGAATGCAAAGCAGAAATTTGTTGAATCTTTCTTAATAAATTGCTGAAATTTGTTGAATGTTTTCTTTTAATATTTTCCCTGTTTGGGTAATCTCTATTCTCACTCTCTCTATCTCTCCCTCTCTTGCTGTTTCTGTTGTTGTGATAATTTTTGTCCATTTCCACCATTATGTGAAACGAATGAAATGTAAAGTAGGGCGTTGCACAGTGTGGCGGATAATTTGCCAAGAATTAAATAGGATTAAATCGATATTAAACATTTTGTCAGGGATTTGAGTGTAATTGACCAATATTAAGTGAAACTTGCATAGGAACCACAAGGCCAAGGATAAGAGCTAAAATTCTGTGACTTCGGTGGTGGTGACGGTGGTGATAGTTGTGTTGATTACGCTAGGGTTGTAGATTAGTTTTGCTATTGGACGGAAAAGATTTGTAAAACGGTGTATTTTGTTTTGTTGTTGAGCGTAATTCATAGCTTTTATAGAAGAATAATAATATTTCGTAAAAATGTTATCTAGCTGGATAAGCAATAGAATAGTGCAAAAGGGTGGAGCAATAGTCAGTTTATAAAAGTTGGGTCAATACATGGGCCGTTTTAAGAGTGCAATATAATGAACAAAATTAATTTTTTTTCCTTGTATTATGGATTGTAAAACGTAAAGAGACTGTATACTTACTTTCTGTCAAGGTCTCGAGCGGGAAACAATTGTCAGTGTCAAAATAATCTATGATTTATAAAGCAACTTGTATTTGGCCTACCCTGTATAAGTTATTGGCTATTAAAGAAACAGAATAGCATAGATATGGAAGGTTTTTATTAATAGAACTATTGCAAAAGAGACATATAATGTAAATGGAAACATTAGATTGGGCCATGATCAATATTGTATTTACTTTAATTCAATATTGGGCAAGGTTTCTTAACTAGCTTTAGTTTGTTTCGGTTTTCCCAGAATTTGTCTTCTACTACTACTACTACACAATATAATTAAACTGACCAAATTCAAATATTCTCCAGTTGTCCGTTTGGAAGTTATTAATTACTCAAAAAAGATAATTTTGTATAGGAGGTACAAAATTTGTCCTTTACTTCATAAGAAGGGATTTTTGGAAATTCGGCGTGACACCACACACATAGCTTGAAATGACTATATCTCATGAACCATTATAGGTACGTAGATGAGACTTGATACATATGTTAGTCGCACAAGACTAACAAAAAAGGTGACCGTAGTAAGTGTAATAACTAATGTTGTGGAAAACCTGATTGAATCTTATCAATGCGGCTTTAGACCAGGCAAATACACGACGGATCAGATATTTACACTACGGCAGATACTGAAGAAAACCCATGAGAAGCAAATCCACACTTGTCACCTCTTTGTCGGCTACAAAGCTGCCTTCGATAGTCCCATCAGGCATTGACAATACAAAGCCATGTCTCTGCCGGTGTACCCTTACGAATACCAAATGCTCTGTTCGGATAGGCAAGGATCTATCTGCGCCATTCGATACAACGAGAGGTCTCAGACAGGGTGATGGCTTGTCATGCATATGCTGATATGCAAGCAGCATTATGATATGACATTATCGGTAGGACGATGCGAGAGGTAACAGCTGTCTTCTCATCTGTTGAAAGAGAGAGTCACCGAAAATGGGTTTGGCAGTGAATGAGGGCAAGACGAAGTTAATGGTATCATCGAACAAAGTGTCAACCCGTTGGGAACGCAGTGTGAACGTTGAGAACTATTGCTTTGAGGTAGAGGATGAATTTATCTACCTCGTATCCGCCATTGACAAAAATAACAGTGTCAGCCTAGAAATAAAACTGACAATAGTGCTTTGGGCTACGCGAGCACTTCATTAACACCACTTTATCTCGAACCACCAAAGTCCAACTGTAATTCTACCGGTCCTGCTGTAAGCCTCCGAATCTTGTGTGCTTACACAGGCGGAAGCAACTCATCTGCCGGTGTTTGAGAGAAAAATACTCCGCAAAATATATGGACCCATTTGCGTAAACGACTAGTTCAGCATTCGATGAACCATGAAATGTACGAGTTATACCACGACATTGATGTGGTCAAACTAATCGAAGTGCAACGATTACGCTGGCTTGGCCATGCCTTGAAGATTAATGATGAAACTCTGACGCGAAAGGTATTCTATCAAGACCTCGAAGGATGGCGCAAAAGAGGAAGACCGCGACTACGTTGGAATGACCAGGTGGAGGAATCAATGACGCTGCTTAGTAGGACTGACTGGAGGCGGTGCGCACAAGATCGAAGCTAATGGAAATCTCTTATTATATCGGCCTCTGACTGAAACTGACACTATCACACAAACTAAACGGGATAAGTTATATAGAGTAAGCTGTATAGGGATAAATATGATTTATTTTTCGAAATTCGTACTTTTAGGGTCAATAAGGGTCCAAAAGGGGATAAAACTGGTATCATCAACCAGATGAAGCGGCAAAAGATATAAAAGCCAAAATCTATATAAGCATGTGTCCTATAGAATTAGAGAGCTGCATGAAGTTTTTATCGAAATTCTTACTTTTAGGAAAAAATGGCCCAAACTGGTATCATCTCACACCAAACGGCTACAGCTTTAATCGCTAACATATATGTGGCTACTCTTTCTATAGAAATAGAGAGATGCGCGAAGAGAGTGTTCGAAAATGATATTTTAAGGGTAAAAAAGGCCAAAAAGTGATAAAATTGGTGACATCGCCCAGAGCAAATGGCTAAAGCTATTATCACGAAATTCTACATGAGAGTTGTCCCTAAAAAAGTACAGAGCTACACAAAGTGATATTTCAAAATTCGTACTTTTAATTGTAAAAAATGCAAAAAAAGTGATAAAAATAGTACCATTAGCCAAACCAAACAGCTCAAGGTAGAAACGCAAAAATTAGGTTTAATATCTTTTTAATGGAGTAATTGTGCGGTATGAAAAGATTTTTCGAATTTCGACATTCGAACTTTAAAAGGGGACAAAGGTCAAAGAAGGGATAAAACTGGTACCCAGACCAAACGGCTCAAGGTGGAAAAGCAAAAATTAGGTTTAATACTTATTTTTATGGAGTAGTTGTGCGACATGAAAGGATTTTTCGAATTTCGGATTTCGACATTAAGGTTGAAGAAATAAGAATAAAACTGGTACTTCACCCAGACCAAACGGCTCAAGGTGGAAAAGCAAAAATTAGGTTTAATACTTATTTTTATGGAGTAGTTGTGCGACATGAAAGGATTTTTTCGAATTTCGGATTTCGACATTTATTGGGGAAGAAGGGATAAGGGATAACAATCGCCCTTAATGGTATCGCCCATGCACACCAAACGGCTTAATGAAGAATCGCAAAAATGGGGGTGAATATTTTTGTTTTGGAGTATTTGTACGAAATGAATGGGGTAAAGACCGAAAATTGGGTAAACTGGTACCTTGACTCACACCAAACAGCTAAAAGTAGAATCACAAAAATAAGGGTGAATAATTATTTTTTAAAGTTATTTCTTTTTTCATTTCGTACGTTAAGGCTGACACTGAATTCAGTATGGAAAAATCTTGACGATGCAGTACTAAGTTGTTCGCACGAAAAGTTGAAATGATTCTCAAAGAGGATCGAAATATTGAAAAATAAATAAATTTAACAAAAAAACACTTGACCTCGTGCTTGATCTAAAAATAAGGAAAACAAAGATATCTAAGAAAGAACGAATTTAAAGAACAAAACTAAAACTAAAAAAAAAAAGTTTCCAGAACATTTACATTTTCATACGAAATAATGGGCATGCACGTTAGTTCACAACTTGAGCAAAGATATTATATGGAAAATATTGAAAATATTGTGACACATTAGGTGTGTTCGTTTACTTACAAATATGTGCAAATTTCAACAAATTGTTAATGGATTGCGTTCGTATACTGCAAAAGTCCAGTAAATAAGTGTGAGAAGGCGTAAAATTTTGACAGTTCAATGCTAAAGAGGTGTGCTGTTAGAAATTTGAATTCCTAACTGTCCTAACTGTGTTCCATTATTTCAGCGGGTTCATTAGGGATGAAGATTATTACGTAAAATTAGCCAAAGCACCGGCTCTTGTACAAAGAAAAAAAAATAAAATGAAATGAAATAAAAGCACATCAGCTGTTTTCTTGCAAAATTTTTACTGGATGTTGTTTGAGTACTTTTTTTCTTTTTTTGCAAATATTGCATGAAGAGATTAAAATCGTTCTTACTCTCCCAAACAACAATATTGCAAATTATTACTGGGAAAGTAAACGAACATAGCTATTATCGATGTCGCTCAACAATTTTCGTGTAAACGAACTTTTGCCAGCCTTTAAGGGGCAAAAAGGCCAAAGAAGGAATACAACTGGTAATATCACCCAGACCAAACGGCAAAAGGTGGAATCGCGATAATGGGTGTGAAAACGTGGGTTATTTCTGCAATATTAAGTGATTTTTCGACATTCGTAATTTTATTGATAAAGAGGAAACTGTGGTCCATGGTAACTGGTCTCACCACCCGGACCATATAACTAAAGACAATTCACTTAAAAATTATTTACGAGTAATTAGCCTCTCCAATAGTGGTTAGAACACGCGACTACCATGCGGGAGATCGCAGGTTCAAACCTGGCTCCAGTCATCTTAAAAGAAAAAAAAAATAAATAAAATTTTCTTTCATTGTCGGCTCCCCTCGAATGTTGTTGACAGCAACTTCGCAGTATTAAGCGTCGATTCAATCGTCGTGTCTAGTAAGAGCTTCTCAAACAGTGACGTTCGCATTCGTCGATAAACAAGTAGGTGCCGTTAGTTGTGAATCTAAAAATAGAAAGCGTGTTAATTCACAACAACGCGAGAAGCTATCCCATACCTCATTCATGGCGTGCAAAGGGAAATTAAGTTTTTTTTTTTTTTTTTTAATTAGCGGAAGATCAACGCGAGGTAGTATCTGTATAATTTCACATGCAAACTGCATCGAAAATTCTTATGTAGGAATCAACATTTTCAATCTTTCCAGAGCCCTTTTTGTATAATTTCACCGTATCATTGCGGGCAACATTTATAAATTCCCCAAATTTTTAGAAATTAAATATCAAATTCTCTGTTTTTCATTTTTTTAAACCTTTTGCCACGTTCAATGTCTATGGAAAATTTTTTAAAATTTCACAGTATTAAAAACTTTATACAAATATTAATTTTTGTTGGTGGAATCTTTTTTTTCGATTTCCAGTTTGTTGAAAATGTTTCCAAAATTTTATACATTTTATTATCCTCAATACTGAAATACACCTTTACATTTTTGTTAAAACTTGAAATTATGTCTCAAACTCTCTAAAGATACTCTGGCTTCCGATAATGTCAATAAATTAAATTTCTTATTTTACTTACTAAAACTATTCTATATTTTTCCTATGAATAATAATGCTACCCACTTGTTCGATTGTTGGAATAAATTTTTTTTGCCACAATTTTATTGCCTCATTTTATTGCCATATTTTTTTTTGCTCTCTTAATGTGTGTAAACATAATGATAAACTTTTAACATTAATCCTAATAGGAAATTTAATTGACATTAATAATGATTTATTAACATAGAAATTTACTATAATAGTAGTAAGTAGAATTAAGGATGTCTGTGTGTTTGTTAACTTCGCATTCGCATATATTTAATTATTTTTATCTATTGTCAAACAATTAATATTGTTAATCTTGTATAACATTTGTTTTTTTTTCTTCTCAATTACAGGATAGAATGGGTGGAAATAATCGAACCCCGTACCAAAGAGCATATGTATGCCAATTTAACCACCGGCGAATGTGTTTGGGATCCACCTGAAGTAAGTGTAATTTTGTATTTTTTTTTATATAAATATATTTTAATATTTTTTATGTATTAAGTAGTTGCTTATAGCAATTTGAATAAAATAAGATGATGCAACAAAAGTTGTATATACCATCTGTGATGAAGTGTTCTAATACTTCGGTCTAAAAGAATTTCACAGGCATTTCTTATAAAATTGTCGTCAAGATTTTTAACAATTATAAATATTATGAATGAAGGTAGTTGAGAAGTATGACTATATATTTTCCCAATATTATTATTATATTATTTTGCAGTTGTATTTTAATAGCAACTAACGCCAGTGTGGTTTTAACCCATTCGCAAAGATGATATTCAAAAGTTGTTAATTATCACTAAATATGCACCTGATGTATCTTTCAGAAGCTATGCTTTCTTCTGTGTAATAAAAATTGTATCAATAAAAAAAAACACAAAACCCTGAGTGTTTTATACAATTCGCACTGTCGACCTTCCACACTGCTGCTGCTCTATCTCTCTCTCTCTCTCATTGTCTATCACTACACATATATTACATACAACAGTATCTAATCGATAGGCTAAGAATAACAAATGATTTTATAATTTGTAAACATTATCAAAATGTGTTCCACTTACGTTCCTTTGATGATGGTCTAAATTTCCCAAAACGCCAATATTCAAAACAATAACAAATTTTTAGACAAGTACATACGAGTGAGAGAAGTATATACAAATAGTACGTATGAATAGGTGAATAATAGATTATTATATGCGTGCACAGTTGGTGTTAGTGTGAACAAAAATCTCTTCTTTTTTTTGTAAACAAATTTATTTGGACAGATGTTCTATAGTTTATTTGTTTGTGTTTGCATTTCAACACATACACTTATGTAGACAGGCAGGCAAACAGCCACCATATACTTAAGTATCACTTAAAAGGATATTAACTAATAACACTGTGATTCCTGTCTCTGAGAGGATGAACACATGTATGCACTGTATACAGGAAGAATGCATGCACTCAGGCATGGTGGGTTAGTAAGATTTGAAACTGTTGAAAAAATTTATTGAATCCTTGCCGGCATTAGTTTGAGTCGAGAGAATGAGAGAAAGACAGAGAGTGATGTTCTTGTTATATTTAGGTTTTCATTCGAAATCTTAACTTATGTCCCTCGATTTCGTTTTTGTGATCAAAGCCATAGGCAACCAGCAAAACAAAAAAAATTTTCAAAAAAAGAGCATAATAACTACTTCTAAGGTCACTGAAACACATTCAATTTGGTACAAAACTTTTAAATTTAGCATACATTAGGGACGGCACGGCCTATGCGCGACCAGTAGCCGTTGAGCCTGTTGTTCCATCTCGATCTCAGTTGTGCCACAGCAACTCTTCTTTTACACGGCAGGGTTTTCTCTATCTCTGCTATGGGCTTTGTGCGACTACCAAGTTCGACCTGAAACAGTTTAATTACGATCCCAAGTATCCTCTACATAATGTGGTTTGCTCTCCTCGTACATCCTATTTTGAAATACCTCGGGGGAGCACCAAACTGTGGGATGTTAATGTTGTGATGACTCCTCTGATGACATCCCAAGAGGAACTGTTTCGTCATGATCCTTGACTGGGAGGATATTCGTTTCCTCATGTAGGTGGTGCTCGGAGGTCATGTGCATGTAGCCCGTAACATTCCGTATGGCAGCATTTTGACAGCGTTGAATATCCCTTCCACTGGGTATCACTGGAGCAGCATACTTGATAATTTGTCTAGTAAATGCTTACATTCGAAATCGCGTACAAATAAGTTGGTGCGTTTTGTTGTAAAGGAATATTAAGTTTTTTTTTTAAGTAGTTTAAAAGAGTCTTGGCCATCAGGTCCTTCGACATCAAATGCATCTCTCATGGATCGGCTTACATTAAACCGAAAGTGATGGGTAGCAAGAAACAAATCTTTAGGCCTTTAATAACTTTTTTATGGAAGATTGTGAGTAAAGATCCTAGGTTTTCGAAATAACTGACAATGTTTGCGATTGTTGTAAATCCATTGGTGAAAAATAGGGTTTAAATGTGGTTCCCTTTGAAACAACAAAAATCAAATCAGCTTTGCAAGAATACCAAGCTCAGACATGGCCTCATATAGCCGATTCCTTATCGCAGAGTCGAAGGCAGCTTTGTAGTCGACAAAAAGGATCGACAACTGTCGATCTGCTTTTCATGAGTTTTTCCAGGAATTGTCGTAAGCTGAATATTTGATCCGTCGTAGATTTACCAGGTTTAAAGCCGCACTGATATGGTCCAATTAGTTTTTCTACAATTGGCTTAAGATGTTCACCAAAATATGCTTGAAAGGACCTTGTACGCAATCGGTAAAAGGCTTATTCCACGGTAGTTCTTACATTCATTACGATCTCCTTTCTTGTATGTGGGACATAACAGACTGAGACTTTAATCCCCGGGCATGCTCTCCTCTAGCCAGATGTTCTCCATGAGCTGATTATAATCAGCTCCTCCCCGCCAGCCTTAAACAATGCAGGGAGACCATCGACTCCAGCATCTTTGTTTTTTTATAAGGCGGTAGATTGCCACACGTATCTTTCTCTGCTCGGAGGTGGACAGTTAATACCATCGTCAGGGATTGGAGCGGGGCCTTCTGAAGTGATGTCCGGAGGGAGACCATCGACTCCAGCATCTTTGTTTTTTTTATAAGGCGGTAGATTGCCACACGTATTTTTCTCTGCTCGGAGGTGGACAGTTAATACCATCGTCAGGGATTGGAGCGGGGCCTTCTGGAGTGATGTCCGTATCCAGTAAATGATCTCTCCATATCTTTAGAACGTTATCCGGGTCCGTCACTAGCCGGCCATCGCTGTCCTTGCAGGAAGGCGACCCGAATCCACGCATTCTCGCATTAACTCTCTTGTAGAATTTTCGGGCTTCTCCTCTACTTCGGAGCAACTCTGTGCACTTATCCTCTTAGTCTCTTCTTCAGCACCTTCTGTTTCCGTCTAAAGAGACGAGTTGCCTCTCGTCTCTTCTCCCTGTGCCGTTCACGAACAGCTCGTGTTGCCATTGGCTGCAGTTTCGGCCTGTAAGCAGCATCCGTCTCTCTCGTGGCATTGCGACATTCATAATCGCACCAGGCATCTTCTTGGGACGGCTTTGAGTACCCAAGTACGCTTCTCGCAGTCCCTTCTATGGAGTCGGCATATATATTGTCACTGCGATGTAATATTATCAGGGGTTGGAGCATTCCGTAGCAGTTGAGTTAGGTTGTTGTAACAGCTGGTGGTAGCTGGGGTGATAATTTTTTATACCGATTTTCAACTTATCGGCACTCGATCGGGCATATAATTCGATTATCATACGATCATTGTTTGGCAACTCTGTTTCGTTCCTTTGTAGATAACAAGGTTTATGTCAAGGATTGTGAGGTGTTGTTGTTGTGAGTTCTAACCGCCAAATTCCACCAAAGATGGCGCCAGCTGGCTTGTTGATTTATATGCGATGTTAATAAATCATTTTCCTTGATCCTTGCGCATTCTGGATTTTTGTAGTGGAAGCATCTAGGATGAGTTTTGTTAGCTGCAGAAGCATTTGAAAAGTAATTTTTCATCGGATGTTGATTTGGCCTGTGCCCCTGTCGGTAATTGAACCCAGCAACTTTGGATTGCTAGTCTACGTCGCTTCCACTGAGCTATCGAAGGCCACAGTTAGTTAGGTGGTTGGAGTGGGCGTTCGCTACCTCTACCGATGTCTAGCTTCCGTTGTGCCTGGTTACGTACGTTTTTCGCCATGTGCGCACCTTAACTGCGGTAAGGTAGTGATCAGAGTCAATGTTCGCACCCCTGATCACTTGTATGTCCAGAACACTCGGTGCCTTACATCGACTATCACGTGATCAATCTGATTCCTCGTCAATTGAAATCTATCAGTCTGATGCCATTGATCGACGTTTCAATGTGCAGACTGCATTTTCCGATGGTAGGCTCAAATGCGGTCTCCCTGCCTATTTTAGCATTAAAATCGCCTAGTACAATTTTGAAGTCATGGCTGGGGCTACGGTCATATACATTTTCTAGACTCTCGTAGAACTCGTCTTTGTCCTCATCGCTTTTCTCTTCGGTCGCAGCATGGGCACATATAAGTGTTATGTGGAAAAACTTAGTTTTGACTCTTATGGGGGTTATTAGGGATGAACCTTGAGAATAGGTGTCGCAGTATTTCCTTGTGTTTTCATTTTTTAACATATAACTTTGATTTTACTTTGTACTACCTTCGCCTATCATCTACACTTACCCCTATGATATATCAGCTGTTTGTTAGACTATTCGACAAAAGTAACCACACCACAATGTGAATACCCTCAACAAAGTGTGCGACAACGACGACGACGACTCTATAAAAGTATAAAAGTATAAAAGTATAAAAGTGCTACTTCAACAACGATGATAATGACATCTGTCGTTGTGTCTCCTTCCTCTGCAACCAACTTTTGCTTGCTTGCATTGACTACTCGAACATCAGGCCTGTCTTTTACTGTTTCTAAATATAGAAAACATTTTGTTTTATTTTATCTTTACTCATCACAACTACGTACCTACATACATACATATGTATGTGGTGTGAATGTTGATTTATTTATTTATTTTTGAGATTGTGCTTGCACGAGTATTTTACAATGAATCTAAATGAATCAACAAGAAGAAGAGCCGAAACTATGACTCCTCTTTAAGTATTTTATAGGTATTTTCCACTCTCTCTCTCTCTATCTATTTTGATTTCCCTGTCCCTAGCACTGTCAGGTAATTCCATATTTAAACATACACACACACACACACACACACTCAATTGTGTATTTTTTCGTGTCCACCGCTTGGCCTTTAAAAAACACAAATCTTTTGACGACATTTAAATGTTTTCAGTGCAAACTTCTATGTTGTTAATTAAGTTTTAAACAATTCATAAGTTGTTAATAAATATTTAATTTACACCTACATACGACGACACCACCCCTGCCCTGTGCCATCTTCGTCTTTTTATGCGACTGAGCTGATGATGCATTTAATTTACATACAGATTTAGAGATTTCCAAAGACCGGCTGTCGGTGGTAATATTTTTTTTTATACATATTACTATTATGACAGCGCTCGTTTGTTTAGCACTTTGCCAACTGTCATTTGTAAATGAATTAGCTGCCATTCATTGCATTTATTGCCGTGTGAGATAAATTATTTAGAAATTATTAGCAGGCAATGAACAAAAATTAACTTATTTACATACATAAATAGATTGATGAATGCAGATCTCAAATAGGCAGCACTTCATAGTAAGATGAATAATGACATGCGAATCCAGGGGTTGTGTTTACTAGTCTTTGCTATGACAATGACCTGCTCTTTACCACCTCTGCTGTACTTTTAGATGCTTTCAGACAGGAAATGCAAAAGTAGCGGATGCACAGAATCGCCAGCTACTTAATTGAACTTTGTGTTGTAATTAATTGAATATTGAAACTAATCGAATTGTTTATACCACAGCACTTAGCTTGAAATTTGATATTTTTTCTCATCCAAACTTCTTAGTATTGCAGAGCTGCTTCTGCCTTATCAAAATGTTAGAAGTTTTGCTGTTGTATTTGTTTCAGTCTAGTTTGAATCTTTTATATCCTGCAAAACGATTTTAATCAATAATAAACAGGAATACCTTACCTACAAAGGACCAACGTCGGTGTTCTTATTAAAGCCAACACTCTTTCGTATCCTTGCAAATCTAAAAGAACTTGATAATGTGGTTTTTCTCCTTGTTTCCCACCTACCTATATATGAATTTGCATTCAATTTACGTTATCGATCAAAATGAGTCTCGAGTAGCGATTGTATGATAGAGAATCATTTGAACATTGAATTTCAAAGGATATGATATTCTTTATTTTTTGCACAATCGAAAACTTAAATCATAAGGCTATCAATATATATGTGCATGAATATTCATGCACCCATATAACATAACTATTTAGCTACTTTAAGTTGGGGTAAATATGTCGTCATCGTCGTCAGTTTGTCCATGTTTGATAAGTTGAGAAGGACTAAAGGCTCATAGTAGTTTTCATTTGCACTGCAACCACCATCACAACTATTTCCACCCACCCATCACCAACAACACCACCACCACCACCAACACGATATTCTGTGCAGGGAGAACAACAATGGCATAAAGATTAATAAACCTTTTTACACTTTTAGTAGCAGAGTTAGGAAAAAGAATGTAATTTCCTGTTTCGTATATGTTGAATACGAAATAACTACCCCCCAAAGTTCGCCATCATATTCTATGGCCACAAAGTAGTGTTTTGTGTGCCAAGCTCCCCTATTGACACAGACAGTGGTTTTGGGAATGCTTGGAAGAAAAACGAATGACACTGGGGAATATCTTAAGGGTGATTAGCACTGCTGCTCGTGGGGGTTTGAATGTAAATTTTATAAATTTCATAATTTTTACATTGTAATCATAAATTATATGTAAAAGTCAAAAAAAAAAAATTATAAATTTTGTGAATTTATAAATATGATATACATAACTACATATCACAAATTTTATAAATTTCATGAATTATATACCTTTAGTATGTAAATCTTTAGATTTTCGGGAACTATGAAATTTTGTAGATAAAAAAAAGATAATAAAATACAGTTTATTAAATTTATTATATATATTAATAATTTTTATAATTTTTATAAATTTTGAAATTATAATAAATTTTTAAAATTTAAACAATTTAATGAATTATATTGACTTTATAATTTTAACTTTTTTTAATTAATTTTTTTATTTAAAATTTTATAATGCACGTTTTTATGAATTTCATAAATTCAATTGAATTAAACTTTGTAATTTTATACATTTTTAAATTAAACAAATTTCGTAAATTTTTTAAATGTATATAGTTTTTAAAATTTGTAAATTTAATAATTTTTATGTGTTAATATGTATTGTAAATTTTGTAAATTTTGCAAGTTTGAAAATTTTAAAAATTTTCCTAATTTGTAAATTTTAAACTTTTTGTGAATTTAATATAATTTTTAAACTTTGTTACTTTTGTAAATTTTATAAATTTTGTAAATTTTATAAGATTTGCAAATTTGAAAATTTTAAACTTTTTGTAATTTTTGTGAATTTTATATACTAAAAATTTTGTAATTTTTGTAAATTTATTCATAAATATCATAATTATCATAATTATCATAAATACCATAAATATAATAAATACCATAAATACCATAAATATCATAAATATCATAAATATCATAAATATCATAAATATCATAAATATCATAAATATCATAAATATCATAAATATCATAAATATCATAAATATCATAAATATCATAAATATCATAAATATCATAAATATCATAAATATCATAAATATCATAAATATCATAAATATCATAAATATCATAAATATCATAAATATCATAAATATCATAAATATCATAAATATCATAAATATCATAAATATCATAAATATCATAAATATCATAAATATCATAAACATTATAAATATCATAAATATCATAAATGTTATGAATATCATGAATATCATATATATCGTAAATATCATAAATGTTATAAATATTATAAATATTAAAAATATAATAAATATCATAGATATCATAAATATCGTAGATAGATAGACAGATATAGATATCATACATATCATAAATATCATGAATATCCTGAATATCATAAATATCATAAATATCATAAATATCATAAATATTATAAATAGCATAAATATCGTAAACATCATAAATATGGTAGATAGATAAACAGATATAGATATCATAATTATCATAAATATCATAAATATCATAAATATCATAAATATCATAAATATCGTAAATATCATAAATATCATAAATATCATAAATATCGTAAATATTACAAATATCACAGATATCATAAATATCATAGATATCATAAATATCATAAATATAATAAATATAATAAATATTATAAATATCATAAATTTTTTAAATTTTGTCCAGCTGTTTCGGATTCAGCACTCAAGAAAGAATTCTCATTTTGTTGTGAGATTCTGGTGCATTAGACTTTATAAACAATTTGCAATCATTATTCCAAAGTCTGTTGACGAGGATTTGTGGCTGAATCAGCTGTACAGACTGCCTGGCATTATGAGAATATCATTCTGCTATGAACTTCTTTCAAAACACTAGTCTTGAGCTTGAAATAAATTCCAAATCAATGTTCATATAAACAGACCGAATAAATACAAAAACAACGATTTCATAAATTTTAAAATTTCGTATATTTTAAAAATTTCAAAAATTTTAAAAATTGCATAAATTTTAAAAATTTCATAAATTTTTATAAATTTCTAATATTATTTATTTGTAGGAAAACAGTTTGAATTTATATAAATTTCACAAAGTTTTTAAAAATCTAATAAATTTTAAATATTTCGTAAATATTGGACTTTTGTTTCGGCTATAGGGTCTGAAGAAGCTAGAAGCTATCCCATACCTCATTCATGGGGTGCAAAGGGAAATTAAGTTTTTTTATAGGGTCTGAATTTAAAGACAATTTTTATGTTGTACATTAAAAATTAAAAAATTTTAAAAATTTCATAACATTTAAAAATTTTCATAAATTTAGTAATATTTGTAAATTTTAAAAATGTTTTTAAGCTTCGATTTTGTTTTTTAATTTTTAGATGTTTCATAAATATTCCAAATTTTTCGTCTTCTTCCCTCTCTAAAATTCACTGTATGGGTGTAATGTTGTGACCCGTTGATTAGTGCCGTCTGCTGAGCCCATTGCATCCTTGCATTCATATTCAGTAGCATGTTGAGTCCTTTTCAATTTATTGTATTTCTTGCCCTCATTAAAACCCAACAATTTTATTGTGTAGTTAACATTTGCAAGGAACTCTCTGCTACATTATCCTCCGCCGTCATTTTCTCTGTAGTTCTTCTGCCTTGGCTTGGTGGTTTGATTCTCTAGCTACCAGGACTTTAGTTAGGCCTTTGGCTGTTTGGTATGAATGCAGCAGCTCCCACTGACTGGGCTGTGGTGCCTCTTGTACATGTTTCCTCTAGCCATTGTCAACATAATGTTAGTGACAGTTTTTTTTTGTTGCTGTCATTGGTGCCTTTGCTTTTGTATATGTGTTCTTTATTTTAAGCGTCTTTCTTTATCATTTTATACTGCTAAAGATATATACATATATTGTTCATTTTGCGTGAGCGTGTGCTGTGTGTGTCTGGTTCTTTTTAAGAGGCGGCATAAGCAACTGTTGCGATTAGTTGAGCCGGGACAGACGGACGGCTGTCTGTCGGTACAAGCTGTTGTTACTGTTCTTTTCATTCTTTTACTTCCACTTTAGCAAATATTCACGCTTAAAGTACGTGTTATGAATTTAATTTTTCTTATTCAAGAGCGCACAAGAAGATCTTTAGACACGACAAAAATATCAGAGATTTTTTTCTTCAATATAAACTTCCCCCTTTAATCATAATCAGGCATAGAGAGGTGTGTACATTAACCCGTTGGGGGTAGTGTGGTATGGTGATATACTGTAATGACAATAAGTGTGAGTGCAATTTTTATAAACATAGTCTATAGGAGGAGTTTTGTTTTAAATACTACACAATATGTAAACTGCTACTCCATTGCCCAAAATGGGTTAATTGGACTTGTCATACAAAATATACCAGTATACGGACTTTGGAGTCTTACTTAATATACGAAAATTTATGAATGAATATTGTTTGGTAAATGGAGGAGTGCTTTCATTGTTTAACCATTCAATTTCTTTGGCAACACAAAAAAATACTTCCGGTTATGTTGTATCGTATTCTATAGCAACGTCTGAGTCAGGGAATTCGCTTTCAATATTTAATACATACTTAGTACCTCTTCACTTGTGTGTCCAGCAATGGTGGTTTAGAAACCTTATTTTCTTGTAGTCGTCGTATTCGTGGTCGTCTACAATGGACGTCTGTTGCGTCGCGTTACCTTATTAAGCATAACTTGTGTTTGTGGCTCTGCCTCTTTGCCTAATCAAATGGCGCTACATGTAACCAATACATGAATATGAAGTTTGTTGGCCTCCCCTTGATTTGGTGGTTGATGGTGTATGCACTTCAGTTGCGTTTAACCAAGTTTGGTATTCTTTTAGGCTTTATATTAACCAAAAATCCGTTGGATTGTCTCACCTTATACTACGTACATATAATTTGCACTTGTTAGGAGCCGTAGCCGCCGCTGTAAACCTAATTTAAACAAGTGGCCTACCTTTTGCGACACCAAGTGACCTTAAACAAAAACAGAAATAACAAATGAAATCTCTATGCAAAGCAACACCGCGACTCACACTGAGGGTTTGTGTAGGAACAAAATGAAAAAAAAAAAATAATATGAAAAATACTGCCTGAGATTTTGAAACTTGTTTGCTTACACAGAATGAAACTTCTTTGTTTGCTGTAAGCAAAAAAAAAATTGAAATTTGTTTTACAGAGCTGGTCTATAGTCATTATCAGAGGCAAAATCATGCAAATAGTAGACGAGGTCATGATATTAACCAAGTTGTAAGTTGGAGTATTGAAAATGTTACAACCGATGGTTGGGTGATAAGTTTGGGTAATGGTTTTAGTGGTTTGAGCATTTTAAATGTAAAATTCATAATTTATAGATTGTGGGAGATTTATAGTAATAAAATTTTTATATTTTAAGCAATTATGAAATTTTTAGAGTTATTAAAATAGTTAAAATTTATAGAATTATTAAAACGATAACAAATTAAAAAAAAAATTATAAAATTTGTAAATATTATAAAATTTAGAAATGGTATTTAAATTAATTTAATTTAAAATTTATAAATATTATAAAATATTTAAAACTTTTAGAATTCGAAAATATTATAAAATTTATAAATATTTTAAATTTTATAGAATTCGAAAATTTTATAAATATTTGTAAAATGTATAAATATTTTAAAATTTATAGAATTTAAAAATATTATAAAATTTATGAATATTTTAAATTTTATAGAATTTGAAAATATTATAAATATTTTAAAATTTATAGAATTTGAAAATATTATAAAATTTATAAATGATTATACAATTTATAAATATTATAAAATTTTTGATTTTTTTTTTGTTGATCTGTATTGAATTATGATATTGTCATAGTTCGGTTTGAAATCAGTTCTATTGGCAATTATTTATTATTGCCAATACGTTTTTTGTCAAGAGTGTGAAATGTATTATGTTGACAGCAGGTTCGGCGTATGACGTCATTTCGACATTAACCACAATGTCTATTAAAATAGTTAAAATTTATAGAATTATTAAAACGATAACAAATTGAAAAAATTATTAAATTTGTAAATATTATAAAATTTATAAATATTTTAAAATTTTTAGAATTTGAAAATATTATAAAATTTATGAATATTGTAAAATTTATTAAAATTATCGAATTTATAAAAATTTAAATTTATAAATTTATTTATAAATATTTTATAATTTATAGAATTTGAAAATATTATAAAATTTATAAATATTTTAAAATTTATGAATATTGTAAAATTTATTAAAATTATAGAATTTATACAAATTTAAAAATTTAGATTTTTTTTAATTACAGAATGTATCAAATTGAAGTAATTTAATTTAATTTTTAAAGTTTTTTTATTTTATCAATTGTATGTCAAGTTTATATAATTTATAAAATTTTTGTTGGGAACAGCATTCAAAGAATCCCAGCTTAACTTAAGTTCTGGCCGAGCTTAACTTAAGTTCTGGATGCAATGGAAAAAATGTAAAGAAAAGGACAAGTCTCGAATTATTGTTTTTTACATAAATATTTTTTTTGAAAATTACTATATATTAAAAAGGCCTTAACATGCCACTAAATTCAAACTAAAGGTGTAGCGGCTGTTGTTTATAATTAATATAAAAATTATCATTTTAACTATTTTTAATAATTCAACAAGTATCTTAATGCTTAATCGAGTACCTGATAGTTTGTAGCTCTAATGTAAATGTTTCGTTTCAAATTGTAAATGTTTCAATTCTGTATTTTACTAGACGACTTTAAGGAATTTACTTGGTCGTACCTAAGCTCAAACTTGTATACCAAATGTATCAGTCTTCGCTTAGACAGCGGACAATAAAGTTATTTAAAACTTATCTCCCCGTCTTTCAATCAAAAAGGCTTTTCAAATCTAATTGTATTAAGACTCTAACAGACCTTCGCGGACATTAGTGGCTAATACGACTCTGAGACCGAGTACTGACTTTTAGTCTTATTTCGGTCCAGAGTATAAATAAATAATTAAATCACATACAAACCCCTAAATAAGTTACCACTTATTACAAAGGATAATATTTGAGGGAAAGAAATACAACAAATTGGAAATGACTTTATTAGAGATTTGTTTTTATAATCTGTTTTAATCTGGTAAAAACCAGATCACACTTCACACCGAGGTCTGTAGATCCAATGTGATTGTCCGTTAAAGAAGTAGAAAGGGGAGAGATGGAGAAAAAAGGGAACATTGTGGAAAACCGTCAATCAACTTGGTCCACTTAGCTATGAAAAGCCCCTCATGAAACCTATTAATCTGCCTACTCCGACTGAGAGGAGAGACTCTAGGTTCTCTATATAACCTTTCCCTAAATATCCAGTAGCCTCCTACGGGCTAGAGCGGGACAGCAATCGTCTCGGACTCCTTCTCGACCTCATGTGTAGTCCTGTACTGATTCATCCCATTTGCCTGTCAGCAGCCTGATATTGCAGTGGCCATGTAGGTCTCAAAGCACAGGCCAACCCGATGTACCCGATTGGGATTTGCTATATTCGTGCCTCAGCGAGATCTAAACGTCTGCTAGCTTTTTTTTGTACATCCTTTACCCCACTAAGCCAAAAAGGTAACAAATGGGTGGGTGAACATCTTTCAAAGAGTCACGATCAGGCATAATACAGCCATGATTTGCCTTATATTAATAGTGAAATATATAAATAAAATTAATAACATTTTAAAAAATATATGAGATTAGTGACATTTATGATATTTATGATATTTGTGATATTTGTGATATTTGTGATATTTGTGATATTTGTGATATTTATGTTATTTATGATATTTATGATATGTATGATATTTTTGATATTTATGATATTTATGATATTAATGATATTTATGATATTAATGATATTAATGATATTTATGATATTTATGATATTTATGATATTTATGATATTTATGATATTTATGATATTTATGATATTTATGATATTTATGATATTAATGATATATATAATATTTATGACATTTAGGATATTTATTTATTTATTGATATTTATGATATTTAGGATATTTATGACATTTATGATATTAATGATATTTATGATATTAATGATATTAATGATATTAATGATATTTATGATATTTATGATATTTATGATATTTTTGATATTTATGATATTTTTGATATTTATGATATTTAGGATATTTATGACATTTATGATATTTATTTATTTATTTATTGATATTTAGGATATTTATGATATTTATAATATTTAAGTCAGTTATATATATATGATATTTATTGTATTTATGATTTATGATATTTACGATTTTTATGATATTTATGATATTTATAATATTTATGATATTTCCGATATTTATGGTAGTTATGATATTAATGATATTTTTTTTTTCAAATCAGAAAATGCCTGTCAAGGATTCTTTTCGTACAGAGAGTTTCTTTCAAAAAAAACTTTAAAATAGAGTGTAAGTCAAAACTGTTTCAGAAAATATTCAATATCAATAAAAGATTTTGCATAGAAAAGTATTTATCGAAGACATTTTCATATAGAAAAATTTCTGTCAAATGATTTTATTCATATAGAATAATTTCTGTGTCCGTCAAAGGCAATATAAAAAGTCTCTATCAAAGGCACTTTTCATATGTAAAAATGTTTTCCCAAAGACAATTCTCTTATAAGAAACTATCTGCTAATGACCTTTTTTCTAGAGAAAATTGTCTATCATTGTTTTTTTATATTATATATAGAAAGTTGTCATTGCCAGCATTTTCCACATAAGCAACAATTATAGTCAATTGAAAGTTGCTGAAACGTTGCTGCACGTTGAGTCGGCCGAGTTAATTGCGAAAAAAACATTTACAATTCTGTTGAATTGTTAAACAAATGATCCATTTAATATTTTAACTTTATTATCATTTTTCATTTATTATTTTACTCATGCCTTTTCTTTTTTTCACAAACATACACATACGTATTGCTTGTGTTGCGAGCTAATGAATGTTTTCAAAATTTAATTGGAAAATTGTGCAAAAATATAATAAGCAGCGCATTGATGTGGAGTGGAGAGAGTAAGTGAGCGAGCGAGCGAGCAAGTGGTGGTGTATGGCGGCAGACCAACTGACAGACTGGGTGGACGGTTGACTGCACACATGTTTCATCAAAATATTGACCAATAAATTGAAAATGAAATTGAATATTTTGCTTTTGTTGTAAATTGAGGCTTCAATTAGGTCATCAACACCACCAGCGCCACCGTCATAGTCAACAACGCCAGTGCCACAACCAGCAACAACATGGCCCAAGAGTCAGCGCCAACCGCCAGCCACTACTAAAACCACCGATCATCGGCGGGCATTACAAGTAGCATTCGTATACATGTGTGTTTGTATATGCGATAAACATATGTTTTCTTTGGCTGATTCTTCAATGAGTCTTCTCTGCATATTCCCATCTATTTTGTACAATATTCTATTGGTATAAATGTCCGTCCATCCATCCGTCCGTCTGTGTATGACTATGAATGACTCTTTCTTTGACTACTTCGAGTATTGGGATTATTTTTAAACGGAACATTCATTCGCAACATTCAGCTATTCTGTTGTTTTTCTATTTGCTTCTTACATATTCCTCGTTTTCTATGATAACAGCAGCAACATCAGCAGTAACAACATCACTACATTGTAGATGTTCGTATTGCGTATAAGAACAATAACAACAACAACGCAACCAATTGGTCCAAATATCAATGTATATTGCAAGCGCCTTTTTGCAAAAGATTCGTATCGTCAGCATGAGGTGGAGGTGAACTAATAAAATATTTCAGAACATTAAAACGTTTGCTCTTAACTTCACAGTAGCGGAGAGGTAATGCATTTCAGCCATCAATAAGTATCTAAAATGTTTTGTAATACAAATTACAGGGTGGGCCATTTGAATCGGCTATAAAACAAAAACTTCATAAAGTTCTTCTTCTGCACGATAAAGTACTTTTATTGTACCACAAAGTAC